>CANUEZ040000131.1:4247500-4659115 GCA_948099385.1 Fasciola hepatica
CACGGACATGGGCCCTGTGTGTCGGGCGAGCTGGGAAAGCCTAACTTCTCCAGATGTCATACGGCACCACAGCTGCTGTGAGACGTGGACCACTTGTGGCAGTGACTGAGAACCCAAATGAACAACAAATGAACCACTTACTTACCTTCTTTCGGTAACCAACTAGATGTTGTTCGCATGCCTTGCCGGAACACCGACATGAAGGGCGTCCTCCAACATTACCCGATGTAAATCACGTCACATTCAGCATAGCGAACATACAAGCATAACGTTAGTAACTGGGAGTACCGGGGGAATAATTAACCTCATAAAGTAATACTAGTCACCTACGCGCTAACCATAGGCAAGCCAACCACGTCGCACAGCCGGAAAACTATCGGGAAAATTAAATATAAGTATGTGTGCCCCAACAACAATATTAAAACTTTCGCCAAAATGATAACATGACATGCTTTGGAAAACCAACAAAATATACTCCAAGCATCCAAATTACCCACCCATGTCCCCCTCCCCTCCAACAAACGGCTCGCATACGGCAAGCCACACCCACCTTAGGTCACGGGAGCCACAGATCTCCAGAAAATATCATCCGCTCTTAAATGAGTTTTGTCAGTAACATCTAGCCTTCACCGGTTCCCGTGATAACTATCCCTGACTGAAAAGAATGAATTCACCGGCTTCAGACCTTTGACATGCATCAACACTCTTCGCCTCCCTTGCAACAAGCCTACATATGCCTTCTTCCACCAATTCCAAAGTGAATTCTCAAAAGACTGCACCACTCTCCAGTGTCTGACACAGACGTCAGAAAAATCCCGAAAACCAAACAGCTTCACTGCTGCAAAGTATAAAATAATTGCTTGGAGACGATAATTCGGGGTGCTTGCTATAACTGGTCACTGACTCAAAAAGGTCATTACCGAAGATCTTTCTACGTCGGCCAATAATGTCATCAGATTTTACCCGTTACAAGAAAGCCCTATGCAACAGAATATAGCATACACAGCACCAGCGTACCTGCCTTCTGAAACTCCACCCCAGCGGCTCACGTCTGGCTGCCCGAGTCTCCTTTAGACAGTACGATTTTATAGAGGAGCCGTCTATTCTCTCTGGCGTGCGCTTTGAATAAACCCTCAGATTCTAAACCAGACTTTCTAAAAACTGCTAAACAGCACGTTCGACCGACCCTTTTTGGACATAATACGCAACAGATCCTGTAAAACGGAATCCGCGTGCAACGAGCGGGCGCAGTCGTTGGCCGCTGCTCTCACGGTGATACATGCGAATAGACGGCCGCAAGGTTCTCCAACCTTTGTTTCACGCTTCTTAAAGACGGTCCGATATAGTCCGTTTCCACACACGCAAAGGCATAAACTTCATTTATCGTGTTCTCAAGTGTTAGAGGAGCCGCGTTGACGCCATGACACTCGTCGAAGGCTCAAATACTTTTCAAGAACGTGTCGACTAGTCCCTCGCCCCTTTACTGTCCACAGTTGCAGAAGAACATTCGGGAGAATTAGGCAACAACTAATATAACCCTCCGTTTTACTTTGTGTTTCACAGTCAACTCAGTGTCACCCTGCGTACTTGGCAGAATAATGGAACACCTAGCTCCCCTCAAAAGAATGGCTCGAACCAACTGTTCTCCTGTAGATAACAGCCCATCAATTAGAATGGAAAGCAGTTCTTGAGGCACCGCTTTGATCTAATGAGTCGATTTTTGTACGAAACCGTCACCTCTGTGCCTACTTTACAGTTGCTGTACAACTGGATTTAACCTCCCAAAACAATAAATGAACCACTTGAAATAACATGTCACGGCCCCTGGGAGGCAATGAGAACACACTTCTTATATCGCAATATCCACACGGTATTTTTTAGTAAAGAATTCCAGGAAGAACAGCTATCGACGAATGTCTGAAATGAGCCAAGGTTTATTGAACTGGTCACATTGCACATCCTCATCTGCAACAATTCAGGTTGCACTTAGATAGGCTTTCCATTTTCACTTTTTTAACCCCCGAGGACCACAAAACATTCGGCCATAAAACCAAAAACGACAGACCTGCTTTTCAAATCGCACCCCCGAGGAACCAGATTTACTGAATTCTGTTTATTCACTATGCCTTCATAGGGTGGGAAGTGAACAGGTTTACATCTTTTGAACTGTTTGCAAAAAGCTAGTGACTCGTCCTCTGTTACCCCTAACACGTTAAATACCACGATAGAATAGATCACAAAATTACCTCCAGGCGACCTCAGATCCGTTTCTTCAGTGTGCTACTCTCACAGCAGCTACAGCTGCAATCGCCTTCAGCCTTAGAAAGGAGACAGTTTTCAAAGGTGAAATACGCGCGACTCAGCAGAAACCAACAAAAGTCCTGAATCATATGCATCAAACACAAACCTAAAGAGCAATGTGCTGTAACAATCTTCAAGGGAGTCACAAAATAAGAGCAATTCAACCTCCGCATCTGCACTACCAACTTCATGTGCACACCAACGTAGAATCCCTGCCAGTACGGTCCCTTCCACAGTACTCTCCATTTTCCCTCGCTTTGCTTTATTATCCAGCTCATTGGTCCAGTCCAACCATCCTTCTTCTGGCAGAGAACTTGGAGCAGCCATTTCATGGGTAAAAGGGGCAGGCCAGCCCAGTCTAAGGGATCACAGATTGTGGCCGGTTGTGACAAGGCAGCCGTTCCTGTTGTTCGCCGATCCTTGATTTGAGCACGGTATTCAAACAAGTCCGAGCTAACATTGTGAGCCATATCGAAAGTTCGCACGATAATCAGTTGGTCTGTATCGGCAGCTTTCATGATGCTATTTTCTTCATTAGTCGAGAAGGCATTTAAAACCCCTCACTCGATACTCAGCCACTTGAATAACTTTAACCCGCCGGGGCTTCGTGAGCCGTGTAATCCCCCCACCAAATTTAGTGCTTCAGTGGGATCATTACCGGGAGTTAAGCCCTCATCGATGTAAAAACCTCCTAAAATCGCTCGTGCTACCACCAACGAGACTTGGTGTCCAGAAGACGCGGTTGTTTCCTCCGCAGCAGAACATACACAAGAAGTCAGGAAACCGGTCCACTGCCACTTTAAATTCCTCCAGCCTGAAGGTACCACCTACAGACCTCTAGACAAACCGGAGGGCACCTTGTTCTTCCGCAGATATATTTCCCTTCAGGAATGTACCTCCGTTATCGGCAAGCAGGGCTACAAGCTTTTGACGGGATCGCAAAAGTACACATGCTAAACTCGGTACTAAATCGGGACCCTGCAGTGAGCAATCACTTGGTGATTATCCTTAGAATACTGCGAAGCCATATGAGGTTACCCGGAACCCCTCAGGCCTTTTAGGACTCAGCGCCGTATGATGTGGCAGAAACCACTTCACTGACCTACATTTCACGGGATCCTCTGGCACTTGCGCCGCATAGATTCGTTCATCGAAGCTCTCAAATACAGCAGTATACCTAGCTTGAAGTTCTGGATCCTTCAGGAACCATTTCCCCAACATACCTAATAGATCGAAAGCCATCGGTCGATCCAAGAGTTTCACCAGATCACTGCTTTCCCATGGCGAGGGCAAGCTGAAATGATTTCCCTCAGGACGTAATGACCTTTCTGGAATTCCGATGACTCTTCCGTCTTCCCTGGACAGTGCCGTCCCCAACGGATCAGTTATAACAGAATCTCCACCACAGAACTTTTGCAAGTTATTCTCGATATCCTGCAAGCTGTGTACTGCGTATGTCTTCAGTTTATCCAATCGACCACTACCCACTGGACCTCTAACGACCCACCCTAAAGAGTTGTGGCCAGTATAAGGGTCAATCTTGAAATCCCCTTTGCTTTTTGAAGGTTCAATAGCCCAAGTAGCACCTAAAGCAATACACATTCCCATCATGCATTCTAAAAAAGGCTGAAAATTTCATTCCTGCCAGATGACTTCTTGAGACAAAGTTCCCTGGCTAGGTTCCGTGGCCTGTACGCCAAATATTGATGAAACTGTATAGGCGCCCTTAATTCTATCTGACTACCATCCAGAGACTTCGTATCAAACGACACCCTTCCACAAGCCCGTATATTATTCACACTGGGTTGTCCACCATAATTTTGGTCGTCTCTCACACCGAAGCTATGCGCCTGGCAAAACAGTAGACATAGGACAGGTATCTGCACCAGTGTCGAGCGGCTAAAGAGTAACGACACTTTCGGGCTTTCAATAATAACCGGTACGGCCAGTGAGCTTACACCACGATGTGTGGAAAAAGGTCCACAAGATGCGCTAATGGTCAGAATATTTTCCATCCCATGCAGCAAGCGATGGTGTCGGCGACTGCAATTTTCTTCACCACGAAACCTACTTAAAATGACCTACGTCAGCATAATGACCTGGAAGCAAGAAAACAAAAGCTCTGAGCTGAGGCAAAAGTTCCAAGCGGTCTTTGAGCTACAGTGCTTGAAGCTCTTTAAAGTCATTCAAATTGTGTTCTATTACACCTGACGGAACTGCGAAAATCACAGAACCGCAGGGTTTTATGATTCGAACCGTCCTTCTCGTGAACATACAAAGCATTGTTTCGTTGAAGAAGGTAACGGTATCTATCGCCCCACAAATGGGCTCTAGCACTAACGAACTTGAACAAACCACGAAACCTCAGGTTCGTTGTCTGCCTGTCGGGTCTCGCCGGCTCTTTCTGGCCAGCCAAGCCAAGTAAGGAAACAACTTACTCAAAACCGCATCTTTAGCATGGAACCAATAGAGTTTACTCAGATATCACAGTTTCATCTGTGCAACTGATCAACTAGTAGGCGTACGACAGCCAGGCAGTCGGATCTTGAGCAATCACATCTGGCTCGGTTGTTCGATCTGGCATGCAAGGTACAAAGTGATGCCTCCGACCAAAACATCTGAATACGCCTCTAGCCCACCGGTGAACTTCAGTAGGAGGATGGAGTAATTGACCTCAAACAGAATTTTCACCTTCCCTTCCTAATATGGAGGCAAATAGTTCAAAAGCGAACCGTCACTGTTTACTCAGCTCTCGATGAGCCTTTCAAACTGCTGACAGAACAAAACACAATGTAAAAGGCGAAACATCGGGCTAAAGAAGTCCATTTTTTGGTACACCAAATCCAGCTGGCAGCTGGTTTGACCCGCCAATCATGGTGAAAGGTTTAGATCTGTCAAAATAACGAATATCTCAACCGCCGCCCCCAAAATCTTTGGAGATTTTGGCGATAATGTTAAACAATCGATAGAGCACCTTGCTGATAAAACTTTTTTTCAACTGATGGGTGCTCCACGATAATCTTACCTTTGAGTCGTCTGGGTGCCTCGGCCACCATTCTTTCGTTTTGGTCACGCTACAAGTAGTCTCAGCCCATGTCACTCCTAATGGACTACTTTCCGACCTTATTTAATACATCATTACCAAAGATAGAAGCAGGTGACTTGCCATCTGGTGAAGTAAATGGCACATTAGCTGCTGAAATAACCAAAAGTATCCCTACTATTTAATGTCGTCGGTAAAGGTGGAAGAATAGAGAACAGGAAATCAACATCCCAGCACGACAAGGGAGAGCTGGAGTGGCATGGGTTTACCGTAGCCAATGTACACGTACAAGAGACATTTCAAAAGTGATCATATTCGAAGCCGCAAGCAAGACGAACGAGGCATAACCTTGGGTCGACGGACCTGAATCGGAAAATGGCTAAGAGAAGCTCCAGTATGAAGAATCCAAATATTGAGCAGGATATCAGAATGGTAGCCTTGCTGAATATTGAAGGAAGGGCCTTTTAGATTCGCAACTGGTAAATGAAGAGACTTAACAAATACAGTCCACGGAGAAATGGGAAATGTATTCAACGCAATGTCCCAGTATTGAATAAAAACAAGTTGTGACTAAAAGACGCGCACTCGGCTGAGCTAGTTCCCAGCCCAATCGCAAGTTTGGAACCAAACAATTACTGTGGATCGACAACAATGTCCGAAAATAAAGCTATCTCGAAGCCATTATCACCTGCTCATAAGGTCCCCTGGTCGCGTTCTGATATTCCTACCATCTAGTCCCGTGACATGTCCCTCCCTATCTTCTCCTCCGTTGTCCCGTGCTTTTACCCATCATGTATGTCATGTCAGAGATCATCGTTTGCAACTCTCCAACTCTCAGAGCCTTGTTTGCCATCGATTTGCGCCATCGTCAAGTAAATCCTGCTCAGTGAACTCCTTCGGAGCCTTCAATTATTCAGCTCTTTGATTTGGAGTATTTGGCCCATTCCATCCCTCCCACTGTCCACAGGAACGGAGCTCTTCAGCTTCATCCTTCCGACTTTGCTACGTTGAGTCCCCCTCGCTCAATCACATCAACCACGAATGCACCTAACCACGTGCTTTTTTCCTCCCTATGGCCGTCATCACATGATAGTCTTGCTCTGAAATAAATTAATCTCTTTACTCTTACCTGCCATATTTGACCATTGTCATCTCACCTTCTCCACATACAGTCCGTTACAGCCGTTATTGTGTGTGCTTTATAGGCTGGTGAGATCGCTTCTTCTTTTATCGCTGATTCACCAGGTTTTATCTGTCAAAGAAAACGATACACCACAATTCTATCATGCAATTCTGAACCATCGGATTCACCATCGCATGCGTCCTCTGAAAATTCTTTATTCATCTTTATTTTTACATAACTCTCCAATTCCGTTGCCGTGTTCTCACACCTCAGTTAGTTTTACTCTTTCTTCTCATTTCTTCGAACACATTTCACGGTTTACTGACCACACTGAAGCCCTATTCGGCCTACGCTCCCCAGTTTTCTTCAGCCATCTACTTCGCTAACATTTTCCTGCCGCTCTCCTGATGAGCATCCCCTTGTAGAACATAGCCTATTTGTGACATCAATTTTTGGCTGATTTCCGGCTGGTTTGCCCAGTAGTGTCCTCATCAGAAAAAAAGTCACTCAATTGAAATGAAACCCGCAAAACTCACCAGGAAAATTTGGAGCCTGTATGCAACAGTGATCAAAAACTGCGTTTCATCTTCGCGGAACATTTATTTCACTTTCAGACCCGTAAGCTAGAAATGATTTGACGATCCACGCGACAGAGTTGCAGTTGGAAAAAGGAAGCGATTGGTGCTGAAAAGCATCTGGATAGGTGTACGGGTGATTTTCCTCGATGGTCGCAATAAGCGACGTACGTTTGTTTTGGACCTGATAGATGTTGATAAAGGAGCCGCAAAGACGGATTCTATAACAGTTAAGAAACAAAATTCATCCACGGAACAATTGGAGGTCTCTAAGCCAACGGTGACAGCGTTCAGTGTTGTAACGGAACGTGTGGGCGCAATGAGTACATTGTGTCACGCGACGACATGAATGTATGTTGTGCAGACGTACCGACGGCGGAAGGACGAATCTCAGTGGATTAGTTATGTGACTGACTGTTGCACCGGCAGTGCATCCAAACATTTGTGGTAGGAATGCGTGTTACTAGCACCATCAGGGGTAAGCTGGCATTTGTAAATACGTACGGTACAATGGGAGCGGCGTATGGAACTTGGCTCTTAGGGAATTCGTCGCCCTACCAATTTTCATATGGAAGATAAATCGTTTGATTTTATACGTGCAAACGAAAATTTAGTTTACTCTTCTGCTGCCGTCCCTTCCTCCACAGAGCGAGGATAATTCCATTGATTGCGGCAACTCTGCATATGCTGCGCATATTCGCATATATTATGCTGCTTTTTTTTATTCAAATGCACTTTTTTCTGTTCCACTTTATGAGTAGTAACAACGATGATAATATTGGTATGCTCCTCGACAGTGGTCAACTTGCGAGCCCAAAAGTATGGCCATTCCGAAAGGTTCTACTCAACAACACAAAATACTCACGAATTTTGGAAGGGCGGTCCCACGTTTTGGAAACGGCACAGAAGAGCTGGCCATAACTCGGATGGAGTAAAAGGGAGAAGGATTACGCGGCAAATACCGCTGGACAGAATGAGTAGTACACCAGACACGAATTTCCAGAACGAATGACGTGATCAAGCGTGGAAGGAATATTGTGTGTAAGTGAGGAAAAAAACTATCTGCCTATGCTCCCTCTGGATACTGAACGAACCAAGTAGTATGGAATAACCTGGACGGCGGAAATTCATCGAAAAAATACGACAGAAATTTGGTGAGAAAGCGGGAGAGCATTGCACTATGGTAAGTTGGACATCAAAAAGCCAATCACAAAATAGCCATCAACAGTATGAAATAACCCAGTGCGCACAAAGAAACTGCTAGCGCTACTGCCGTCATACGAACACGGTGCTACCCAGCGTACCACCTCTGCACTCCGGCCCAATGAGAGTGCACGCTATTGGCACTCCATGATCTTTCCATGCTGCGCTCCTGGCCGAACGTGATTGTGGAAGCTCGGAGGAGTGGACCCTCCCATGGAGGTACCTACAAGAATGAATATCAAGGATCTCCCAAGAAGTGAAAATCCACATCTGATGGAAAACTGATGGAACCACATAACCTGAGGAGCTATTAACTAAGTGTAGTACGATATCAACGTGAAGGAATATCTAAAAATTGGTGGTGGAAATATTGTGCCTCAGCTCAGACCTGATCATTTTATGAAATTCATTGTCTTTTTGAGTCCCACGCGGCTTTTCTGGGGAAATATCGGGAGATACATGAAGATGGTGAGCACTGCCACGTTTGGGGTGCGCACCTGCAAATACACATGCACGTACATTACGCGCCGCAAAAGGGGGTACGAGAGAAACCGTTGGAATTGTTTCGTCATGACGCTGGAATGGAATGAAGATGCAATCAGGGGACGTGACGAGAACCCACAAAGTATGCACGATGTCTCATAGGATTGGTTTTTATTCGCTCTAAAACCGACCAAAGCGGGTCGAAAAGCGGTTGGTTCCGGAACGGCCCCTCACAGGGACCTACTTCCAATTTGCCTTTACTCCACAGCTACTGCACTCCAGACACTTTCGATAATTGTTCCATCTTCTTTTACCCGCCACACCCTGTCCTCGCTCCATACTGATTCTCATATCCTGCTGCCCCACTTCTCCCACGGTGCACTAGGGTTCTGTTCAATCCTCATTGCTAATCTGCTCTTTCATGCATAGAACAACTTATCCCACGTTGTACTTCGTTATCCCATCTGTTGCATTGCACGTGTAGTCGCCTTTGTGTTCGACTCCCTGTACTAGGAAATCTTAGGCAAATTTGATCACGTGACCTTGGCTTTCAAGATTGCCGGGGGTCTCATATATGTCCATGATTTTGTTCATTTAAACTCTGAAATCCCCCTTGTATGTGTTCATTTGGCTACTCCATCAACAACCATTTGGCTGCCTCCTGATTCTTCGAGGAATTCGGGCAAAATATTTTTGAAAGTAGGAGACTGAGGTCCAAGCGACTTGGAAAAAACGGAATCGTAGATTGTAGAGAAATCAAGATGAAAAATGATAATGAAATCTGAGATTGTTTTGCAAAGTCAAGTTTGAAATAATGGCAAGCAGCAGATCTGGCCGCGTCAGGCATAGACCGGTCTCACAGATGCTGGCCGAGGATGACGAGGTGAATTTTCGTATTGCGGTCAGCTTGTATGCAGTACTTGATACGACGAAATGAGCAAGCCGTGAATTGTGTTATCTAGCCATCGTGTGCGGGCTACCGTTGCGGACTTTGTGATAAAGAAACTGTGTAACATGGGGTGGTTACTCAGAAGAAGGTGTGATGGACATGGAATACAGGAGCTTCAGGCATCCAAGGTGAATTAGCATCCGTCATCAGTGTGGTTGCTTATATGGCCACTGGATCTCGACCCAGGTTGACGAACCAGGCGAGAAGCACTCGTAGATTTCTGTCATATCCCCATTACAGCATTCGCCGCCGCGAGCCCTAGGCAATAACTTTCGGTCAGCAGAAAAGTTGTGATATCTATAAAAAATACCTTTGGGATTTCCGGGCAGTACATCGGCTAAGCGTTTTGTGCGGATAGGAGCAGAATGAAAGTGATCACGTAATTCAATATGTTTAACAAGATTACACTAAGGCTCGTGAAGGGAGGAGAAATAGAGCAGATGTTTGGCGAGAGGGAACGAAAGGAAATCAATAGCTAACTGCCACTGGCAAACGGAGGCTGAACGAAATGAAATCAATCAGCGCAAGTGTATCTAGGCTTTAAAGACTGGAACTGGATCGAGTAAGGACAAGTTATTCATATAATAATACTGGTATATTTCTCGGCCATAGTCGAGATGCACGCTGTAGCGCATGATCATGGTGTAACACGTTACTCAATAAGATGGAATATTTACAAATTCAGAATATGAAAGTCGAGAGTATCAAAGATGGAAAAGCAAAGCCAGCAACAGTTTGAATGGATCATTCTGATAATTTTTTCGCGCGGCACTTTTGAACCGGTTTCCATTCCGGCATGGTGTAGTGCATTTCTGATTGTACATAATCCTGTTTCCTTTCCTTTTATCTTCCAGATGCCGTCGTGAACCACGAGGCGGAGCCATACAGTGCGGCAGGCATCTCACCTCCCTCTCCCCCCGAACAGTGACCTTGACCCCGACCCCGAAACTGTGTAAAAAACCCCCATGGACACCCCCGTATTACCCACTTCCGGTTTCGAGCTGTGCCAGTTAAGGCGTCGCCTTGTGCCAATACAAGTCCATTGTTTTACGAGCTTCGCCTTCTGTTGTGACTGACCTCGTGCTGCGACCAGTTGTGCTGATTTGCGCGTCTATTTTCAGACCTCCGAACCCCACGTGTATTACAAAATTGGTGACAGTGGTGGGATTCGACCAATGGCAGACAACACGACTCCCGAGAAACCGGAAGTTGATGTCTCCGCTAATGCGATTAACATCTTGATCGATGCCCTGATGCGGTTATGGCGATCTGGAAATAAACCAACGCCCGTGTCCCTACCAGTACCCGATAGATTTGATATCGGCGATAACTTCGACATGTGGGAGGCGAGAGTGCGCCCATATCTGGAACTATGTGAATCCGGTCATCACCGGTATACATTGTTGTCAATACTGGGCCAGGAGGCGTTTACCTTGGTCCACGAAGAGATCCCAGAAGGGGGAGTCAGTGAGGAAACCTTCTCAGTCTTGCGGAAAATTTTGACGCCCCAAAAAACCATGAGCGAGCTGAGAGACGAATTCCGGTATCGCACCCAAAAACCGGGAGAAGGTGTCCGACAGTACTCCGTGGAGCTGAAAAAGATCGCTCGTCAAGCCCTCGTCGGGTATGACCCCTCGGTGAGGGAGATGCTGATACTACACCGGTTCATAAAGGCGTGAGCTCAGCAGCTATTAGAGAAATGTTCTCGCTTGACCCGCCGGGAAACCTGCCCGAGGCGGTCGAACGGGCGGCAAAACGAGAAGCAACAGTGGGGGCCCAAATATCTCCGAAGAGTCCACAGGGCATGCCCAACGTTAGCGGCCGCCCCGGTGACCAACCCAGGAGAGGTCCATACGGCCGGGACCGAGGGAGATGTTTTCAACCGGAACGCTGGGTACAGGCCAACGAGCGGAAGGACACAAGCATGGCCAGAAAGGAATATAATGGAGCCATTAGTAAGTCTGCCCATGTTAGTGCTGTACCAGTTGTTTTACACTGTTTTTGGTAACTTCTCACCAACAGTCGATGGCTTCATTAACGGGGTAAAGGGCACGTTTTTGATAGATACTGGGTCCAGCTGCACGCTAGTTCGGGAGGCTCCCATGATAACTCTGGGGAGAGGGTGCCGCAACGTCTGTGGGTCGCCAATAATCAAGAAATCCAGACACCGGGTGTTGCCAAACCCACCTTTCGCATAGGCCATCAGGAGGTCGCCCACCAGGCGATTGTCGTAAAAGAATTACTTTGGGACGCTATCATTGGTGTTGACTTTCTAACCCTCCATCAGTGTTTCATAAATTTGGCGGCCGGGATCTTGCATATTGCAGGAGAACAGGTTGCGTATCGACTTGCAGCCAACATACACGTGCCAAAGGACTTCGAAGTGTGTGCAGTTAGGGAGGCTCAGCAGCCCAGTCCGGAACAATTGAACCGGCTAGGGAATGAGTCGGAGATTGCATCTTGCGAAGAACGAAAAAAACTGACAGAATTACTGACTGGCAACCAAGATGTGTTTTCCTGGTCTTCAAAAAAATTGGGACGCACGCAGGTAGTTAGACATCATATCGACACGGGAGACGCAGCACCAATCAAGCAACCATTCAGACGAATCCCGGCACATTATCGGGACGAAGTAGATAACATAGTTAAGGAAATGCTGGATAATCGAGTCATTTGTCCATCCGTTTCAACCTGGGCCTCCCCAGTAGTGATTGTAAAAAAAAAGATGGAACCCTAAGGTTGTGCGTGGATTATAGACGACTGAATGCCATTACAAAGAAGGACGCCTTCCCCATACCCCTTATCGACGAAACATTGGAGGCCGTGGCAGGATCCAAGTACTTTTCAACCCTGGATCTGGCGTCGGGATATTGGCAGGTAGAGGTTAGTTTGGAGGACCGGGAGAAAACGGCCTTTGTAATTCCGTCCGGATCGTATGAATTTCAAACCATGCCTTTCGGGTTCACCAATGCCCCCGCTACGTTTCAGCGCCTGATTCAGAAAGTGCTGAGTGATCTTACGCCAACGAAATGCCTGGTATACCTGGATGAAATTACCGTTCATAGTCAGACTTTCCAAGACCACATCGAAACTTTACGGTGTATATCTGAAAGGTTGCAGGCGGCAGGCTTGAGGCTGAAACCGAGTAAATGTCATTTTCTACGGGCACGGGTTCAGTATTTGGGACACGTAATAAGCCGCGAGGGGGTTCACACGGATCCAGAAAAAGTTAAGCAGATCCAACAATGGCCGACCCCTAGCAATTTGGATGAAGTAAGAAGTTTCATGGGTCTAGCCTCATATTACAGACGATTTGTACGCAGCTTTGCCACGGTTGCAGCTCCACTACACCGGTTGACTGAGAAAAAGAGTCAATTCCATTGGACGGAGGAATGTAATAACGCCTTTCAGGCGCTTAAAGAGGCTCTGACCAACTCGCCTGTCCTAGCCCCACCTGTATTTTCTCCCGAAGCTGAACCCTTCGTTTTGGACACGGACGCAAGTGAAACGGGGATTGGTGCAGTATTGTCTCAGAATCAGAACGGTATAGAACGAGTCATAGCTTATGGCAGTCGATGTCTAAACAAACACAAGAGGAACTATTGCACAACACGAAAGGAGATGTTGGCCTTAGTATATTTCTTGGCTCACTTCCGCCATTACCTACTGGGAAAAGCGTTCATCGTTCGAACCGATCACCAGGCGCTGGTTTGGTTGCAGTCGTTCAAGGATGCTGCCGGTCAAGTTGCCAGATGGCAGGAGAAGATACAAGAGTACCAGTTTCAATGTATCCACCGCCCGGGGCGCAGCCATCAAAATGCGGATGCCCTATCAAGACGACCTTGCAGGGCACATGGAGAGTGTCACACGTGCTCCAACACGCACGTTAAGGCTATCACGCTGCAGACGGCGCCGTCGGATGTTTGGAGGAAACGCCAAGCAATAGATCCGGAAGTAGAGCTGATATATAGACGGTTAAACGAAAACAGTACTAAACCGACACGAGAAGAAATGGCTGGCCAGAGTTGGGAAACCTTGTGCTTGTGGAATCTATGGGAACACTTGACGATCGTGGATGGCATCCTCTATTTCCAATATGGGCCTACCTATACGAGGAGGATAGTAGTACCCCAGGTGGCTGTCGAGACAGTGCTAGCGGAATTACATCGTGAGCTGGGACATGCCGGACAACGGAAGATGTTGGCAGCGGTTCGCACCAGGTTTTGGTGGCCACATCAGGTGAGGGATATAGTGAATTTCTGCAACAATTGCCAACTGTGTATGCGTTTCAAGGCGCCACGGACCACTAACCGGGCACCCTTGGCACCCATCATGGCGGGATACCCAAACGAACGGTTGGGGATTGACATTGTCGGTCCCTTTCCCGAGTCCAATAAAGAAAATCGCTTTGTTTTGTTCATGGTAGATTACTTCACGAAATGGTGTGAAGCAGAACCTATACCACGCACTGATTCCTCTACCATAGCCCAGACAATCTTTAATACCTGGATCGCACGTTGGGGCACCACTATCCATTCACACGGACCAGGGCTCCAACTTCGAAAGTACGTTATTGGCCGACATGTGTCAGTTACTCGGAAAAAAGAAAACTCGCACGACACCGTACCACCCCCAAGGGAACGGACTTGTAGAAGGAACAAACCGAACCTTAAAAACTTGCTGAAAGCCTCCATAGAGAGACATACCACTCGAAAATGGGATAGTGCGCTACCCACATGTTTGCTCGCATACAGGGCATCAGTGCAGACTTCAACAGGGCAATCGCCACATTTCATGATCACCGGACGGGAATTGCGGTTACCCATCGATCCTACGGTGCCACGGCTAGCCGACGACATACGGACTTCAACGGACTATGCAATAAGGCTTTGCCGAACCCTCGGCGACAGTCATCGTCTTGCACGTACACATTTGAGGACATCACAACGCCACCAAAAAGAGTTCTACGACCGTAAAGCTCACGGAACACCAGTACAGCCGGGTGAAGAGGTCTGGATGAAGTCGATGACACAGGTCCCGGGAATACCTTCCAAGTTTAAGTACGATTGGACCGGACCATTCATTGTAATCGAGACCTTGAGCCCCACGACGTGCCGTGTTGCTCGCGTCGGCGAAAACCCAGAAACCCAGAGCCAAATTGTACACTACAACCGGCTGAAACCCGCGACACACAACGATGGAATAGTTAGCAGCAGGCCTCCTAGCATTCCATCGGTTGCTGAGGAGGTTGAAGTGCATACAGAAGGGCTGAGGACAGCCCTTTCACGAGAGGGGGCCGTGTAGTGCATTTCTGATTGTACATAATCCTGTTTCCTTTCCTTTTATCTTCCAGATGCCGTCGTGAACCACGAGGCGGAGCCATACAGTGCGGCAGGCATCTCACCTCCCTCTCCCCCCGAACAGTGACCTTGACCCCGACCCCGAAACTGTGTAAAAAAAACCCCATGGACACCCCCGTATTACCCACTTCCGGTTTCGAGCTGTACCAGTTAAGGCGTCGCCTTGTGCCAATACAAGTCCATTGTTTTACGAGCTTCGCCTTCTGTTGTGACTGACCTCGTGCTGTGACCAGTTGTGCTGATCTGTGCGTCTATTTTCAGACCTCCGAACCCCACGTGTATCACACTGGGCACTGGTTTGCGGTGGAGATATCGGAAAATCATTAACGCAGTGCTAAGGACGCATTACGAACGAGAATGATGCAAGCCAAGGAAACCGGAGGCCCACCGAGGTTATGCAGATGGAGTAAATTTTTGAGCAAGAGGAAAAAGGGTGAAAAATTGTGAAGAAGTATGTTCGGAAAAATCAACGCATGCGAAGAGGATAGCGATCATGAAGACAATGCAAACCCTGAATGACGGATTTACCGGAGTCCAATAAACGGAATGAGTTTTGAAGCAGGGGGGCATGAGAGCAAATTTGTGAGAGTGAACACTGGTGGATATGGGAGAAACAGCAGACCATAAAAAGGTGAGTTTAGATTCAGGATCAGTAACATGTACCATTCTGAAATAAGAAAGCGCAACTGGAAGGTCTTCGGGAAGTGGATAGTCAATTTCCAGCCGGCTACGGGTCGTAGGAAAGATAAACAGTGGTAACGGATGATAAAGTGGGAAATCTCCGCATGGACTTCAGAGTTATTACGCTGTTTCACTGACAAATATATATGTATGTGTTGACACATTTGCCTTCAGTGTTATTCAGCGTCGTTTCTGGTAACGTACGGCATGGAGTGGGTAAGGTTCGTCTGGCAGGACAATGTATGTGTCGTTCGATCAGTCGAGTGAGGCTGTATAGTAGCGGCATGCGCGTGAACTGGAACTCGAGTTGGTTGCGTTTGAAAACGTTGAACGATCTGATAAGCAATTAGGAGTATTTCTTGTTGTATGGTTTGATTTCGGTCCCAATTGCTATGGTAGGTTCTACTTGAGTCTCTGTCCGTACGAGTCAAAGTGGCATCCTTGGTTAGCCAGTTTTGCGACTGAGATAGTGGGTAGACAGAAAACCTGAAATAAAGGGGTACTGCAGTCTGGACGTGTTTCCAGCTGTGGGTTATGATAATGTAATAATGAGTAATAATGGTTTATTTTGGAGACGTCCGAGGCATGCCAAGTGCATAACCAGCTGTTTACAAGTGATGGAACAAACAGGCAAAACCCTTGAAAATGTGGAAATTAACATGACAGGAGTTGAAAAAGGGCTAAGAATGAAGAGGGGTTACGTGGGAAAGGAGAGCAGATAGAAAGCAGCAGTCAGGGTGTGCCCCTGCTGCGGATCAACGGTTAATGGAGGCATATAAAAACCAGTGGAGGACGAGGCATAAGAGTGACAGAAACTACGGGGTTGGATGGAAGCAAAGTGGTTAAAATTAGTGGCATTTCCATTTGTTCGAATCATTGAGGAAATGGCCATAGGTAGTCTAACGTTGAGAACTCAGCCAGATAGATGAAACTGTCTATCGTTGATAGTGTCCTTAATTGAAGGGAGCAGGGTCGGAGAAGGCTTAGTCTTAGAAGTCGAGGCCCCTCTCGTAAGCTATTTCTTCTGCCAAGCATATATTAGATAACTGTAGTGCACGGGTGACGCTGAGATATGGGATGAGTGCCGACAGAAATTGGGACTTGGTTTGTGAAGCTCGAAAGGTGATGGGCAACTTGTTCCAGACTTTAGAGTAGAGAAGAAGGAAGAAACGTGACCGTATGGCCGACTTAGCTATACTAAAAGGGACAGTAAAAGGCCTGTGCCGAAGTGAGTAAGGGGTTTCACGGGAGAAGCTTACTGGGTCAAAGGGAAAAGACCGGTTATGGAGCAGGTTATACAAAAAGACTAAGTTGAGTCTTAAGCGGCGGAGCCAGAGTGGGTCAAGATCCAGATTTTGGCATCGTTCTCTATAGCTTAAAGACGTGGACCAACCAAGTAGTTGTTTGGTGAAACGCCTTTGTATGCTTTCAATCGCAACTCTGTCGAATTTCGTCGTGTCAAAAAATATTATCGAGCAGTATTCAGGCAAAGGCCCGATGTGGGATTTGTAGATGCTAATGATACTGTTCCGGAAGACGAAAGGAGCGGGAGAGGAGGGCAACTCTTCCTCTAGCCTTGGCCGCTTGGATGGCGAAATGCTCAGAAAAGTTGAGGGAGCAGGAATAGTTGATGCCCAGATCGCGGATGGTAGGTCGACTGGCTACTGAGGACCCACCAAGAGTGAAGGATTCATGGGGCAATTTGAACTTGTAGGTTAGGACCTCGCACTTATCAGTGGAAAAGCTCATCCTCCAGGTGTGGCACCAGCAGTCAAGTGCTGCGAGGTCAGCGGAAATGTTGCAAAGAGTATGGGTAGCATCATTGGAATTGAAAGAGTAAACTATTTTTATATCATCTGCAAACAAGGATGGCGTGCCATGGTGTACTAGATCCAATGCGTCGTTAATGTACATCAGAAATAGGATAGGACCCAGTACGCTTCTTTGTATAACGCCACTTGTAACAGGTTTCGGTTTAGAAGTATGTCCGTTGCCGAGGACCACTTGCGAACGATGAGCAAGATAAGATTTCGACCAAGAAAGCAGCGGGTCACCAATGCCGAATGAACGCAACTTGGAGACAAGATGCAGGTGTGGAACACGGTCGAATGCCTTCGACAGATCTAGGTAGACAACTACTAATGCCTGCCCGCTATCAACAGCCTTAGTGACTAGGTTGAGGAAGTCAAACTGACATGTGGTGCATGATCGCGATTTGAGGAACCCGTGCTACCTATCGCTAAGAAGGTTAGAAGCGAGAAGATGGGTGGTAGTGCCATCTTTGATAATCGTTTCCATTATTCTGGAAATGATAGGGGTATGGTTGATGGGGCGGTAATTAGCAAGTTCGTGGACAGGTCCTTTTTTATGTCGTGGGATGATGACTGAACGCTTCCAGTTCGACGGTACCAAACTAAATTTCAGTGACAAGGTGAATAGGTTCAGTAGTAAAAGTGGAAGGTCCGATCCACCGTTAATGATTGCAGCTGGGGGCAACCCGTCTGGTCCAGGATGCGCAGATGCTTTATAACGTGAGATGAGCCTGGAAATAACGTTTACTTCAAAGGTTAGGGTAGATAAGGAAGAGCTAGTAATAGCCAGAGGATTTGGGGGTGCTGTGTCTGAGGCCAGGGCCATGGAATTGGCGAAGTAATGGTTGAAGGCCTCAGCGATATCAGAAGGGGAGGTGGCCGAAGTTTTATTCGGTAACACGACATATTGTATCATAGTATCCGTTGCCGAATTCCTAGATTTGTGTAGGAGTGAGAGTTTCAGTGCTTTGTTGGGATGCCTTAGGGCTTTGGATTCTTCGTTGCGGAGCTGTTTTTCCTTTAGGTCCCGGATAATATCAGTAAGACGCGTTAGCCTTATGAAAAGAGAGAATTCGTGGTTTTGGAGGTAAATTCTTTGCATCTTAAGGTACTTTTGTTGGAGGGATGCAAGCTTGGACTTCCTAAGGGAGGAGTTTTGGGATATTGGGCTAAGTTTCTGAAGGCAGTTTCCCATGTTAAAGTAAAAGTGATCAGCCGCTTGTTGGGGGTCAGCCGTTAGAAAAAACTGCTCCAATCTTGATTATGGATGAGATTGGGCAGAGGGTTCCAATTTAAACGGACGGGATTGTTGACTGGGGTCAGATAGTCTGATGGATAAGGATTGAAGGAAAGGTTACCGGCCACTATCTCATGGTCGCTACCCGGAAATTTATTCAGAAGGGAAACCGAAAAGTGGGAAACGCTGTGGGTGAATATAAGATCTAGTATGTTGGCGTTTCTAGTAGGAGTTTTAACGTGTTGCACCCAGCCCCCAATGTGAGTATGGGACACAAAGTCTATTAAGTTGGGAGGTGCCGTGAGGTTTCTCCAGGATATTTTAGGCCAGTTAAAATCACCGGCTATGATTTTCGCTGCCGAAGGTAGTAGTGAAAGGTGTTCAAAGGCTTCAATTAAAGAAGTTAAGTCTGCAGTAGTAGATGAGGGCGGGCGATAGATACAGCCAATGTGCATGACTACGGTTGAGAACTGAATTGTGAGCCATAGAGAATCCGGAATTGAGTCGAGTGTGGCATGTATGTTGGGGACTACTGAAAGGGCGTGCTGTACGTACACAAGGCACTCACCTCCGCGTCTATCGATCCTATTTACCCTAAAAATCTTGTACCCTCCAAGCATAATTTCGCTTGTGGAAGTGTGTTCGGTGAGCCATGTTTCAGTAATAAAGATGATGTCAGGACTGGAGGTTATGACATAATTTTTTAAGTGATGAAGCTTATTTAAGATGGATCGCGAGTTAAATAAGATGAATGACAACCCACTCATGTGGAAGTGAGTGTCAGGGTTAGGTAATGTATGGGAGTTGTTGGTTGGAGGAAGAGCACGGTGAGGGGCGTGAGTTGGAGCTATTACCGAAGAGGAGGAAAAGTGAGCGTTGGATGCCTCCGCGATGGCTTCGGAAGCACCAGCCGCCGACGAACCGGAAGTAATTAATTTAGGGTTATTACGGGGTGAAAGAGAAGACCTTAGACGAAGTAGTCCCGCCACTTGTCCTGATTCGTTGGGATCGTTCAATGCCCCAGTGCAGTGATAGAATACGTGGTTATGGAAGGTATTGGCTTGCCCACGTGACAACCTTGGCATTGGTTGTTGTGTGGTAAGAGCAGGCCTCAGAGGGTAGGGACTAAAAGAGTTTGGGGTGGCTTCGCCGCCCATCGATGCGACTTGCCCGGGTGAGGTAGGATAGGAATCGGCGGTTGGTAGGGGGGTTATATGGAGGTCATCAACGAAGGAGGTATTGGTAATACGCAGTGTTGGGTAGTTGGCCTTCGGAGTTCGGTGTGCTGCCGAAGGTATGAACGACTGGTAAGGTGTCGGTATTGAAAAGTGGTTCGTCAGGGCTAGAAGAGACGAAAGATTGTGGGACTGTATGCCACAGGGTGGGGAAAATTTACTCAGAGGGGGTTTGTGGATGTATCCTGCGCGTAAAACGCCTGTGGTGGAGCAAAAAGAAAATTTTGGTATGGTAAAGGAACTAGCGGAATAAACGGTGGCGGCACGGAAAAGTCAGAAATGAAGAGCTAGGCAGATGCAGCTTTGAATAATAGCTGTGAAGTGCTTTGCGAGCATCGTCCGTATAAATGCGCGTAGAGCGGGGATTTCGCTGGTAGGAATAACGGTTTGAGAAACAATCTATTTTGGGAACGGAAACTGTAGGTCCCGGCATTAGTGACATCTCACAAGGGTGTTTGTTTGCTTCTAATCTTTGCATGACATTAGGGGTGCAGCCTGGTGATATAAGGCAGTCGTTGCCTAATGAACTAAATGTTGAGGCCTTCAGTAGGGATGGAGTGTGGGTTGCCGAATTCTGGATTTGCGGCCATGTGTTACCGTTGATATCGACACTCTGCATTAGGGGCTGAGTGTAGATCGTTACCAACTTGCGGCCCATTGGTGATAAGTTAGGTTGCAACGGTGAGGTTGTGTCCTTAGGTACGCTACTTCTTGGAAGCTTGCTTACGGGTGTATGCCCTGAATTCTGACAGGTTTGATTCGAACGAAAATGACCTGGAAATGGTATGGTGCGGTCGCGCGGATGGGTTTTAGTCGTGGCTATGTGGTGTGGACAAGAACGACCACACTTTGATTTATGTGTCGCCTTGGGAGAGTGATGCAAAGTTGTTAGGTCAGGGAGGCTACGCGAGTTAGGTAGCTGATTCTGATGCACAGAGCTAAGCTGTCTGGCAGGACTTGGTGGATTCGAGTCCCAGGCATCTGCGACACTATTGACGAGCCTAGGGCGCTTGGAGACTGTTGGATTTGGAGAAGGCCCAGGCGTTGCGTCAAGGTCTACATCAGACAGTCGTTGCCTGGTAGACGCTGGTTTCATAGAGTAGGTTAGGGGAATGACGGGGTTAGGTGTCTTTTGGGCAGATTCCTGCCTTGGACGTTTGCGGGAGTTCGACTTTCTCAGCACTTCTCTTTGTAGTGGCGTTTTGTCAGGTGCTATTCGAATGTTCTTGTATGGCGAATTAATATCAATAATTGTTTGTTTATGAATGAACTCACTGGCCGTCAGTGAAACCGGAAATTGGAAAAGTAGAGGGCATTGGTGTAGTTGTGTTTGTTTGCGTAGTCTGCTGCTACGGCATATCACACGTTCCATGTTAGCGGCCTTCAGCAAGGTACTGCTGACCATGTTGAGTGGGGCCCTATCGGGAATGTTAAATACAATGTCGTGATTCGAGTTTCGTATTCGTTTTGAAACCTCTGCAGATATGCTGTCAATGAAGTTGCACGTGGCAACTAAGTTACAGTCCGTAGTTACCATAGAGGGCTCGAGGAGTTGAGCCAGTGGTGTCAGAATTCTGGTGGCTCTGTCAAGATCTTCAATCCGCGATTCGAGTGAGCTAACGTGTTGTAAGAGGCTGTCAATATTACTATTTGCGTCATCATGGATGTTCGTTTTTGAGACGGAGCATGGCGTAGTGATTGGGAGACGTACGGCTACGCGTGGCAAAATCTTACTGGCCGGTCTGCTTCTTTTGGAATTGCGCATTGTGTCTGCAGGCTTCGGATAACCAATTAGTTTTATTGAAAATTTAGCGACTGCAAAGAGCCTAGATACGGAACGGGGATGAAATTCTACAGGAAGTCACCTAGGGTGTTTGCAAATAGGGTTGACTAGGTGGTTTCGCTGTTTGGACGAAGGGGGGTTAGAGTTTTAGCCAAGTAGGAAACGATAACTAAAAGGGTTGATTCAGCAAACAATCGCTGAGTATTTTATAGATGGGCTCACAAGGGGTGATTTGTGGTAGGTAAAGGTCTAGACTTCCTGTTATAGGGTTGTGTTGATTTTTCACGGTAATAAGTTATGGACCCACAGTGGTGTGTCACAGTTATTGCCACGGACTATTTGACGCTTCAGAGTAGATAAATATTACTACCAGGAGCTAAGTAAAAACAGGCCTAAACGATGGAAAAAGGAAAAAAACGAGACAACCTGATGTATACGTCACGTTGACCTTGACCTTGAAGCCTGGTAATACTATGAAGACATTTGTAAAACCAGAAGAAAACAGTGCTGATTGAGGGGTTATGAAGAACCAAGGGAATTTCAAATCAACTGAATCACTGACAACCGGGAAATAGATAAGATGGCAGAAATCTCTCAACAACGACCAAATGTCTGGGATAAGTAACCAGTTGGGCAAGAGCTAAAGGAGTTCAACAAAAGACTGAGGCGTCTTGTGATTGCGAGATGTAGAACCAAGCTTTGGTTACTTGTGATTCAGTCCCAAGGGTCGTTTACACCGTACCGGGCTTGCTGGCCAGCACGAAAATACAAAAATCGCAATCAAGTATTGGTCTGACAAGAGTGAATGGCCGGACTTCAAAAGAACTACGTAGAGTTGAGAATCACCAAATAAGTTGAGGCAAGGTAATATACCATTCGCAGTTTATAAATGAATGAAAACCAACCCCAGTAATAATACATTTAGTGAAACAACCTAAGAAGCAGAGTGAGAAATGAGGCATCGTAAACAAGCCGCCTTGAAGCTGCAGTCGGCAAAGTCAGACTGTGATAAACAGTACGACACAATAAAAAATTGGTTCGTTGGCCAGCTAGAGAGCTTACTAAAATGACAGAAAATTTCTTTTACACTGGGATTCGTCAACCCCCTTGCCAGAATTTACAGACTAATTCAGCAAGATCAGGCAAAAGAAAAGGAACTGGAACTAACTTTAGCACGAGAGAGAGGATGTACACCAAATTGAGATAGTAGGGTTAAATGAGGTAGCGGTGAGAAGTTTGCAAAATGAGGAAAATCTAGGGACGATGCTCCAAACTGGTAAGGGTTCAGACTACGACAGGCACGGTTGGACCTCCAGATGTAGGAGTTTGCAATCTTAAAAGTAACCCCAGCGTGATCGAGGTTGACGGTATTCGCGCAGAATTACCGTGAGATTATTATTCGTGAAGTAAGAAGTGGGAGTTGTCAGTCCGGTAAGAGCGAAGAAAGCCTACTAAAGGACTGACTTTTAGAAGTACGGCAATCAAATGAACTGAAAGGAAATGTTGAAGAGCACAGAAACGATGAAATAATCTCAGAATATTATTAACTTGCTCAGATGAGATAATGGTCGAGTTAAGAAGAAACGCATACGGGAAGATTATGACGTGCCGGGAAAGTAGGCATTAATAACTTAAGGCCATGAATTGGACGGGGCAGAAGATAGAGTTCACAAATCGTAACGGACTGAAGCACCAGCAAAAGTAAATTTGATCAGTCTGTGTGAAGATCCAATGGAGACAAATAAATAAGTTTATAGTGTAACATCGTGAAGGATTGAAAATTCCTCAACCGCTACCTTAACATGTTTTCTTTACGGAGTTTGGACTGCTTTTCCCCACCTTGCTCTTGATGATATTGATCTATTGTCGTCATCTCTTCCAAGACTGAGGCATTTACCTTTTTTTCTTTTTTATGGTTATGCTTCCGTTGTGAGATATGTTTGTGGTACTGAGTCACAGTGACTCAACGCAGCCGGTTTTACTGCAGCTTGGTTTCTTTTCGTTGCTTACTTTGAAGGACCGTAGGCGTCAGGCTCGTCAACCTTGAACTTTTCGGCTCCACGATAAGAAGATTGTTTGGGCCTAACTAGACTTGGAGAGTTTACTGTTTGTTTGAACCGCAGGAAAGGTATTTTTTATTTATCTTTTTCGGTAAACTGTTCTCTTTGCACAGGGTTTTGTCCTCAGTTCTGACTATCCCCGGGCTGGATATCGACAAGAGCTCACTGTCAAAGGTATGATTATTGTGTGCCTACTTTTTAACTGACAAACAGCACCATAGAAGTGGCGGAGCAGCATTCAGTTGAGTTACTCCTTGATTTGAGGCTCCGGCGCGCTATCCAGGAAGCGTGAAGCTAAGTATTCGGTGGATTGATCAGTGAACCGTCAGACTGGCTTTACTCTGACCACATATCGCACATGCCGGTCGATACAAATGGAGTCCAACTAAATCTAATTTCGCACGGATTGGAAGTCGAAATCGTTCTCAGAACTGGACCTTCAACGATGCCAAGAGTAGTTAGCTGAAGGGTCTGAGTGACGGTAAGAAATGGAGATATTTATGATATGAGCAGGATCTTGTCCTTAGGGCATCGCATTTGATATGGTGTCTGTTCGTGACTTTGGAACAAACTGGAGGAGAAAATGAGTTTCGAATAACGTTTTGGTAACGGCGAGGGCAGACTTCGGAGGAAGTAACGTGGAAGTTTATATACACAAAGCCGTGTGATAAAAGTTGAACTGGTTTCGATAGATGGGGCCACAGGCGCGATAGGCCAGGAATTTTGCAGAGCTTTCTTTAGGTTCACGCAACTTATTAACCAGTTTTGTGTTCATGGGGTTTCTCTGGATTTTATCTACGGTATGCCCTAGGCCCTAGACATTCTAGATTAGATCAATTTGCTGCACTGAACTAGCCGTCCGGTATGCAACATAAAAGCTTGAAACGCTTTCGGGAATTCTTGAGGATCTAAAAATGAGCCAGAGGTTACTTCTGACCCTCTCAGCTTGGATGATCGCATGCTTAAAATAATTCAAATGCCCAGTAATTCAGACCAAGTTACTGAACTACAGACATGGCACGGGGCACGCTTGGACCCCCTTTTCGAACGCCTCAGTCACTAGGGGTAGCCATAGATCTGGCAAAATGCGAAATAGGCAGGTCGGTAGTTACCTGGACAAGGTTGAGCTTGAATGTGTAAATTTATGGCTACAACCATTATAGACAAACAAGCAAATAGCACCTAGTTTTAAGCAGCTTATTACTCGAAGCCACAGGGCTGTTTGTTTTCGGTCCGCTTGCTGTAACAACAATTTTTCTGCTGCAAATGAGGATGATTTTGACTGTCTTGTTTTCCGATGGTTCGGCCTTCTGCTCTCTTAGTTAGAAATACGCCTCGCGTCTCTCTAAAAAGTGAAACTGATAGGCAGTGTTCCAACACAAATCGTCTTCCGCTTATTCCACTAACTTTTAGTATTCATACCAACCGTCGCGGCTTTTTGTTTTTTACCGATTCCTTAGACCACCTCATGGATCTATGTAGTATTTGGTATTCGGAGTACTGAAAGCCGTTCATGATATTTTCAAGTTGAGGCATTCCAGACCCTAGGAATCAAATTCCGCCAAATAAGTAAGCGGCAGCCCAAGACCGTCCTTGACTTCGCTCTCACCGCCAGTCGTTATATTCTTACGGCTTGGAAGAATTCGACCGCCGCATTTTCTTCCGGCTTTCCGAAGTGATGCAGTATCTCACAGACCATCCAATCAAAGGTTGGCGGAAATTCACATTTCCGAACGTATCACAGGTGGCATTTACCTTGATCAATGAAGCCGTCTCCAGCAAGAAAATTCCCGCAAATCCCGAATATTCGACTCCCCCGGCAATGATCAAGGCCAATTCGTGGGCGGTTTTTGTAAAATTGATGCAGCAGCTGAATCTAGTTACCGGTATTTTCTCGACGGCTCGAGGCATACCTTTGGTATCTTTAAATAAATTCAATGAGAATCTGAGTACGTTATTGATGATGGAGTAGCCAAATGAACACATACAAGGGGGATTTTAGAGTTTAAATGAACAAAATCATGGACATATATGAGACCCCCGGCAATCTTGAAAGCCAAGGTCACGTGATCAAATTTGCCTAAGATTTCCTAGTACAGGGAGTCGAACACAAAGGCGACTACACGTGCAATGCAACAGATGGGATAACGAAGTACAACGTGGGATAAGTTGTTCTATGCATGAAAGAGCAGATTAGCAATGAGGATTGAACAGAACCCTAGTGCACCGTGGGAGAAGTGGGGCAGCAGGATATGAGAATCAGTGTGGAGCGAGGACAGGGTGTGGCGGGTAAAAGAAGATGGAACAATTATCGAAAGTGTCTGGAGTGCAGTAGCTGTGGAGTAAAGGCAA
Organism: Fasciola hepatica; assembly: GCA_948099385.1. Lineage (NCBI taxonomy): Eukaryota > Metazoa > Platyhelminthes > Trematoda > Plagiorchiida > Fasciolidae > Fasciola > Fasciola hepatica. The sequence goes on from CANUEZ040000131.1 coordinate 4,273,697, forward strand.
ATTGGAAGTAGGTCCCTGTGAGGGGCCGTTCCGGAACCAACCGCTTTTCGACCCGCTTTGGTCGGTTTTAGAGCGAATAAAAACCAATCCTATGAGACATCGTGCATACTTTGTGGGTTCTCGTCACGTCCCCTGATTGCATCTTCATTCCATTCCAGCGTCATGACGAAACAATTCCAACGGTTTCTCTCGTACCCCCTTTTGCGGCGCGTAATGTACGTGCATGTGTATTTGCAGGTGCGCACCCCAAACGTGGCAGTGCTCACCATCTTCATGTATCTCCCGATATTTCCCCAGAAAAGCCGCGTGGGACTCAAAAAGACAATGAATTTCATAAAATGATCAGGTCTGAGCTGAGGCACAATATTTCCACCACCAATTTTTAGATATTCCTTCACGTTGATATCGTACTACACTTAGTTAATAGCTCCTCAGGTTATGTGGTTCCATCAGTTTTCCATCAGATGTGGATTTTCACTTCTTGGGAGATCCTTGATATTCATTCTTGTAGGTACCTCCATGGGAGGGTCCACTCCTCCGAGCTTCCACAATCACGTTCGGCCAGGAGCGCAGCATGGAAAGATCATGGAGTGCCAATAGCGTGCACTCTCATTGGGCCGGAGTGCAGAGGTGGTACGCTGGGTAGCACCGTGTTCGTATGACGGCGGTAGCGCTAGCAGTTTCTTCGTGCGCACTGGGTTATTTCATACTGTTGATGGCTATTTTGTGATTGGCTTTTTGATGTCCAACTTACCATAGTGCAATGCTCTCCCGCTTTCTGACTGCCTCAGTCTCGCAGGTAGATGGATAGAAATGTAGTGAAGACAGGACACTTGGTGACATGCACTTGCGAAGCCACTGAACGGAGATGGCCACCGAATCTGGCTACCAAATGGAAAGTACCCAGTACGGTTAACACTGGAAGTAGTTGATTCCGTTTCTTACGCTGACGGAATCAGCGAAGTTTCTCTCCGCTTACCCCAGTGTATGATCTACTACAGATACTGCTTGGTAGGGAGTGCCATGGTCGGTCCTCAAGGTAGTTCGTCTATCCTGTGCATGGGTGCCTAGTGCAGGCGCAGTCGATGATAAATGTTGAGACTCACCGATGTGCAGCTGTCTTAGTTGGAAGGGCATTAACAAGTCGGTTCGAGATCCTCTCAAAAGGAATACCCTCACTGATTTGGCGGATACGGAAGAGAAGGACATGTAGAAGTTTTATAAGACGATAAAACAACAAAGCCGATAAAGTTCCAGAGGTTTTACATGTCCGGGGTTTCTGTCTACCCATGGAATAAAAAGCGGTATCAGCAAAGCAGAACGGTTTCTAGACCACTTGTCAGCGAGTGGAATTTGGTGAAGACGGCCACGCGTTGAGGGAAGTGTTAGGACTACCAGCCAGGATTGGAATGTGAACCTGAAGAATACCACGGGGCAACATCGGACACAATTCATCCAAAGAGTGAAGCTCGTTTGGGCCTGTCCTTGGTGACGGTATCCCTTCTGCCTTTTCGGTCGATGACGAAAGTTGCTCTAGGCGGCGTAAGACCTTATAGGAAGTCGGAGTATTTAGGTTGTAGAGAAGCGCATGCTCCTGTCATACGGAAGCGTGCCTACAACCTTGGAGTTTTGAAAGTTCACAGACAGTCGTGTTCCGATCACGAGCCGCGGGAAGGCGCAACTTAAGTATTTGATGCGGTTGCCAGATGGCGTCATCATCGAGGTCCGGAGTGACGATGAACTTTGGAGCCATCGCATCATCACGGGGTCAAAGCCCGCCATCGAATGTAAGCTTGGCTGACTTGGTTTGCAGACCGGCCTCAAGTGCGTTGTGGCAACCTAGGAAAACTAAATTTAGTGGCTGCCGCCAGTTTGGGTTTTTGTGACCAGCTGACGTTTCCTCGAGTTGGCTTTAAAAACGTTCTGCTGAATAGTTTTCTGACGAATGGTAAGCTATTGTGTGAACGCGGTGGGTGCCCAAACTTTACAGAGGACTACTGAAGGCTCCTTCGACAAACAAGCGGAGGACCCTGGTAACCCTGCTGAGCGACCAAGCAATGCTGCCCGGTTTTCTAAGGAAGCTCCAGCCATCATTTCACTAGCTGCTTTGGGCAAAGGTACGGCTAACGGCCACCTGGGGATACCGCTCACAAGCGCTCGGTTTGACTGGCCGCGGTACATATCTGTGCTGATATAAATCGCACAGTAATTAGGGGTTTTCACTCGCTATGGTTATTGTGTTCCTCTATACTCGATCAGAAACACTTCTACTTAAGCATAATTTTCGATCTTCTCTTCACTCTAAATTTCCGGACCACATACACCAATGAATTCTTTTTTGACCCGAATACGTCCGTGTCGGTCGGCTCACTAATATCAACAAATGGCTTTTTATTGTTCCGGCGGAACGAGACCTCCACCAGCAATACTGTAATCGCAGCTGTTTGGCATATCAACTCCATCTATTTTGGCAAGTACGAAGCCATCCATTCATAGCCGATGGTAGATAATGACCTTTTAGTCGTGCATCGCCATCCCAAATTTTCTCGGCTTACGAAAACCACAATAACAAACTTACGCATGGCTCCCTTTTCCACACGGAAAGCCATTTTATCTTTCCATGACTCTTTTCTGGCACATCTTGTTTCCCCGTTGGACGGCAATTCTCACATCTTGGAATTTGACTATAAGCAGTCTCTTACCGAACCTCTCACTGGGTTGGACTTAACAGATCTCTGTGTCTCCCCAACTGGGGACAACTCTTATTTAGACAGGGTTATCACAAATCATCCTAAATTATTCCCCCCGGAGCTGTGTGCACCGGTCTCAGCCAGGGACCATTGTCTGCATCCGTTGAGTCCTAAGACATACCGCCGGTCAGCTTTCCACTTTTTCAGGCCAACCAGCCAAATGAAATCCTGTCCCCGAAACTTTTCACTTGATAATATTATCCTCCTACAGGAAGCCCCAGCCCAAGTATCTTCCTGGATTCCTTTCGAAAGGTAGCCCAGTATCAGCGTCAAATTCCTCGTGGTGACGATAAAATCAGTTTTCGGCATTTATCATACTCAGAAACTGTCTTCCTCTCTATCACCGAAGCCCGTTCTCCGAAGCTGAAACCCTAAGTAAGACTACGAGAATGGTTCAACAAAGTCCGGGGTAACTCCAAAGTAAGGTATATTTCTCCTCTAACTAAGAAAGAAACTAAATGCACGGACCCGCTGAATACTAGCCAACTCTGATGTAGCCGCCGAAGCACCCGAATATGGCAAGACACTCTGTTGCTGCGCGGCTAGAAAACAAAACGGGCGCAATTTTCTGAGGTTGTTGACTGTATCAACAGTGCATTCATCTCCCCTTCAAAAGACTCTCTGACTTCACTCAGTCTAGAAGATGACGCCCACATTACGGAAGAGGTAAACAAGCTGCTTCGTACTTCAAGGATGACCCGAGGTGTTGGTCCTGATGCCCTATCGTCATCACTCATGAGACACAGTGTGTTGCCCCGATTAATACATATGGTTCTCCCCTGAACAAATCCTTACTTCCGTATTCTTTTTCAGACTGCGGGAGACCAGCTACCATCGGTATTATATCCAAACCTTGTAGTTCTGGTGACACAGCTAAAAGCTTTTGTCCCGTTGCTCTTTATTTGACCTCAAACCTACAGGTGGTGCCATTCCTGAACTTTTGAATCCTTTTTCAAACTGCTCCGACTACTCCTCACAGTTTATCTACAAATGTGACAAGTTTTTTGTGACTGCTATCTCTCTCTGGTCCACTATTTGCCAAAATCCTCCTATTATTCGACGTAGATAGTTTGATGCGCTTTTCAAGAGCAAACTTTGGCCTTTGATTTCGTTCCACTGTCTTCTCCGCTTCTCGAACTGAAGGCTTTCTTCGCCCGTTGACTTTATTGGCAGAAGGATCTCACACGACCAGTTTAAAACTTTCCAAGCCTCAGTGAACAGTTCCTTAGTGCTTCAAGGAACTGTGCTTCCGCCTTTCTATTTTTCACCTAAGTGGGTGGTCTTTCATTCCATTGCGTTGCAAATTCATATAAACATGCAGCTGATGTGGAAATGCTTCAAGGCCTATTTGGTAACCTGGGAATTCATCGAGTTTTCCAGTATTCTGTTCCATAACTATGATATCCCAGTTCGATCACGTTCAGATTTTTATTTGTCCAAATGCTTCTAGTGCATTTTTACCATTTCTTGACCGGCTCATCCACCTGATTTGTCCGTCACTCCCACAGAACCAATAACTAGAGCGAGTCCCATCAAATACTTGGGATTCAATATCCATGCAGATTTGAGGTGTTCATCTCAAATTTTAAATTGCCCGGAAGAAACCATGCCGGCTCTCTTACCATATCCAGGAGTTCAGACATTTAAAAGTATGGACCAGTGCTATTTGCTTCTTTATTTACCGAGGTTTTTCTTGTCTGAATTTTTGCTGTTACTTTATTACTTTTGCTGGCTTACTGAAGGAAGATTTTAAAGTCCTCCACTAAGGTCCACCTATTACTAGTCGGATATCCATCATACCCTTAGCTGGAGTATTTTTTAGGCCGTGTAGAAAACACCTGGACACTTGTGAAAGGTTTGCTCACAAAATCCCTGCAGATAGCACCCATCCTTTACACAGCGACCCATCCAAGTGTACACCTGTCGCTTCCACACGTTTATCCTTTCGATTCATACCCTTTCGCAATAACATCGGCAGGAACCTCACAGTTCCATACCTGGCCTGAATTCTCAAAAACGGGCTCAACTATCGACGGAAGTCCCCAGCAGTGTCGATATGTTATTATTTTTTTCATACCTCTGATTCCGTGGGATGCCAAGTATAAATTTTTTTGACTGAAATGCGGACCTACGTCTAGGCAAAAGCCTGATCGAATACAGAAATCTACGAGAAGATATAGGCTACCCTTTATCGGAAAATGACTCGACAGCTAGACAAGATGCTATTTTTGTGTCTGTGCACTTGCGCTTTCGCCACCGGATGCAGAGGCAGGCCCATGCGGTGTTGTTACGGCTCTAGGTGAGCTAAATATAACGGTCTTCGATGAATTTAGTGGAGGCCTAAACACTTTGGAGGGGCAAACCATGTAAGGTTCCAAAAACCTGTGGCCTGTGCGCTGAGGACACGACTCGCCTTAGGTTTCTTTCGGAAATGTCACGCAGTATGTGACCTCCGGCTGAAGGAATAGGAACCGGCTAAAGCGGCAGCAGGGGTGTAAATCGGGGACGCTCCATCTCGGGTTCGCCTGCCCAAGAGGATGCGAAAGCTCCCGGGTTAATCAACCCAGGGAAGCTGAGGTCCAGGTTGTGAATGCGAGATAGAGCGTCTGCGAAAGCATCATCAACATATGAGTGCGTATTGAGTGATGTAATCCATATGTCTAGACTCTCCGGGGGTCTATCCTTCCGTTTTTGCACGCCGTGCTCGGATGATTTTCCAGTGGTCGGAGTACACCTTGAATTCGCTCTCCTCTTGAAAGTGCCGAAAATTTCGGGTGCCCAGGTAGATAGTGAGGACTTCTTGGCCGTTAGTGCCATGGTTGGATTCGGCCCGCTGTAGATTTGCGGAAAAATCCAAAGAACTGAAAGACCTCGGCTAGGTATTGCTGCATTACCATGTCCGCGGTTTCGTCGATCACGTCGTTGACCTAACAAACTTGAGCGGCTGGTTTCAGTAGTGAGGTTGAGGCTACGGAGCTGACAGCCTATTCTAGCATATGAAATGCCTCTCCTCCTGTTGATCTAAAAGCCGGCGGCCTTGTTTTGCTTTTCGCAGATCTGTGCGTGGTTGCGTAATCTGAGCACAACTTAGAATGACGCGCCGATAAAGGTGGCTAACCCACCAAAACGGCGTAGAAGCTTAGAAGACTTGGGCCTTTGGTAGTGCAAAACAGCCCGCAGTTTATCTTGTCGTGGCACGACCCCTGTGGAAGTCACCGTATAGCTTGGAAGTTCGACGGCGTCTCGGTTTATTGCATATCTTTACGTTGACCCTGACACTGTGTTGAACAGACGGTAGCACAACGTGCCCAGATGTGCTAGGTGTGCTGTTTTAGGCAAGCTGGCAAGCAGGATTTAGTCAAGCTAATTGGAGTTAAAATCTAAACCGCTGTGTGCTATGTCGATGAAACTCTGGAAAAATTGCGCAGCATGGCTGAATTCAAACTGCATTCCTTGGAACTCGAAAAGACCGAAAGGAGTTGGTACGGCTGTTTTGAAGATGTCTGCCTCAGCTACCGGTATCTGGTTATATACACGCACTAAATCTGTTCGACTGAAAACAACCTTACCCGTCAAACCTGCACTGAGGTCCTTGATGTGTGAGATGGGATATGCGTCAAGGGTTGTCACTCGGTTGAGTATGCGACAGTCTCCTCACGGTCTCCGGCATTCAAACCAATTCTTATTGGCCGTTTGTACGGTGATGCCCACGGACAGTTGAAGGGCCACATAGTTCCCAAGCTGATCATATGTTGGAACTCGGAGCATGCAGCATGGAGCTTTTCTGGGGTAATTTGCGAGGCCAGGGTTCGCTGGTTGTCCCGCTGTGACGACGTGGTTGGCCTCGTTGGTGGTGCTTGTAGGCAGGTTGTTCGTTTGATGGTAATGATATTGGTAATGATGGTATATTTTGGATGAGCCCTAAGCATGCTGGAAAGCAACATCAGATGATTCTATAGACGTTGGGATCGGAATTATCAAAAGGGTGCAACGTGTGCGCAGATTATAAGGAGAAGTGGTAAAATGGATCGAAACTACAAAAATGCCCGGCAAATTTGAACTTGAAGGTCACATGGCCGATTCGGCCGGTGGTGATTGGACGCAGTTTATAAGAGGATTATATGCGATACCAGTACCTGAGATGATTAGGACATGAGCAATTCCATAAAAAATGTTTATTAAGCTCTTTCAATAAAAAAAGAATTTACAAAGAGGATTCAGAGAGTTCTCTGCTGGCTGCATGATGTGGAATGCATACGTATAGAACCAGTGACGCCTCTGGAGGTGTAAGGAGGCCATTTAATTGATGATGACAGGAAGGCTGAAGAAAAACAGGATGTGAGGTGAGCCGTTTGCCAATATCGTGCTGGTCATGAAACATCGTGTGAAAATAGAAGCTCACTCAATATGCGGTGCGCATAGCTACAGCAACTTCAAAGGTGGATAGATCGCAGAAGAGATGATAAAGTGGATGGCAGGTAGGTGGACAGCAGTTATTGAACATTGCAAAAGGTGTGCCAAGCGATAGTGACAGGCAAGAACAGCTGCTAGAAAGGTGACTGAGAACTCAGGAAATTTGGGACAGCTACAGCATTGGATAGTTCAAGCATTGGAGATAGCGGTAGAATATAGACCCTAGTGACGTACGGAGTTACTTATACACCAAAAGAGTCAAACAATTGGCTCAACTCAAAAGAAGGCAGACTGGAAGAAAGGCTGGCAAAGGACGGATAAGCATTCAGCCTGGTTTTTTTTAGAGTATAATGGATGGATGATGATTGATCAAAGGGAAGGTAAAAACTGCATAGTAAATCCATCTGCAATGTGTTGAAAAGTGATTGTATGGTGAAAATCGTGTAAAAATGATGTTTTGGTGGGTAAATAATTTTTGCTGACCATTTTTTGACAGGCTTCTTGAGATGGTGCCAACGGTAGACCCGCATGATCAACATATCTAAAATAATCAAAAATGGAGGAGACGTAGTGCTCTGAAAGATCAGGACGAAATGACGGAAGGACACTGTAGACAAGAAGCTTGACTGATGGAGACAGCAAATAATCAGTATTCACACTGCATACTACTTTTGGACCGCGAAATACCTTTCAGCGGAGAACATCTTTCGTTGATTTTTGTGAGGAGATGACGGGCGACAATGAATGTGTCAGGGGATGAGTAGTACCGGCGAGTTCTGACAGGGGAGTGGGCGGGATTACCGGAGGGATTCGATAATAAAAAGACTTGAAGGATAGAAAGCGTAGGCAATGGTGCACTTGCCCAGGTATACGAGTATTCAAACAGGCAGGCATAGAGAGCCAGGGAAAACTGAACGCTATTCAGTACAAAAATGGAATGAACAGCCTTGCCGGGCATGAATATCTGAGACATTATCAAAATGTCGCAAGCAAGCTGGACCGGAGAAAAACCGTTGTCGGAGAATGCAGAGCGAATCGCGTGTTAGCTGAAGTATTGCTGGCCAAATATGATGTCTTGTTGTCCGGTAACGGAGCTAGTGGGTCGAACTGGCCTTGCGCTCAACATTCAACATCACGACCGTTTTTGATGACAGAAGTTGCGATCCAACAACCAGGTTGCGACCTCATACCGTAGAAGTTGTCCCGCACACGTGATGTGAGCCTGCCAGAGCGGCGGATCTGGCCGCGCCCCGCACAGCAGGGATTGGACAAGTGAATATTGAAGGCTATGCAATCGGGCAGAGTGGCCAAGGTTAAAACATATGATCCAGGATCTAACATCCAGAATGTGCGAGGCGCGGTGCTTTTGCCAGAGCAGTGATCGGCACAGTGCCTGAAGCGATTGGCCGTCATTAGAGAACACTAAAAGAAAAATTGGGATGGAAAAACGCAGTCTTCGTATGTCCCAGCTGGGGATCAACGGATAACGGAGAGCGAAACGAAGTTAAAGGCGCAAAACAGGTTCCCATCGTTGCTATGGGTCTACAGGTCTAGTTGAGTAATGGTGGAACGTGTAAATGGCTGCAACCCATTGTATTTGCATGGGTATAGGCAGTGGGGGAACCTTGGTAGAGTCAGCTTGCTACCGCGGGATAGAAGGAGACAGATGGAGTCGGGATGGAGGTACATACGAATGTGGGCGGGAAGTGGAGTTATTGCGGCGAAAGTAGAAGATAAATCTACTGCCGATCAGGGGTAGCAGTGATCATAGATCGCGATGCTGATCAGAGGAAGTGCTAGACATGGAACAAGTTTTGGCTTGTGGCACAGAAGTATTAAGATCATGATGTGAGGCCTCTCCCAAAGGCCAGATTGTTGGAGAAAACATCATTGGCCAGCAATAAGGCATCGGATAGAGTTGGGTAGGTAAGATATTCACGCTTAGAAGCATACGGCGAAAAGGCATTGCGTACACTGAGAAGAAGGTTATTCCAGATTTCGGAATACGCCGACACGAAGAACTGAAACCGCAGGTTGAGATTGGATTGAAAGACAAGGCGATAAAAGACGTGTTGACGAGGGGATAGGGGCAAGGCGAAGCAAATAAGGTATGATGGGAAGTGTAGACTTGGTTGTGGATTGGTTTGAGGAGGAAGACTTAGTTGAACCTCATGCGGCACATCCACAGGGGTTCAGTGTGTAGGAGCTCGCTGCTTCGGCGGTAAGTTAGAGTTAGGGATACTGCCAGGGGGATATTGGTGAAGGGAAGCTAAACATCCAGGTTTGTAGAGAGTACAAGTCCTCCAATATATCGCATGGGGTCGAGTATAGGTCATCAGGGCGGAAAGAGTAAACTATTTTTATATCCTCAGCAAAGAAGAACAGGGTAACGTGGCAAATAGAATGGAAAATGTCGTTGAGGTAAATGAGGAATAGTGATGGGCCTGAGACACTGCCTTGGATGACGCCCCTAGTAATGAGTCAAACAGAAGGTAAGTCGCCATCAATCAACGCGGCTTGTGACCTGTGAGGGAGATATGAGTAAAACCAGGATGGGAGAGCATTCGTTATATCAAGATATCGGATTTTGTCTATCAGGTGCAGATGGAAAACCCGGTCAAAAGCCCCAGGCATGTCGAGGTACAGGGTAATTGCAGAGTCGCCAACGTCAGTTGCATACAATACAACATTGAGGAAGCCCAGCTGACAGGCTGAGTAAGAATGGGATTTTTGGAATCCTTGCTCACGTGTGTTCAGCAGGTTGCTAGATAAATGATACTGAAGAATGCGGTTTTGGGTTACTCCTTACATGATTTTGCGGACTGCTGGGGCTTAGTTATTGGGCTGATTGTTATCCGAGCCACAATGTGGTCCTTTTGAAGTGCCAAGTTATAACAGATGTCTTCTGTTGAGCGAGACGAAGCTCTGATTCATGAAGGTTGAGTATACCCTAAGTAACACCGAGGGAAATTTGGGACCACTAAAACGGAGAAGGGCTGGTGGGAGACCATCTTCCAGGCCCGGTTTCGGGAGAGATTTGGTGGAAGAGACTAGTTTAGTTATCTCCAGACTGGTGGAGGGGTTCGACGAGAGTGAGACTGAAGTGCTGAAATGAATAGGAGGAGAAGGGATACTGGGGCAAGTGACAAGAGAAGAAGAGGAGTGATCGCAGAGGGTCTCAGAAATAGATGCTGGGGTATTAGCGGTGGATGAGCTGTAGATGAGGAATTTGGGCGAGACAGATTGGATTACTCAGAAATTAGGCTGCCGAGCTCTAGTTTGGATATGGAGAATGGTTTCAGAATTTTTGTTAATCAGGTTTAAGCTAGAAAACCGACGGCAAAATTCAATGGTACAAGGTCTACTGTAAGTTGCTCATCATAACCGTAGTTGGGGCTTTAGCGGAGTAAAATGGACAAAGCGGGAGTGACATCACACGTTGAGGGCTGCCATGGTGAAAAACGATTGGAACAAAGACAAAGCCGGTAGGTATGCCTACGGAAGTAGAAAGAAAAGGAAGGGAAGTGATAAGAGTGCTGAAAAGAACTATGAGTGAGCCAATTGTGGCGAAAGAAGAACAGTTGGAGCACGAGATCCGCAACCGACGGTGTTGAATGCAGTGGGGCGAGCAGAGTTAGAGCTTGCAATCCGCAACCAGTGCTGGTGGGTGGTGCTGACTGTTCGTTGGACACCTAGCCTAAAACCACTTCGTGAACTGAACACAGGAGTTGTGATTTACCAGTCTAATTACGATCGCAAATTGTTGCAGAGGGCCTGCATGCCTGATGTGCTCCGGCCAAAGTTGGGGATCTAAAGGCGGTCAGCACTGTGGGGATTAGCTTGAGTGATCACTTATGGTTGTACAGGGGCTGAGCATACCCGATAAGGGTATATGGTCCGAGATCAATTTTCCATATTGTGAGAACTTGGATGACAGGGCCAAAGGGGAAGCTATTGGTAGACGGCCTTGTTCAGTAATATCCAGGTGCACCAGCCACGGAGATGACCAGTATAGAGCCCGAGGTGGTTGATTTTCATTAAGGAGCACCGGAAAGGGAAATGAGATAGAGAATTGCAGTATGGCTCAGCTGAGGATCCACGGTTAACATGAATATGAACAAAAGTGAAGCACGGGCCGATCGATGCGGCGGTTCCCTAATACAAATTGAGGCTATGAATGGTAGGACCAAAAATGGAAATGCATAAGTAGGATTCAGGAGGTTCATTGAAGAGGTTACCACTTGACCTATAGTAGTCTTTCAGTGGAAGAAAAGACCAAGTTCCGCATGAAATTATGGAAAAAAGTAGCTGAAGGATATGGTGGGGGCAGAATCGGTGACGTGGCAACTGGATGTTGAGTTCAGTTAATGAGCCACGCCAAGTTCAGAAGCGCAGAGATGGTGATAGAAGTGTACGTGGTGGGACCCGATGTGGAAAAGAGGTAAGGTGAGCAAAAAGATATCGAGGAGGGTTGGGCTACTAACCACGCTTGTGCTACTAATTACAGAACAGTAATTGTCAAATATATAAATATGTGTATATATGTAAGTATGTGTGGCTGACCAGGTTGTGGTTACTGATGCACTTCCGGTAGCCTTGTTGAGGTTGGCTTCAGGGCTGCAGAAGTGATATAACTAAATAAGTTTATTAAGTCACGGAAAAGATGAGGCACATTGACAATCTGTGAGGAGCATTAAATGTGCCACTCTAAAAAGGCGAAGGCATCTGGAAGAGTTTGTTTCGAAGCGAAATGGGCAGGACTCGATAGGTCGGTACGGAAAAACAATTGGCGCAAGCAGACATGCTTAATATAGGTCGACAGCGAGGTCTAGGTTAAACTGATCAAACAGAGCTTTCACAATTCGAAAGCGGTGCAATTATTTGGGAAGGTTAAGTGATGCCACATAGCAGAGTAATAGCTAAAAGTCGAGGCCTTTCTCGTTAGCTTGACTTTCAGTTCTCTGAAAGGCAAACAGGCGCAGAGGTGAGACAGGAAGGAATTCATCAGTAGCACGCACGAGGACGTACTTTTACTGTGAATATCTGACGTGCAGTACCTGGACTCGTACAGTAAAGTGGGGAACCGTACAGCCAACTTTATCATACGAAGAGGGAAGATGAAATTACTTCTGTGTTCATATTACGGTCCAGACACGTACGTGTTTTATGCTCTTGAATGGACAGACACAACGCTACGCTTCTAGACGCAGATATGCGCATGCGCGTAAATTCCTGCCTGAAGTGAAAAAATACCAGCCGTAACTGCTAGGTGCATATATATATGTTTGTATCTGTACTTAAATATGCGGAAACATAAAAATAAAAATGTGAGTTTATATATGCTGTGAATGTTTACAAGCATAAACATACATTTACACGCGTATATATACAGATATATATATATATATACATGTGGATATACGCACCTACATGTATGTACTCAAAAATACTTTCAAGTAGATACATGTACATACGTGCATTTTTACTTGTCTGTGGAAAACGTTTCCAGATTTAGTCCATCCCCTTAAGCCTGAACCGCTTTTTGTTCCTATGACCGCATCCATGGGTTATAGCGCTCACCTAATCTAACCTTAGTTACTAGAAGTGGACCGCGTTGAAGTCCTAGTTTTTAAGTAATCACGACGATTATCAGGCACACTCGTGGACACAGTACATCCAAGTCGCCCACATGAAGAAAGACTCACTCCGATGATAACCCTTACGTTTATTAGGCCATTTACGTAATACTTCGCAGCTAATTGACGGATTCATTCCGTGAAGAATGCAAAAAAGATGACAAAATGAATACTGAGGAGCGTACCCGAGCAAGAAAACCGGCTAATTTGTTTAGGAGGCAGGAGGGGCAAACCACCATATTGCGCAGGAACAACTATTTAACTCAAGCCGAGGTTCTACGGTAATAACGGTGATTTTACCCGCAACCAGCACCTGAGAGGTTGCGATGTATACACCGTGTTCTGTCTGTTAAATACGGACGGAAACAATTATTACCAGTGTTACAAATGTAGGGCACAATTCCTCAACATCCGCGATTGCTTTCATCGAGGGCATCAGCGAAAACAGACCATGGAGTGCCAACCGCGTATATTCTCACAGGCTCTGAGTACAGGGACCACAGACTGGCGTGTGCCAAGGAAGTATCTCGGAAGTATCACCTGCGGTTGCCGCGTGCTCTAAATGTGAGTCAATTTAGTGACAGACATCGAGTGGTCGGTTGATCCCTGTATTATCTAGGTTCAAAGCAAAGTGAAATTTTAACTTGAAGTAACTTATCTTCCAGCACGGATAGTAATGAGGCAGTGGATGCATTATTGGTTCTCCTCGTTTCCGAAGTTTAACACCGGCAGTGCGTCCAGCCCCAGATATTGCTGTGCTGCACCCGCTGGGTTTCCTTGTCCCAATCCACCTCAGGATCCTGAAGATGGCATACTGTGCATCCGTTTTCCACGACTGCTGAAAGCGGCCTGTATAGACGGCGTTTTTTACTCTTGAGCCCGGTATTGTACGGAAGTTGTAGTACGCAACTGTCGAGACCGTGCCAGCTGTAGTGGATTGTAATGGCAACGGTCTATTTCTCGCAAATAGACGAGATACGTAGAACAAGCATGGTCAGAGCTTACGGGTCATGCAACTATACAGAATTGAGCAATTGTGTGTCGATAGTGTTCAAGACAAAGTTAAATGAAAGATTCAGTTAGATTTGTCGTTAGTTGGGGCAGATTCTGAAAGATCCACCCGGGAGCATTGAAAGTCGAGGTTTTAGCATTGAGACGCATTGGGTGAGGGTCCGCTGGCTGAAACGTCGAATCATGCGAACTACTGGAGTGTAAAATGGTAGAAATGAACCAATAATGAGACGGAGCTAAAATGCTCGTGGTCTGTAAATGATTCCAGGATAACTGCAGTCAAGAGCCTATCAAATCCAGTGCTGATAATAAAGACAATATACAAAATGACGAGTTTACTCATTTCCACTAGCAGGATTACTGATTCTTGTTCTGCTGGAGGTGAGATGAAGTGACCATTGAGAAACCTCACGCGAGGCTTTGTGGAAGGGTTCAGGAAAAATCCCGTTAGATTCTGTGGAGCTGAAATGAGGATCAAACAGCAACGCGTGTATCTGATGGACACTCTGAAAGGCGTCACTGAACACGGATTTTTACGCATTTGAAAGAGGCGTGTTATGGTGCGTCAGAGGAACCACAACAAAAGGCAAACTTGTTTGCGTGGTTTTGCACAGCATTTTCCCTATCAAATTGCGTGAAAAGTTGAACGCCGGTAGGCAAGAGTTAGGTGGAGTTTAAGGGGTGAAGAAGAGGGTATCAATGGTACATTCCGGAGAGTTTTCGGGTATGGATTCGGAGGATAATGCAAGCTATCCGTTTGTGTAGTCCTTCTGTAGTTCACCAATTTTCGCGGTCGTATGGTTCAAGATATCAGTAATTTGGTAAATTCCAACGAAGAAAGTTAGAAGTATCTTCGCGGCGTACTGAGCTACCGGATAGTTCACAAATTTCTTTGGCGGTCAAAGTTTGTAAAAATCTAAACTACGGAACTAACCAGGAGGAAAATCGAAGGAGAATCGGCAGTCTGGATGGGTTCCAGCTTTGGTCACCTGGTTACCGTTTTGGAGTTCATCAAGAACCTAGGCCAATTTCATGAACCCTATCCTCCGTCATATGATAGTCGATAATATGGAGTACTTAAGGCACTACGAAGTATTCAGCCACCTTCTTATTAAACTCTGTTGGTTGGTCGTGTGAACGAACTTCTTGTGGGATTTTTTTCAAAGTGAAGAGAACTTTACTACAAAGAAATTAAACCGCTGACATTTTTGAGATTGAGACAGCCAAAGGGAAACTTCTTTGTCGTAATGAGTACCGAAAGTCGGTGGGTTATCTGGGTTGTGGGGGGGAACCAACAATCTGACCTCTATTGAGTTTATGGGGTAAAGACATATTGACTTTAATTCTTCGTAGCCAGAGACGAACTAGATTTAGAAGACTACAGAGCTGCTTGTAGTTCAGTGTTGCGCAATAACCTAGTAGCTAGCTAGTGAGCATTCTTTGTGTGTTCGCAATGGATATTCGGTCGCACTTAAGCATACTCGTATTGACTACTCACTTTCACTCAAAAAATGATCTGACTGGGGTCTTATGGACATTGAGTTTGCTTACTAGTAATGGAGGTGTTCTTTGAAGTAATTCAGTCAGCCAACGAGCGCTCGGAGCTTCAAAAGCTGCGCCTTCCGGCAAGGTAAACAAGCAAAAGTATAGAAGACACAAGCTTTGTGTAGATGAAATGATTTTCATTATTAGACCATTTGTGCTAAGCAGCCCTTGTGATGCAGTTCACTTATGAGTTAGAATACTTCTGTTCTCCGCAGAAAACGTCGGTAATCAAGTAGTCCTTTGAGTGTTTAGTGAAGTGAGGTCCTGAAATATGGTACTTATGGTAGTGTTCAAAAAATGGGATCAGAGGTGTAAAAAAAGGTTACGTCATCAGCAAAGAAAAAAATTCCGTGACGGATTACGCAGAAAGTGTCTTTCACATATATCAGGGGGAGTATTGGTCCTAGAAGTCTACTCTGAAAGACTTCTTTAGTTATCTCTTTCGGTAGCGACATTACGCCACTTACTTTTACCAACTGATGGCGTGAAGACAAATAAGACGACAGCCAAAAATATAAGGGGTCAATGAAGCCGTAGGTGTCCTTTTAGCTAAAAGTTCAGTATGAGAAACTCGGTCAGAAGCTTTAGCCATATCTAGAAAAATTATAATTATCCTCCTGTCGATGCAAGCAGCCATCGTTGTGGGATTGAAAAAACCAGTCATACAAGTAGAACATGGGCCGTTCCTAAGAAAACCGTGCGGGCCGTATTTACAAGACTATTTCCGGGATGATTCGTAAGGTCAGCTTCAATCAGCCTCCACGTGACCCCTGAGGAAACTGGAGTGGGAATAACATCTTCAGCTTGCTGGATCTTGTTTCGATCCCCCTTTATAAATTGGAATAATGACTGAGGTTTTCCACTGGCTGGGATATAAAATATGTTGCATAGATAGGTCAAGCATTTGAAATGAAACTGGAATATCGGGTCCGCGTAACCTAAAACGGCCGTAGGTAACTCATTAGACCCGGGGTAGAAGAACAGTCTAATAGCAGTCAGCAAAGATAACATCACTTTTGGGTGTGAAGGGAAGGTGTAAAGAAGTTCCGAGGAAACAACTTGTTGCGACTATCCCGATGTCTGAGGCTGTGAATTTAGCAGTAACTTACTCTCACCAGCTACACGCACGATATGTGCAGAACACGATTACAGGCAGTAGAACAGATTCCAATCAAATAACCGTGTTTATCGATGATTCGTGGTTCTAAATAATACAATAAGCATAACTATACAGCAAATAAAAGACTTGCAGCCAGGTGGGAAACTAAGAACAATAGGCGGTAAGCTTCTAAAAATCGGGACAGCGCAGAAAATAACAACGGTCCACTTATCAGGCAGCTGAACGAAACCGTATCGCAGCTCGGTTGCGGTACAACCAATAAACCAAGAACCTTCACCGTCACGAATCAATAGGTCAATTACGAATGCGTGTATTCGACCGCGGCTGCAATAGTAAATGGAGTCATTAACAAATAAGTACAAATAAGCTAAGTCTGCAGAGTAAACCAGAGCACGTGCCAACAGGAGTGGGCGAATCCGGCACGAGACCTGTTAATGTCGTTGACGTGTGACAGCCAATGATGGAGTACACTGACAGAAGCTCGAAGGCTGAGGGTGCGAGCCTCCGCTCGGCAGTACAAATGGAACACTCGGAAAGGTTGTGTAACAGTAGAAGTGTAGACCCTTGGTGAAAAAAGGCTACGAATAGATACGCGAACTGTTCATAAAATAAGCGCCATGAAACTCGAGTATAAATTGATGTGATACCTTAGAAAGTGGCTAAATAGGAAGCAGAAGAACAAACTCGAGACGCGCTCTGCACCTGGTCTGTAGTCCGCATAACCGGCAAAGTACTTCTTGCGCCACTTTGTTTTTCTAGGTACCATTAACATTGTGGTCGTCCCCCAAGCCTGATTTTTATTAATAGCTTTGTCAATGCAGCTTATATCGATACTTTAACCAGGGCCTATGATGGGGGCCAAGCTTCTCAATCGAGGAGCATAAGGTAACAATTTGTCTCGATCCAGGCTCCCTAAAGCCACCGAAGTACCCCTCCCGATGTGTTTGCTGACGGATAAATCATAACCGAGACTGCTTCGATGCGAAATTCGGGCTTGTCCTCCAGAACCCAGCCGGCAGTCCAGCCGAAAACGGTAAACGAAAGTCATCACCCGATCAACCCACTGGTAGTCCATGGAATTCATTCCTTGGTCTGCCGGTCACAGACAAAACACGACAACATAAAATCGACCACCATCTTGGGATGCAACCTGTGCTACTAGAGTAGCGCATTCAAAACGACCATGAATACAAAGACTAAGAAAATTATTTGCCAGAAGAATTACCGAAACTAATGACGCCACTTGTTCCGCCGGTGTACACCGTCTGCACGCCGCTGTGTTCCTTTGACACACACGTTGTCCCACTCCAGAGGTTTAGTTTTGATGATAATAATAGCTTATTTTGGGGAGGCCCAAAGCGTGCCTTAATAATGACCAAATTTTTACAATCTACAGAGTCGACAGAATGAAATCGGTGAAAAATTTGGAAATAAGCTTGGCAGAAGTAGGGTGGGTAGATTTATAAGGGAGATGAAAAAGAGGTATATGGAAAGAGTTTAGGTGGACCCGAAGATGGATTCAAATTTGTGGTCTGCGGATTCGGAGGTCAGGGCCAGAAAGAAAAACTGGCTGAGCCGAGTGAGGGAAATTGGAAGCTGGGAGTCTTACTTGCCGAGGGCGTAAAATGGGCATGAGAAACTATCGCAAACAGAAACGATGAGGAAAGCAAAGAAAAAGGAAGGAAAGAAAGGAAGAACAAAATACTTAGCTCGTGTGAAGAGGGAATATGAAGGAAGGAATTATGCTTCATAGTGATAAGGGGACGGTGTCAATTTGAAAACAGGGAGCGATCAATGAAAGACGCAGTGAGTCACATGGCAACAATGGTTTGGACGGATCGAGATACGGTGAAAGTGAGGCATATTTATAAACAAAATTAGCGGATGTCATGAGGAGCAGTGGGATTGTGGTAGGAGAACTGGCTGGCAAGGGATTAGGGGATGCAGAAGAAATATATGGGTATATGTGTGTACATTTACATGTTTATACATAAATGTTCATGCATATATACATAAAAATAGCAGGAGCAAACAGCAGTGAACTGACAGAGCACGGAAGAAGCAGTGCTTGGAAGAGACAGGTAGGGTTAGGTCGAAAGGCACAGATTTACCTTGAAAAAATGCTGAGGAATTTGTGTGACAGTTGATAACGCGAAACAACAGAGAGAACAAGCGACTTTGAAAGTACA
Organism: Fasciola hepatica; assembly: GCA_948099385.1. Classification (NCBI taxonomy): domain Eukaryota; kingdom Metazoa; phylum Platyhelminthes; class Trematoda; order Plagiorchiida; family Fasciolidae; genus Fasciola; species Fasciola hepatica. Next base: position 4,292,361 of record CANUEZ040000131.1, read on the forward strand.
GAAATGATGATCGTGAGCATATGTTGATGAAGGAGGAATTTAAAGCAAAGAATTGAAGGAAACAGGTGAGAAGGAACCTAACAATCTGGGTATCGCAGGTGTGACATACAGTGACGGTTGATAATGGGTGAAGCCGTTAAATATGGACGTACATTATGCAGCAAAACAAATGGCTTTAAAAAAATGCTGGAAAACTTGGAATGAATAAATTACTGAGTGGTCGGATAGTTTTAAATGTCAGTGCAGAACAGTAACTTGAGGGCAAGACGAACCGTGGAGCGAAGATGCGGCAGTTGCCACAGCTAATGACTTATGAAAGGAGTAAGGCGGTAGAGGATCAGAAAGATCAGGTAATGGTAAAGCTAACGGTTTGGAACCGTACTTGAATATAATGGTGTAAAGATGACTTTACAACGCAGAACGCGGAAAAGCAGAGCAGTCTGAAGGGCACGCTGAAGATGCCTGTGGCGGGCAATATACGGAGTAGGTGAGAGTACTGACCGAGGAAGACTGGGTGAGAGAAGACCAATCAGACCGTTTCAGTGAGTGAAAACCGGGGAGTAGAAGGAAAAAGATAAAAAGAGGAGAATTACCCAAACGTTTTAGCCTGTAATGAAACAAAACGCACGAGAAATATATCTTCTTGGGAGTTCAGAGAAAGAAACTGCAGAGTTACGTGCCTTCGGGTGACTACACAAATGGACTGAGCTGTAAGTTACTAGTCAAAGCACTACCAAATGAAAAGATCCGCTGAAGAATCACGCATTTGCGCGAAGAAAATACAGCGGTTATGAAAGGAAAATAAATTTGTCCGTAAAAGATTCAAAGGTTGGAAAGGCAAGTTGTTAAATGAGGACTAGTCATGGGCTAGGGTGGGACTAGTGCGCAATAGCCGGAGGTACTTGATGGGGGGACGAAAAATGGTAGCCAGTGAGGTGCACGAATGCGACTATTGAGCTCCGTGAGTGAATATAGATAAGGGACCTGCAAGAGTGATATGGGAGCAAGGGAAAATACTTCGGGCTTGGGCAAAGCAAGATGGATGAAGCAACTGTGACATCATTCAGTGAGGGCTGTTACAGTGAGAAGCTGTATGAACAAGGACAGAAGGGAGAAGTGTGCTTACGGAGCGTAACGACCGGTTGTAGGAAATCCCCTCAGAAACACTACAATTTCACTTTCACGTGACGTCACCCGTTCATACACACCATATGCTTGTTTTTATGCACCGTATGTTTTCACGGACCAACCTTCTTTCTTGTGTCCAACCCGCTAGTCTGTCGTATTCCATTTTGGATCCGAGCGACGCATGTGCCTGTTTCTCGCAAGCCAAAATCTGGGTCTCTTTTTCTGAGTCTCTGCGACTGCATAATTGAGGTTCGTATGTTCAATGTCATTGTTTACTTAGTGATCTTTTATCGAAGAACCTACTGATAATTGCGTTCTGGTTTCGGGATCCTTCTCGAATTTGGGTACGTATGGCTCAAAAGCATCTTACGCAGATGTAGACTGACGCAAAAGTGGGATGATGAGAATGCCGACAAGGACGATAGATGAGCGAACCGTGAGGGAAGAAGAATGTCAGAAGTATGGAATCTCCAGTCTGCAGGAATGGATGCGGTAGGGCAAAAGGAGAGTTGCTGCTTGCAATCCGCAACCGGTGCTAGTGAGTCGGGCTCTATTTCGGGCGCCTTAGCCAATACGTTTTTTCCAATAATCCTACCAAGTGGGGATTATGTAGGACAACCCTCACATTCTCGGGTCACGCAATCCCAGCTGCGGGCATAAAACCCGTGCCTGGCAAGATGACGACAGTTCTCGACCAACTTGAGCCTCAAGCTAACCGGCAACTGCGCCCATTGTCCGGCCTGAATAACTCCTATCGTTGGTTTATTCCCCGCTGCTCCGAAAAAATGCTGCCTTTGAGGGTCCCTTTACGTGGAAGTTGGCATGTTTATTTTTCGCGAGGCGGCACAGGGAGCGCTTACCATTAGTTATAATGTTAATAATAATATTGGTATATTTTGGATACGCCCAAAGCATGCCAGAGTACAGGATCAGATGATTCGAGTGGTAATAAAATTGGGATTTACAAAAGGGTAAAATATGTGTGTGGAATTGTTGATGGCGCGATGCTTACGGAGGCAGTCACGAGAACAGTGTACAACAGATGGGAATGAGAGCGGGTATGATTTCTAGTGTGATGACGGTAGAAATAGCGAAAGGAGAGCAGGTAATCATCGGGCAGATTATCCACGGTAATGCAGGTATGTTACGAAGTAACAACAAGAAGATGGAATGATGGTTTTGGACCGATGTGAAGCGCGATTACAGTGACTGATAGCGTGCAGAGGTAAAAGTGAGGTGGGGAGTAGATAACTGTCTGCATGACCGTTGTAAATAGTGGAGAATACGACAATGGTGAGAAAAACTATGGAGCGAGTGGTTTCAACAGGAACACGGGATCGGAAAATAGGATCTAGATTGACAGGAACAGTCGGCAGACATGACAGTTGAAGTTGGAGGCCCCATACCGGTGAACTCAACTGTGTAGCTAACGAGCCAGAAGTCTGGAGGGGTTGGGGGACAACCGAGTGTTGTTGATGGGAAGGCCAGAGGATTACATGCGATTGGAAGCGAACTGTTTGCGTAGGTTGTGTGCTCAAGATGATGGAATGAATGAATAGTAGATACTCACTTTAAATAAGTATTGCAATAGTTGCGTCCGGCCATAATGACATGTAACTGAAGCCGTCTGACACGTTGCTGAGAGAGTAGGGGTTTACCAACAGAGAGTATGGATGCCAGGCACTTACGGAATTGTATATATATATATATATCGCATCAAGAAACGTGGTTCAGAGAAATCGAACGAATGACGAGTCTTGAGGAGAGAGAGCGTGTCAGAGTGATGAAAGAAAGGCCGACGGATGAAAGGGGAGCATTCAACGGGTGGATAATGAGTTATCAATCTGGAGGTGATAATTGGTTTATCAACCAATCTTGGAAGCGTTAAAAGTGATTGCACGGAAGAAAAGCACGAAATGGTGATGTAATGGCAGGTCGATGGTAAGTGTACAAGTTGTTGACCATTCTGACAGGCATCTTGAGGTATGACACCGTATAAACCGCACTGAATATTTACCTGAAACGTGCAAATGTAAAGGGGTCAAGCGGTACACCGAGGCCAGGATACAAAATTCAACAGTCCCTGTGAAAACCAGCATTTGGAGTGATGGAAATGGCAACGGATTGCTAATCACGGGTTTGACTTCTCGAGAACTAAAAGATATATTTCTGCGAAGTTCAGCGCCTGTCGAATCTTGGTGAGGAAGTGAATAGTGACAGTAAAATTTCCAGAGAGTAGATAGAAGCCGCGAGTTGCGGGATGCAGAGAATGCAGGGGGAGAGAAGCTTGCAAAACTCGATGGTCATTATAGAGGCGAATATGGGTTGCCAAGAAGAAGCAAGGGTTGGTGGGTGGTAATGAGCGCTGGGGTAATGAATTTGCCGGGGTTGAAAAAGTAAGTTGCAATACCAATATGGAGAGCGGGCTCGGTAGAATAACGGCCGTCGGAGCTGACAGAGCAGGTGGCATGTTTGCAGCATCAGTACGGGCGCGACGATAAGGTTCCGTAACTCACAAGCGGTGGTAGTGAGTGAGACGGACCGAGCGCTGGATGTCCAACCTCAAAACCGTTTTTTGGTGACAGGAGGTGCGATCTACCAACCTAGTTGCGCCCGCATATTGTTGCGGTCGTCCTGCACGCCCAGTGTGCACCGGCCAAAGCAGCTGATCTGACCGCGTCCCGCACCGTTGGGATAAGAATGAGTTGTAATAGTGCTTACAGTGGAGTAGTCAAAACTTTGGTAGCTAGGTTAGGAAGTTCCAAAGATCAAAGCCATTCGGAGAGCACTCGAGTGAGGTGCGAACATCACACCGTGTTGGAGGTCCCAATTTTATATCCAGCCAGAAAGTGCGCCAAGTTGGTGCTCTTAAGATTAGATGGGCGAAAAGGTCCTAGCCATATATGTTCCAGAATAACAGTAGAAAGGGGCTGTAATCTGGCATTCGTGCCAGCTGTGGAGTTGGGAGAGGTCACAGCAAATCACGGTGGAACCTGGGCCGAAGTTTGTATGAACAAGAGGAGACCTAGCCATTACAACGATAATGGCTAGGTCTGAGGATCTAAGGTCAGATTAACCTGAGCGTTAGTGTGAAGTAGTAAAGTTCAACAAATCAGAAATGAGCACACCTGAGTGCAAATAGGTATGCACAGATTAATTGTGGATGCCATGGAGCAGGTTACAGGGAGACGGGACTGTTATAGGCCGGCTGGTTAAGATTTTGATTAGAGCGGGATGACGACTGGTAGCTGCTGATGGGCTCATAGCGAAAACTTACAGAAGGAGGGAATCGTGAGTTTACAGGCTTACCGAGGAGTGAGAGACTTTTCGGAAAGAAAAGCCTACAGAATAAGGCTGAAAGATTACCTATTAACCAGGTCCTACTTCAAAAGCACGAGTCTTAGACACGATAATGTCAGTTAACATAGGGGCATTATCGATGGTGAGGCAATGTGCTATTGATGTTTTGAAGTGGGTGGGGAGAACAAGTTGACGAATTTCAATGGGGAGTTTATATCCAGGTCTGGAACGTTTTGATAGAAAGAAATCAAATATCACTGTTAGCCCGGCTTTTGGAATAAAAAGACGCAGACCTCTGTGACAGAGGGAGTAGCTGATTGGACACATGGAGTTTCAGTGGAAGAATGAGCCTATGGAGGAAGCCAAGGTTAGGTCTCATAATGCGTAGCCAAAGTGGCCCTATGTGAGCGATGGCACAGCGCTGTTCATAGTTAAATGTGGTGGAATAACAGAGCAGCTGTTTCGTGAATGGGCGTTGCACATTACCCAAAGTTATTCTGTCGGATTGGAGTGTGTTAGTGATGATGATGAGGCAGTACTCTAGGCTGGGTCGGACATGGGACAGAAACGATAGGAATTTTGTATTGCGCAGGATTGGAGGTCTGCTTGGAAATCCTAAGGATTTATATACCTCAACAGCTAGAAAAGGTAAGAGGTTCGAGACGTTTAGGGTGCACGAGTAACCTAGGTCAAGGTCAACTTGTTGTATATACAAGGTTGTCCAGTTTTTTCTTTTTCCAATGTTTAGACTTGGTTTTACGTAGCACCTAGCAGTGATAGTTATTTAGTGTGGAGCATCAAATTGCCCAACCTTGTGAGGCCTCCCAACCTTGTAAGCTGCCGCATTGTTTGAACTTTTCGATTGCTCTCAGTGACAAGCGTTTTGCATTGACCGGTGAAAAGACACACGTTATTTCGCCGAGACTGACTTGTCGTAGTTATTATTTCAGTAAGCGTAATGTTTGAGGAGTTTATTCTCTTCATTGAAGTTTATTCTCCAAAAACTGGTTATGCTTTTTGGTTTCCTTTTTTGGTGGTTTTGTTAGTGTGAGTGCAATTGAAACAGGATAACATCTTTTTGTTGCCATTTTTGTAGTGTACCTCTTTTGTGGATTTTTTGTGTGCAGATTTTGCAGCACTTGCATTAGTTTACCGTTTGTGTCAGCTTAAAAGGTTGTGTTATTATCTGCTGGCGTTCTAGACGGTATTTTAGGACACACTTGACCACCACTGCCGAAATGAACGGAACAGAAGTTGATCCTATCGATGGGGCAGCGGGCTGTGGGAACAAGGAATGCTCGGACCTGGTGCAATTTGAGGGAAATCAGTGCAACCGGTGTTGCTTCTGGCATCATCAAAAGTGCTCCAAGTTGGGAGAGAAGGACTTTGAGCTGCACATTAAGCATGCATCGCCAAAGTGTATATGCGCTTACTGCTTCCCGCTGGTAAGCGAGTGCTCGAGCGTAATTGGAGGAGATCTAAGAAAAGGGGACAGGAACATGAAGCTGAAACAAAGACCAGAGAGAGCGAATTCGATCCATAGCTTAGCTGGAAGAGGAAGCTGTGTGCTAGATCAGAAAACTAAAAAAGACAACCCAAGCCAAAAGGAAAAGAAAATAAGAAAGCTGCATGTTTCACTAATGTGGTTAAGAGCCTCCTGACGGAAGTAGAATCCCTCAAGGAGCTTGGTTGACGCCTAGATGCTGAAGTCCAGCGCATGAAGCGTGACACTGAGGACATGGCAGACAGAAGTAAAAAACTGCTATTTCATAGCCTTAGAGGGAACATCGTAAAAGATGGTAGAATCAGGAGGGACGAAAACCGCCGGCATGTGACAGAGGTTCTTAGGATTGCTGGCCTACCTCCAACGACACTAATAATCAAGAGCCATCGAATAGGACTATGGCTTGGGACACAACCAAAGCCGCCACGACCCCTGGTAGTTGTGTTCTACAGTGTTTACTGGAGAGATATGCTGCTGTCCAAGGCTGGAACAGTTGAGCGTAGCACACAGGAAATAGTTAGGGCTACATCTAACAGCCCAACAGTTGGTAAACCGGGTAATGCCATAGTCTCGCTGAGAACGGGCACACCTGATCTTAAGCGGCCGTCTCTCCATACAGAGAACTTGGAGATGACCCCTCTTGGGAAGTCAATACCTAAAGCCCAAGGAGTATTTCAGGTTCCAAAGGTGGCTTTAGAAGCAGGTTAACAAAAAGCCAAAGTTCGGGAAGTTCGGAAGAGCAAAAAGAAGGGGACTCACAGGACGTTCAGTCCGGTTGGTGTTGAGAAAGTGAAGCCAGCCAGCCCGATCCTAAGGGAGAAGCCCAAAAATCCTCTCTGGTGCAAACAGCAAATTTGGAGGAATCAGAGCTAAACTCCGAGGATCCAGTTGGGCTGGAGTGTTCGCAAGAGCATCTCGGGCCATCGATAAGGCGGCTCAAAAGGGGAGAAAGTCCGCTGTGCATGTTGAGCCAGACATCGTGTCGACGGGTGGAAAAAAAAGCCTAGAAACTCGGAGTGTCACTTAATATTCAAGATGCTGCACCGCAGACACCCAAAGAGGCAAAAACGGGGCATCACCTCGTAGATTCCGCCCGAGGGTACTCCAGCGGTAAAATTAGCAATCAAGTCAAAAGCGAGGACCAGGGAACCGTCAATATGATATACCAACACCAGCAGTCCCTCGGGAAGGAAGGGGAGAGTTGTTGACTAGGATAGCAGAGTCTGATGTCGTCGCATTGACGGACACTTGGATAAAGCCAAATACTGACATGCGCTTTCAGGAATACGCTGCCTATAGACAGGATAGGGCAGATGCAGGGCAGGTGAGCGGAGCAGCACTTCTAGTAGGGACTGACACAGGCCATTGGGGGGCCCGTTCAACCTGGTCTCTGGTAATGTACTGGCCAGATCCTGCCTTATCAGGATCGAGGTGCGAACAGTATGCATTATTTGTATCTACGGGGCGCCACTAGCAACAGATGAGGAAGACGTTGTGCTCTTGCAAATGCTGGATGTGGTGCTGGCACAGACAGAGGAATTCATCTTATTTGGGGAACTCAACCTACCGGAAGTTACCTGAGAAAGCGGGGTCGTACCAAGGGGATCAACGGGCGACAAGTTTCCGCAGTGGGTCCAGTTATGTGCGCCTAAGCAGCATGTGATGCAGGCCACTAGACACAGAGGTGGAGAGCAACCGTCCCTTTCTGATTTATTCATAACGCGGCACCATCAGGACGCTGAAGAAACTAAGTGGGAAGAGCCACCTGGAAAAAGTCATCCTGTAGTCCTAAGGGTCACACTAAGACTAAGAAAGGTGCCGAAGGAAGTCGTGTTACGTCGGAGCAATAGGAGAATCAATACAAGTGACGTAAAGAGGGCGGTGGAGGAAGTTCAGTGAGCATCGAGACACAAAAAGCCTCTGTAAAGGAACTTTGGGGGGCCATCAAGATGGAGCTACTAGGACTTCCAGAGGATTTTGCTTCTCTGAGGGTGGTTAACAGTAGAAATCGACCACTTTGGTGGGAGTCAAAAGTCAGCAAGGCCAAAGCCATTCTTAGGCAACGATGGGTGAAGTACAATCTGTGAAAAACTCAGGGGCATGGAACAGCTATAAGATGGCCAGGAACAGAGCTCGGGCGGTCCAAAGAAAGGAGAAACATGCCTTCGAGCGTCGGTTAGCTGCGTCGGTCCGCACGAACCCAAAGCGGTTCTACGCTTACTTTCCTCCTCCCACTAAACCTCACCAAGTGCCAATGCTTGATCACAAATACAGGGGCTGGTGGGAATGGTGTGGGCACGTGGAAAGTGGTCTACTAGGTCAAAGACTTGGGCATTCTAATGGACAACAGCTTAAAGCCGTCAAAGCAGTGCACCGCAGCAGCCAATATGGCCAGGAGAGAAATCTTTCGGGTTAGGTCCACTACATCGTGTAGAGAGCCGGAGATTTTCGTTCCGACATACCATGCCATAATTAGGCCGCATATGGGGCGCTGAGTGCTAGCCTGGGCACCGTACTACTGGAAAGATATAGACTATCTGGAGAAAGCGCAAGGACTAGCCTTTAGAATTGTGGCTGGGCAAAGGGGGTCCAGCTACACAGAGCTTCTCCATACCCTGGATCTGTTCTCGACGAAAATGCCGTGCGGTCGAGGGGATTTGATGGAAACATTCAAGGTAATGAAAGGACTGTCAGGAATAAGCCGAGAAGACCCTTCCCCTGTGATCCCCGAGAGAGGCACAAGAGGGCATAGCCTCAGATTACAAAGGAAGCATTCCAGGCTACAAATTAGGGCGAAGTGCTTCTCTGATGGAACGGTACCCAATCGGAATAAGCTCCCGGAGGAGATCATGATCAACACAACAGTGAAAGCAGTCGAGAAAGCAGTAGACCTACAATTGGCGGCAGCACACCCCGGGTTATGTTAGGCAGCTTTTAGGGTCAGACGCAATTTTCTAATTGTTTCCACCCTTCTCCGCCAGGGCTGATACTGCATAAAATTTCTGCTCTTCAGAAAATGAAAATCAGGCTAAGTTAGGAGCTGCAGAAACGCGCTGACAACGCAACTATCTGGTTAAATGAGTGGATCTGTCCACACCAAGTCCTGTGCCAACTGAGCTGAAATGAACTGAACAATAACTGCGACACACCATTTTGCTTCTGTTATTTACTACCGCGAAAACTGGACACAACCCCCTTTCAGGAAATCTAGATCTGTACCTACCACGAATCACCCGTTTTGAGCCCATCTATACAATACTAAGCGGTTGTTTGCTCACTCACCCCTTTTAGTTATCGTTTCCTCGTTGGCTAAAACTCTAACCCCCTTCATCCGTACAGCGAAGTACCCTAGTCAACCCTGTTCATAACCATCCCAGGTGACTTCCTATAGACCTTCAACTCTGTTTCTTACCTAGGCTCTTTTCGGGCGCCAAATAATCAAAGAAACTAGTTGATTGTCCGAAGACTACAGTCACAGTGCGCAATTCCAAAAGAACCAGATCGGCCAGCAAGATTTCGCCACGCATAGCCGTATTTCTCCCAGTCACCACGCCATACTCCGTCTCATAAACGAACATCCATGATGACGCAATTAGCAAGATTGACAGCCTCCTACAACAAAATAGCTCACTCGAATCGAGAATTGAAGCTCTTGAGACAGCCACCAGACTTTTGACACCACTGGCTCAATTCATTGAGCCATCTATGTTGATTACGGACTGTAACTTAGTTGTCACGTGTAACTTTATTGACAGCATATCTTCAGAGGTTTTAAAACGAATACGAAACTCGATTCACTCTACTGTATTTAACATTCCCGATAGGGCCCCAATCAACATACTCAGCAGTGCCTTGCCAAAGGCCGCTAACATGGAACACGTGATATGCCGTAGCAGCAGAACAACAGCAATTCTCCCTGCCTGTCCAGTTTTCGGACTCACCGGCAGCCAGTGAGTTTATTCATAAACAAACAGTTGTTGCTAATAACTGGCCATACAGAAACATTCGAATAGCGTCTGACAATAAAACGGCTAGAACGAGAAGTGCTGAGAAAGTTGAACCCCTCAAACATCCAGGGCAGGAATCCACCAAAAAGACACCTATCCCCTGCATCCTCTTAACCTACTTTATGCAACGAACCTCTGTCAGCAAACAACCGTTTGATGTAGACCTTGAAGCAAGGCCTAGATATTCTCCAAATCGAACAGTCTTTAAGAGCTCTAGACTCGTCATTATTGTCGCAGTAGCCTAGGACTTGGATCCGCCGAGTTCTGCCAGACTGCTGAGCTCTGTGCATCATCATGCGCCACATGTCAGTTTGACTTCCTCATCCTAGTCACTAAAGCTGTTGATAGCGGGCAGGCACCAGTAATTGTCCACATGGATCTGTCGAAGGCATCCGACCGTGTTCCACACCTGCATCTTATCTCCAAATGGCGTTAATTTGGCAAAGCTGGCCCGCTGCTTTCTTGGCTGAAATCTTATCTCACTCATCGTTTGCAAGTGGTCCTCACCAATGGAATATTTGTAAACCGAAACCCGTTACAAGTGATGTTACACAGGGCAGTGAACTGGGTCCTCCCTATTTCTGATGTACGCTAATGACGTATTGGATCTATTAAACCATGGCACGCCATTCTTGTTTGCAGATGATATAAAAATATTTACCCCTTCAATTCTAATGATGCCACCCCTACTCCTTGCAACATTTCCGCTGACCTTTCTGCAATGACCGCTGGTGCCACACCTGGATGATGAGCTTTTCCCCTGATAAGTGCGAGGTCCTAACCTATAAGTTCGAATTGCCCCATGGATCCTTCACTCTTGGTGGGTCCTCAGTAGCCAGTCGACCTACCATCCGCGATCTGGGCATCAACTATTCCTGCTCCCTCAACTTTTCTGAGCATTTCGCCATCCAAGCGGCCAAGGCTAGAGGAAGAGTTGCCCTCCTCTCCCGCTCCTTTCGTCTTCCGGAACAGTATCATTAGCATCTACAAATCCCACATCGGGCCTTTGCCTGAATACTGCTCGATAGTATTTTTTGACACGACGAAATTTGACAGAGTTGCGATTGAAAGCATACAAAGGCGTTTTACCAAACAGCTACTCGGTTGGTTCACGTATTTAAACTATAGAAAACGATGCCAAAATCTGAATCTTGACCCACTTTGGCCCCGACGCCTGAGACTAAACTCAGTCCCCTTGTATACCTGCTCCATAACCGGTCATTTTTCTTTGACCCAGTAAGTTTCTATCGTAAAACCCTTTACTCACTTTGGCACAGGCCTTTTACTGTCCTTTCTAGTATAGCCAAATCGGCCATACGGTCACGTTTTTCCTTCTTGTCTACTCCGAAGTCCGGAACAAGTTGCCCATCAACCTTCGGGCTTCACAAACCAAGTCCCAATTTCTGTCGGCACTCATACCACATCTCAGCGTCACCCGTGCCTCCCAGTTATTTAATATGAGCATGGCAGAATTTATAGCATACGGGAGGGCCCCCGACCTCTAAGACCAACTCCTTTGCCGACTCTGCTCCCTTCAAATGGGGACACAACCAACGACAAATAGATTCATCTATCTGACTGAGTTCTCAACGTTTGACTAGCTATGAACATTCCCGTAATGAATCAACGCAACTGAAACGCCACTATTTTCATCTACTTTTCTTCTACCTTCTCCCTTAGTCCCTGTTACTCCTCTACCTCATCCTCTACTGGTTTTTATATGCCTTCATTAACCGTTAATCCAAAGCAGAAGTACACTCTGACTGCTCCTTTAAATTTGCTCTACCTTTACAGTTCTCTCCTGAAGTGACTTACACCCTCAACGTTGGTATACGCGCTTGGATAAAGCCGCTGCAAATCGACTACTAACCGCTGACTCCGTCCTGTGGAAACTCTCACAACCTGGCCATCCCATCGCGGAACTTATATATCATACTTTCATAGTTGAACTACGCCCCACATGCATAAACATCGATGGACATTAGTGCCATTCCCAAGGGTTCGGGGTGCGGTCAGATCCACCGCATTGGCCGGCGCACATCGGGCGTCTGCAACGACGCACGGGCGCAATTAGGCTGGTGAATCACACCTCCTGTGTTCACTTCAAAGTGTTCTTCAGGTTGGGTTTCTAGCACACGGCCAGTCCCACCCACTGTCACCGGCTGCGGATCGCACGCTCCAATGCTGCCAGCTGCAGGTGGCATGTTCCAATCATACTTGTTCGCCACTGTACGCCCACCTATCACCCCTGTCATCACTCTTATCACATCCGTTTTTTTCGTACTTCCATGGTGTGCAAACCTGCCCATTCTTTCCTTGTTCCTATCGACTCTCACTGTGTCACCTCTCATTGCACGTCACTGTCGTCCTACCCACTTTACTCTGCCGACGGCCGCCAATATTTTCTTTCTTCACCCATGTCGGCGTTGCCGGCTTGCAGTATCTATTCATTTGGTACCACCCTGTGATCACAAAGCTCACTGATAGCATCTTTAGGCCCTTGTTGCCTACCGTTCTGTCGAACCCTCCCCCGTTTTCCCTTCTCATGCCTAATACCATACCACACCAGCCCCACCCGCACGCATGACCGATTCCCATATTAGAACTGCCGTTCCAAACTCCGCTTCTCTCACGGCCATTTATTTTATCCAATCACCACCACTTTATCTTCTTCGTCTGACTCCGCGATTCCTCTGTGGATCCTTCCACTTGGCAGTGCTCTGACTAATATCGTCCAGTTGCATCCACCTGCTTCGCCATTTTTATCGATACCACCTTTCCGCTGGGTAATGTAAGCCCATTAAACATTGCATCTCCCATCCTTGTCCAACGCCGCATGTCTCACCTACATCGATCGGTTTATTAGATCCATTCTTACCTGTTTTCTGCGATACTTTGCTTCGTCTGCTCTTTTTGAACTGCTCCTCGGTCGTTGTCTTTTCTGTGCTTCCGCATTATCCACTCCCTCTGTTGATATGCCAAATTCACATGTCAAGTAGATAATTCACCACGATTTTCTAAAGTTAATTCTACAACTGTCCGATCTAATCTTCCCTGCCCCTCCTATTAAGTGATCTTTTTTCTAGGACTCCGTTTTTATTGCTCCAGCTCCCCTTATATGTATGCATATATGTAGACATGCGCATGATTGTGTATATGCTTTCGCTCTGTATCCTACAGTTTCACACAGGCCATTTCTCTTGCGATCATCCCGTTAACCGCCATGATATGTGTCCATTCCCTCTACATCCGAGCCTCACATCTACTGTGTCCAACTCTTATGAACCATTCTTTAATGTGATCCACTTTTCATGTCTTACATTGCTCGCTCCCTGTTTTCCAATGAGTTTTGTGCCCTGTTCGCCGACCAATCCATTGCAGAGTACCAATGCTCCATTGCTATCCGGTTCTTTGCCGTGCATCTCTTTTTTCGCCATTGTCTCTCGTTACCGCAGAATTTTGTACTTATTATTAGCCTTCCTCATGTATATCAGCCAGCTTCCAGACGTGCACACCCAGACTAGTCAGACCTTCTACCTGTCCTAGGCTCTTAATCTCACCGGGCTTCCACTTGAATTCGCCCATGGGTTCATTTGAACTCTCTTCACTTTCTTTGAGGTGCATATTTATCAAACTTTCATCTCACTTTTTTCCCGCTTTTCAGCCTTTTTAACTTTACTTCCGTCGTGCTTATTTCTGCATTTTCAAGAGATTTTTCCGTCCATTCCATCTTTTGTAAAGAGTTGATCATGGACCTGGCATTCTCCGGGCGTTTCCAAAGTAAGACAATACTATTATTATTAATATTAATATTATTATTACTATTAATATTGCAATGCAAGGTCTCGAACTGATGGGTTGTGGGTAATTGGAGGGCTGTGTAAAAGAAAAGGGTTGGGAGGGATGTGACGGCGTAGGGTCACGAAGCTGCATTCTTGAACGCAGAACTAAATTTTACAGGAGTGACACCATTGTTCAAGGCGCTCTAGATCTTCGGATATTGAGAATTGCATCATACAGGTTTCGTAAGTGAGAATTCATGTACAATTTTGATGTCGTTCGCAAACAAGAACGGGGTACCGTTGTGAATTATGCAGAAGACGTCATTATTGTACACTGAAAACAGGAGTTGTCCCGGCACGCTTCCCTGGATGACATCACTGGTAAAGGGGGAGGATTGTGATAGATGTTTTTCGATTAAGATGACCTGGCTGTGGTGGGGAAGGTAGGAGGAAAACCAGTCGAGAATAGGGGATTTAAGTCGAAGGGCTTCGAGCTTGGTCCGGAGCTGCGAGTGAGCAAAGCAGTCAAATGCCTTAGTCAGATCCAAGATGACAATAAGGCATTTTTTACTGCCTGCAGCTGCAGTGACCATGTTGCAAAAGTCAAATTTACAGGTGTTACAAGACTGAGTTTTAGAAAGCCTTGTTGGCATTTATGTGTCAATTTATTAGGCGATAAGTACTCAGAGAGCGCCTTTTAACAAGGTGCTCAAATGTTCTGGATGCCACAGGTGTGTGGTTATTTGGTCGATAGTTCAAGGGGTCAAAAGGAGGACTCTTTTGGTAGCAAGGGATAATGGAGGACGTTTTCCACTGTGATGGAAAAATTCCAAACTTCAGAGATAAGTTGAAGATATTCAAAAATAGAATTACAACATCAGACCGGCCAAGTTGAAGCAGAGCTGGTGAAATTGCACCAAACCTGGGGCGGGATGAGGTCCTCACTTTACGGAGTAGATGGGACGCTTCACCGAGAGTGAGTTCTGTGTCTGACAGATTGGATGTGGTAAAGGGAACCAGTAAGGTATGAGCAAATCTGGAGTCAACAGTCATAAAAACGAGAAGACCGAGTTGAAAGCCTCGGCGATCGCAGCTGGATCATTGACCAGTGTGCCGTTTGGCAAATGCAAGCGCAAAATACCTTGACTCGAGTATCGTTTCCGTCCCCAATTATACGTGAAATCTGGGGCATCTTACCTGGCCGGCGGAAGGCAGAAGCTTCCTGTTTTACTTGGAGTTTTCCAGTATTGACTCGAATGGTATTAGAGAACCCACGCAGGACAATGAAGACAGGTAAGGATGAGACTTTCTGTACGATGATAGGGCCGTTTTGTACTTTGTTAGCAAAGATGTGAGGATATCAGACCGGCTGCTGGAGGTTCGATAAGTAGTGACCAGACTTAGGCCGTGAAGATGCTTAGAATATTAGAGATTTGCTGCAAGCTAGTGTTCATGCGTCAGAAAGTGGTCTCTCCACTCGATGGAGCGAATTGGTTTGATGAGTTGCTGCCGTTTGTAGTGAGGAAACAGAAAGTCCAGCGGGCCTAGTATGCCGTTAAAAATCAGAGCACTGAAATAACAGGAAACCACTTTCTGATCACTTCCGGGGAGGTGGTAAAGTATGTTAGTGTCCACTTTTGACAGGCTTAAGGTAAGAACAATCTCCGATATGTTGTTCTTCCTGGTCGGAGTGGGAACATATTGGGTCCAGAGTCTTACTCGAATGCGGGAGAGGAAATCAAATAGGTAGTGCGGGCAGGTGAGCATATCTCAGTTGATATCGGGTAGAATAATGTCCCCAGCGATCAGCTTAGCACCGAGGGGTATGTCGGACAAGTAGCTGAATGCATTGTTGATGGAGATAAAGCCAGAAGCATCTGTACTGGGAGGTCTATACACACAGCCAACGTAAAGGCTCGCGTGAGCAAGTTGAACGGGAAACCATAGAGAGTTCTGCACTGCATCAAAGATTAGGTGGTCGTAGGGGGTTGCGATAAAGCTACGCTTGATGGAGATTGAACATCCTCCACCTCGGCGAAACTTGCTTTTATTAAACATCCGTTAGCTTAACAGAGAGATTCGGGAAGGTATGGTGGAACTAGTCAGCCAAGCCTTAGTGGTGAGGACAAAATCAGGGCTTTCGAGGGGTATGAGACTTTGTAGTGAGTCGAATTTAATTATAAGGGACCGACAATTCATGAGAACCAGAGAATGTTTAGCAGGTTTGTTCTTGGTCAGAGAGAAACCACAATGTGGTACATGGGCTAGAGCATCTCTAGGTGAGCTAGAATGTGTGTCACGGCTGGGATAATTATGGGTCGGAGGGATTGTGGTAAGGTGATGTTCAGTTGAGCAAAAAAGCTGCTTGGATGAACTACGTTCACGAGATTACGTGGAGGGGGGGGGGAACAAAAACACATAGAGTGATCGGTAAGGTAGACGAGGGGATACAGCACACCAAGTATGGTGGAATAAGCCGAGTAGGGATACCTGGCGAGGGAGTCAGAGTTGGTTGCTAGGCTAGGCTGGGTATGGCTAGTGCTCATTAGGGCCGTTAGATTTGAAGGAGATCGTCGGTTTGTAATCCCACCTAGTGCGAAACAACACTGTGAAAGTTCGCTATCGACTGCCTTGCTACTGGTGGATAATGGCGGCTGGGACAGGAATATGAAGAGAGACGGACAAGTAAAAATGAGACCGCAGATAAAAGGGAAGTGTATTAGTATCAACTGCCCTGGCTCCCGCCGTAGTACGGACGGTAACAGAGGTGCCCTCTTTACATCAATAGGTTGGTGGGTTGTAACCTGGAGGGGGAACGTGAAGTGGGGGTGGGATAAAGAGGAGCTGGTTGGCGCAGAAACTGGAAGGTCACGGGTACTGTTGTAAGTGAGCTGCTGTGGGAAAGGGATTCAGGGTGGGCGAGAAAAGTGTATGGTAGAAAGAGAACGATTCGTGTGAGAGAACATTACGTAGGTTACGGTAGAGGTTATGCAAAACACTGAAGTATTCGTAAGGTAAGAGGGTGGCGTTATTGGAGGGGCCCGGAAGTTAGTTGTCACAGCCTGATGAGCATGATAACCAGGTGTAGAAAAAGCACGACTGGGCGGTATGTACGGTGCAACTGATGGGCTGTGTTTTTGAGTACCGATGTAGGTCTTGTATAACTCTTTTATCCACTGTTGCTTTCTGTGCTACTTTGCTTGGGGTCCTTAGCAGTTAGAATTGTGGTTTGGTTAATGAGTTAAAATTGGCAGTAGTGTCAAGAATGGGTGTTCCGCTCAGTAATGACTTATTCTCTGGTTTGGGAGATAGCCTAGGCTCAGTAGGTTGCCAGATGGCTTTTGGAGCCGAGTGACGAGTTGAAACAGAACCATTCAGGGTGCCTCCGTCCATTGATTGATGATTTCTGAGTGTGGTTGGTGAGCTGGTAGGGCGGTTCACACCGTTATCGGTTGTGGACAATGTTTTGGTGATAGGCAATGGCAAAATCGAGTTGGCACGCCCAAGGAGGCACATCCTGCCGGGTGTACTCTCTGTGCTTCTTGGTTTTTAGGCGAGCCAGGTTGAAATGGATATATCTAAGTCCGCGCCCAACATTTGCGATTGATTTTCTGGTAAGCGTGGAGTCGAATTGATGCTGCATGTACATTGCGTGTCGTCGGACGGTGAGGAAGCAGATAGCTAAGGGCGTAGCTAAATACGTGTCGGCCGACCTGGCGAGTTCCCTTCAGCAGTGGGGTTTTGTCGGCAGCAATCTTAATGTTCTTGAACGGAGTTCTCGAAGTGAAGGTGGATTGGTTCCTAATGAATCACTTGACAGGTTTCTTGTCAAGGAATTAAAACAGCAAAGAATGAGATTTGCGTTGAATGTTCTTTTGTGGCAGAAAGCACCGGTAGGGGTGGTGTGTAATAAAGTCAGCACCCAAAAGGCTGTGTTTCACTTCTACAACAGGGATTCTGTCGGGTTGAATAAATACAACAGCGTTTTTTGGGGTGCTGATTTTTTGCACGATTTCCAAGGCAATGGCGTCTATGAAACTATCAGCCGTGACCAAGTCTTGGGTTGACGGACTTTTAGGAGGGTTGGAGACGTATGTGGGCGGAATTGCCCCAGGTTTTCTCAACCAAAGACATCTGGCTATTGAGAAAAAGAAAATTGTGTTCTGATGTCTCAACTCTTTTAGTTGCCCTGCCAGAAACATCAGTCAGGCTGACGAAACACAGGCTTAGTGAGAGTTTTGAGACTTTTGACTTCGCGAGTACTTTGAGCGGACTTTGGCACGACCAATCAGTAAGGATGCAGCATGTTCGGCTGATAGTGCCGGCATTGTAATACCGGCAGCGATGGCACTTGAGAGCTGAGTATACAGAGTAGTGTTACTTCCCACAATGTACAGGCTTCCCGAAGTGAAATCTTGGAGCTCTGTGGTCTTCGCTCAAAGAAGCGTAACACTATGGAACTGCTGATAATGAAATTTTGAATTAAAATAAAAATTTAATTTATTTTGAGTTGTGGGAACAAACTAAGAAGCTGTTACTTTCAGTATTACCCTAGGAGGCTAAGTGAAGGCCATGCCGACTAAAACAGTTGATTGAAGTGGTGTGATAGCACAAATAATGCCGAAAATTATCCGAAAATCGATAAAAGTTTTATTAAGAATGTCTCAAAGGATATTTTAAGGTAAGCCTAACCTCTAATTTCCTAGGATATTATTGTGCTGATATTTCACAACAATAACTCAAGATCTCACAGTGGATTGGTGCGATTAAATACTCTGACAACCACGGCTTGATTGTAAATAACAGATACTGCCAGGAACGTCGCAAAACTAAATCCCAAAGATGCAAAAAGCCGGAACCGGAACAGCCTGATCTTGCATCATGGCTCACTTCGATCAACGAAGCTATCGTGAGCAAGGAGCTTCCTTCACATCCCAATCCTACTGCTTCCTTGGAAGAACGGACAGGCGCTTCGGACAGGGCTATCCGAGCAGCACCGCAACGATTCGTCAACAACTCCGGGCGACCAATAGCATTTTTCTTCAAGCTCCTTTAACTTGCGGAATCCCGATACTGTAAGTTCGGCAGGGAAGCGGATGGTCCCTAATATTTCTTTCCGCAGTTACCTCCATGACAGGACCCACTTCCCCAGCCTCTACGATCATATCCGTTGAGGAACTTGCCGCGAAAAGCTCACGGAGTGCCAACCACGTGTACGGTCACTGGGCCTGAGTGCAGAGACCACACTCCGGGTCGTGCCGTGGAAGTGTGACGAAAGTGGCACTGGCGTTTGCTTCGTGCGTGAGGTTGACAATCAAAAAGTGATAGATAGGGGGTGATTGAATAAACTCTTTACCCCAATCTTTCATGTGATATTGCTCCTTTGCGTATTCACCAACGTTTTACTGTTGATTTTTACACCTCTTCTGTCAGCTTGGTTTTTTCATACTACTTGCTTCGTTCGGTATCCCGAGTAGGCATCAGAGGATAATTTTTTGTATCTCTGTTGCATAAAATGTACCCTCCATACGTGGTCACAACATTCGTCTTAACAGTTTCATGTCTGGTCGATCCGTAATTCTGCCATGGCTCAGTTGGGAACAAAGTGGTATTTGCCACACAAACCGTCTCCATTTACCCCATCTAAGCTTAGTTCAGTTCTTTTGTACTGTTTACGATGTATGAAACCGTCCTCCCAAGATCCGTGTGTATTTTATGGAGGAGAGTATTATAATAATGACAAAGATAGTTATGGTATATTTAGAAAGCTCCCGAAGCATCCTAGAGTGCATCAACAGATACTTCTAGTGATGTTAGAATCGGAATTCACGAAAGGATACAGCATTGGCACACAGATAAATGCTGAGAGCGTTCAAGTGAATAAAGATGATAATAATGCCTGACATTTGAAGGTTAAGGTTAAATGGACGATTCGCCTGAATTTGTTTGCAGTCGGTTAAAAAGGGGATTATATTCAAAAGAAGTACAGAGAATAATCACTATGTCAAAAACTGCAGCAAAATCGGGAAATATTTATTGAAAAAGAAGAGCTCGCAAACTGAAAGGCGTGGAAACTACATGTTAAGAGAAATGGACGATGTACAAGAATGGATCATCAGAGATAAAACGCCATAAATCAACTGCCGGTGAGGTGGTAAAACGTGATAGCATGCTGACGTGGTCGTTCACAAGAGAAGACACTAACTTCTTCGACAGTAGAGGGAGAGGTTTCAAGAGCTGGTATGGAAGAGGGCTGAAGAAAAACCGATGGACTTTCAGCGGTTTGTTTACACTAATAAAAGTATTTCACGACGCATCAGAAAGGATATGGGATTAAGGCATTCAATCAGCGTGAAGTGCTCTATGTGGAGATTGCAAAGGCAAATACGGTGCAGAAGCGGTAATGGAGTAGACGATAGGTAAGTGGCCTAATTTTCGTTTTGGTGGGCAGATCGTATGGCAACAGTAGAGCTACAGCCACGAGATCAATGAATCTGATGTCAGAAACTAGAATGGAATGTCGGGTTTAGAATAAAATAAAACAGTTGGCAGCAATGGCTGTAGAGATGAGCGAATGGATACTGAGGGGATGGTTTTAAGACAAGGGAGTGACACCTGTGGAGGATGAGAAGACCAACGAAGCGACGGTGAGAAGGAGGCCGGATGAAAACAGTTGGCCTGAAACGATTTGTTCGCTTGAATTGGGTTGATCGAGAAACATCGATGTGGAAGCAGAAGATAAATCATTATGAGGAGCACACAGATACAGCGATTATAGAGATGGGTAGTTTGCAGAAGAGGTGATAGAGTTGATGACGAGTAACCACACAGATCTTACTGAAAACCGTATTAGATTTTCCGTGCTATGGGACGGGCAAACAAGGCTGCGCGGTTTGTAACCGAGTGGACGGGGATGTACCAGCCGCTAAAGCATAAAATATTTCAAGCGTCAGAGACAGTGGAGGAATATGGACTGTGGGTGCCCACAGAGTTACTTATTAAGTAAACGAGTCAAATGAAAGGCACAATTTGACGGAAAGAGGGAATGCCAAAAGGGCGATGGAATGTCCGATGGAGCCCAGGTAATCGGTCAGCTTGTTTTTACAGTATGATAGATGGATAATGATATGTCATCATCAAAGTGATGGTGAATTCGGGAGACAGATCTATCTGGGATGTGTTAAAAACGGAAAGCATGGGCGATAGCTTGCAGAGGTGATGTTGTGATAGGTGGATGGTAAG
Organism: Fasciola hepatica; assembly: GCA_948099385.1. NCBI lineage: Eukaryota > Metazoa > Platyhelminthes > Trematoda > Plagiorchiida > Fasciolidae > Fasciola > Fasciola hepatica. Next base: position 4,313,324 of record CANUEZ040000131.1, read on the forward strand.
TGAACGACTTTCAGTGGCCACTTTGACAGGTGCCTTGAGGTAGTCCAACAGGTGGAGTTGAGTGATAACCTTGAGGGTTCTCTGCTCTGCATAAAAGCGCATGATGCGAAATCCCTATGAACTCTTTTCTTATTCCGCCACTGAATAAATCATCCTCTCTCCCGAGGATTTGGTCGTTCTGCGAGGCCTCACCTTGTCACCAGCTTCCACTGGTGACCGATCTTATGTTCTACAGATGCGAAACGGACTGGGTGATCACTTCGTGCAACCGCTCTTCAAATACCCCGAAACGTTCCTGGACCAACTTCTTCCCTGAATGATACTGTGTCAAGCAACCTGTTCTATGGAAATGCGGACGGGAGTGCAGGTGCCGACGTACTTGGGCAACAGTGGATTCGTTCTCGTGGAGCAATTTCGCCATTCCTCCATTCTACGGAAAACGGCCATTTAGGCGCATGTTCAGTGTGCAAGAGCCAGCTTTCTCTTAATTCCCATTTTTAAATCTGCTGCTTCAAAGGATGCTTGTGGGTCGCCAGTGCAGTGAGTTTTCATTTAAGTTACCCATGCTCAAATATTGGTGTATTCAGTACACCTTCTCAGCCGCCTTATAGCTTCAGTCAAAAACATTCCACGCACGTCGTACGCCAGTCACTGACCTCCCGGACTATTTCAGTGCATTAGCATTCATCTAGCAGTCCACTGTTGCCCAACAGGCCCATGTAATGAATGCCCATCGGATTCTCGGATATTTTTGCGCGAAGCTTCTGGTTGGTTTCCTTATGAACCATGTGAATTACGCGATATTTGTGAAATTCCATTATAAATACAACATGTGCTTCGTTGTATTCTTTGGTCTCATGAACAGATTCGGATGAATACTTTGGTCTAGTTACTGGTGCTCATTGAAAAAGCAACCGTATCTGGCCTACTGCTGCCAGTCCGTGTTTCACCTTTTGACCACATTGGCCCTGAAATTGCGTGAATTCCGAACAGTTCTGTGAACTTTCCGCGCAAATTCACAGTGGCACACGTTGACTTCGTTGATCGTGCTTCCTCTGCACAAGTTTGTGTCTGCAGATTGAAGGTATCTGTGGAATCAGAAAAGGAGTCGTGAAAAAAGCTAACTCATTTCTCTGCAACTCTAGATACAGGATTCTTTGGAAAGCGTGCCTCTTTTCGCCCCCGTCACTGGTTGTTTTGATCAAACTGAACACTTTATGCAGATCGATAATCTCGACAAAATATATCTCAAAAGTAAAAATGAGATGGAGTCTTGGTGCACTGCAAGATCGGGATAATGCAATGAAAGGACACTGTGTAGGCGAACAGCTGGACCGATGTAGAGGGAAGATAATCAATAATCAGGTTGTGGACAGCTGGAAGAATGCGGAATATATTTCAACTGGGACTATCGTTTGGTGATTGTGGTGCGGAAAAGGACAACGACAGGAACAGCCACTGAATAGGAAGTGGCAGTGAGTTCTAACCTAAGAAAAGGATACGTTTACGGTGTGGACAGAAGGGGAATCAGACGTGAAAAGCAGGGGGTGTAGGCGATGGAAGTCGATGAGTATTTATATAGGCAACAATGGTGTGTCAAGAAAAAATGGGTTTGTTGGAGAGGTGATAGCTACGAGATATTCAGCACACAATCGGAAAGATAACCTTTGCTGGGTATGAAAATGTAGGTTGAGACGTCAATACTGAGAGCGAGCTCGACGGAAAAAAGCAGTCGCTGGGGAACATAGAGCAGGTCGCACGCTACCGGCAGCAATATGGGCCCAAAACTGATTTTATGTGATTCGCGAAAGGTGCTAGTGGGTGGGACTGGCCACGCGCTAGAAACCGATTCTGGTGACAGGGCGTGTGATCCACCAACCTGGTTGCGCCCGCACATCGTAGAAGACGGCTGGCACGCCCGACGTGTGCCGGCCAAAGAAGAGAAACTGGCAGCACCCTGCACGGTTTTCTTTAGAACGAGTGATGGTTGATGGTTAAACATTCGGACAGAGTGGCCATGATAATGTCATATGATCCAGGATTGAAGAGTCTAGCTAATGGAAGGCTTTGAATAGAAAGATTATGAGAGATTCTAAGTTGAAGAGCCAACTGGGCCGTATAACATTGTTGGCCAGATGCGTCTGCGAAGAAAGTGGTCAGTAGAGTGCTCAAAGCGGCCGACCGTCATTAGAGATCACTAAAAAGAAAATTGAGATGGAAAAACGCAGTCTTCGTATGTCCCAGCTGGGGATCAACAGACAACGGAGAGCGGAACGTAGTTAAAGGCGCAAAACAGGTTCCCATCGTTGCTGTGGGTTTACAGGTCTAGTTGAGTAATGGTGGAACGTGTAAATGGCTGCAACCCATTGTATTTGCATGGGTTTAGGCAGTGGGGGAACCTTGGTAGAGTCAGCTTGCTACCGCGGGATAGAAGGAAACAGATGGAGTCGGGATGGAGGTACATACGAATGTGGGTGGGAAGTGGAGTTATTACGGCGAAAGTAGAAGATAAATCTACTGCTGATCAGGGGTAGCAGTGATCATAGATCGCGATGCTGATCAGAGGAAGTGCTAGACATGGAACAAGTTTTGGCTTGTGGCACAGAAGTATTAAGATCATGATGTGAGGCCTCTCCCAAAGGCCAGATTGTTGGAGAAAACATCATTGGCCAGCAATAAGGCATCGGATAGAGTTGGGTAGGTAAGATATGCACGCTTAGAAGCATACGGCGAAAAGGCATTGCGTACACTGAGAAGAAGGTTATTCCAGATTTCGGAATACGCCGACACGAAGAACTGAAACCGCAGGTTGAGATTGGATTGAAAGACAAGGCGATAAAAGACGTGTTGACGAGGGGATAGGGGCAAGGCGAAGCAAATAAGGTATGATGGGAAGTGTAGACTTGGTTGTGGATTGGTTTGAGGAGGAGGACTTAGTTAAACCTTATGCGGCAAATCCACAGGGGTTCAGTGTGTAGGAGCTCGCTGCTTCGGCGGTACGTTAGAGTTAGGGATACTGCCAGGGGGATATTTGTGAAGGGAAGCTGAACATCCTCAAAATATATATATGATAATATTGGTATGTTTCTCGGCTATAGTCGAGACGCACGCGCTAGCGCATGATCATGGTGTAACACGTCACTCAATAAGATGAAATATTCACAAATTCCAAGTTTGAAAGTCGAGATTATCAGAGATGGAAAAGCAAAGACAGCAACAGTTTGAATGGATCATTCTGATAATGGTTTGCGCGGTAGATTTGAACCAGTTTCGAACCCGGGCTAGGCAGTGGTGCGTGGTGGAGATATCGAAAAATCGTTAACGCAGTGCAAAGGAAGCGTTATGAACAAGAATGATGCAAGCCAAGGAAGCCGGGGGCCCACTCAGGTTCTGCAGATGGAGTAAATTTTGAACAAGAGAAAAAGGTGGGAAAATTGGATAGAAGTGTATTCAGGAAAATCGACGCGTGCGAAGAGGATAGCTATCCATGAATACAATGCGGAGCCTGTCTGACGGATTTACCGGAGTTCAATAAACGAAACAAGTTTTGGAGCAGGGGGACGAGAGACCAATTTCGTGAAAGTGAACGCTGGTGGATGTGGGAGAAACAGCAATCCATAAAAATGTGAGTTTAGATTCAGGATCAGTAACATGTACTATTCAGAAATGAGAAAGCGCAACTGGAGGGTCCTCGAGAAGTTGAGAGTTGATTTCCAGCCGGCTACGGTTCGGAGGGAAGATAACCTGTGGTAACGGATGATAAAGCGGGAAATCTCCGCATGGACTTCAGCATTATTATGCTGTTTCACTGACAAATATATATGTATGTGTTGACCCAATGGATGCATTGGACGTGGCCAGTGACTGGAGATAATTAGACAGCATTCTGGAAGTTGTCCCACATATGAGAGATAAGTAGAGGTGGCTAGCAGCTAGTAAAGACGTCCATGTATCAGGCCTAGGGTTCGCCCATCTTTAGACATTTGGAACGCTCCCTGTTCTGAAAAGCCAAAGAAACAGGAGCAGCGTAGGCCAAAGATAATACCAGTGGGGTGTATGAGGATAGGGAGGCCGTCCAGGATGATTTGACCGGCCGGTACGGTGAATTTGTAAGGTGGGAGAAAGCGTTTATCTTCGAGGAATTTCATGAACCACGAGGTGCGCCAGGTTTGTAGAGAGTACAAGTCCTCCAATATATCGCATGGGGTCGAGGGTAGGTCATCAGGGCGGAAAGAGTAAACTATTTTTATATCCTCAGCAAAGAAGAACAGGGTAACGTGGCAAATAGAATGGAAAATGTCGTTGAGGTAAATGAGGAATAGTGATGGGCCTGAGACACTGCCTTGGATGACGCCCCTAGTAATGAGTCAAACAGAAGGTAAGTCGCCATCAATCAACGCGGCTTGTGACCGGTGAGGGAGATATGAGTAAAACCAGGATGGGAGAGCATTCGTTATATCAAGATATCGGATTTTGTCTATCAGGTGCAGATGGAAAACCCGGTCAAAAGCCCCAGGCATGTCGAGGTACAGGGTAATTGCAGAGTCGCCAACGTCAGTTGCATACAATACAACATTGAGGAAGCCCAGCTGACAGGCTGAGTAAGAATGGGATTTTTGGAATCCATGCTCACGTGTGTTCAGCAGGTTGCTAGATAAATGATACTGAAGAATGCGGTTTTGGGTTACTCCTTACATGATTTTGCGGACTGCTGGGGCTTAGTTATTGGGCTGATTGTTATCCGAGCCACAATGTGGTCCTTTTGAAGTGCCAAGTTATAACAGATGTCTTCTGTTGAGCGAGACGAAGCTCTGATTCATGAAGGTTGAGTATACCCTAAGTAACACCGAGGGAAATTTGGGACCACTAAAACGGAGAAGGGCTGGTGGGAGACCATCTTCCATGCCCGGTTTCGGGAGAGATTTGGTGGAGGAGACTAGTTTAGTTATCTCCAGACTGGTGGAGGGGTTCGACGAGAGTGAGACTGAAGTGCTGAAATGGATAGGAGGAGAAGGGATACTGGGGCAAGTGACAAGAGAAGAAGAGGAGTGATCGCAGAGGGTCTCAGAAATAGACGCTGGGCTATAAGCAGTGGATGGGCTGCAGATGAGGAATTTGGACGAGGAAAGATTGTAATGTTTGGACCTTATACTAAGCAGGTTAGACAGTTATGCAGTTTTGTTGGGATGCTCTACAGCGGTTGCTCCTTTTCTCCCTAGATGCGGTTAAGTCTTACGATATCGCTTTATGTGTAACTGACTGGTGCGTTGAAAAATTGTAATGTCGCGCGATCTGGCGAACGTTATTCTCAGCATAGCCAGGTTTGGCTCTGAAAAAGACAAAGCAAAACGTCGAGAATCGGGGCGCGGATCGACACGTGAGTGAGCGGCACCTGAGCATTGGAAGAATTTGGAGTTTAAAGGACTGAATTATTGAGAAGATCATGGGAAAGAAAGAGTGCCCCAATTAAGGGAACGGACTGTCGTTGTTATGAGAGGCCAGTTACTCGGACGGCAGTAAGTCGGGGCAAGAGAAGGAAGTTGACTCGGACAGAAGCAGCTGAAGCACCTGGATTTACACGAGACAATACGGAGGTGAAGCCCCAGAAATCTGTCAGCAACCACAGTATTGATATCAGGAAAACCAGTGGTTATTACCAGGTACAAGACAACCTTCCCCATCGTGGGGCTGGAGACAAATCTGGTCCACCCACCAAGATGGACCCAGGAAAGAAAGGTGAAGAGAACGGGAGGGCTGGTATAAGAGGCCCTGCAGATTAGAGGAAGGCAAGAGTCATTCGCAGTAATTTTTGCATTGGCTGGATATTCAAGTGCAGCAAAAGAGAAATCCACGACAAAGTCTACTTTGGAGAGCTGCAGACCAAGAGGGAAGTAGATGCAGCCGATGAGGAGTTTCTGGCCGGGGACGTGAAAAGTTAGCCAAAGAGAAATTCTGTTAGGCCGAAGAGGGTGTCGGTCAAAAACTAGCGTAGAAAGTGCTTTAAAAGAAGACCAGGCAGCCCCTATCACGTCTAGTCGGCGGGTGTTTGAGAAACAATAATACCCAGCTAGGAGAACAAGATCGAGCAAAGTACCTTCGGAGAGCTAGGATTCAGTTACTAATATCACTTCAGGGTTTGAGACAGGTTCCCGGAAACCCAGATGCGACATTTTCCTAACTAGTGATCAAGCATTTCTGAAGACTTGTAGGAACGAAATCGGTGCTGGGGTGCGCATCGCACTGATACAAAGTGCAAGACTGGTGGGATTGCTATGGCGATAGGGAATGAGTCTTGGGGAAGAAGCTTCACCGGAAGCGGTAGGGTAAAAGATTTTGGGAGGGGACAATAAACAGGAAAGTCATCGGCATGAGGCTCCACAGGTTTTTGTGGGTGATCAATAATATAGGCAAGCAAGAGACTGTTGATGCGGGCTGAAGGATCGTTGCCCATAGGACCAGGGGTTTCGCGGGCTTTGGTCAGTAAAAATGGTGGATGTAAGACAGAGGATTATGTACCCGTTGAGCAGGGCCAGTGAAGGAGGGGTTGGAGGGCTTACGCTTGAGGGAAGATGAATTGGAATGATGGGAGTTAGGGGCCAGAATACGAATAGCCGTAGGTGGGAAGAACTGGAGGCTCATGGGGGGTATAGGGTCTCTGAAGTAAAGCTGAGCCGAATGAAGCTTGAAGAGATTGAGTGAGGGTCCAAATATGAAATTATTGACAGGACGCTAATGTGGCTGTTCGGCGAAAGGGGGGAATTGGTGAAAAGTTAAAAAAGGGCAATTGGGAAGTACCGGGGCTGCTAAATATGGGATTGTGGTTTGGTGGAAACAAAGGGAAGTGTGGTGGCAGGAAAGATGACTGGTTCGATCTTTGCATTTATTCAGAAGGGGAAGGGTTAGCCTGGGTAAGGAAACGGAGGTAGAGGTGTAAGTAACACGAGAACAGCTACGGCGGCCACTGAGGCAGTCGGGTTCAGTGGCGTCAGATTGAAATGTAGGACGGTGTACCTGCTTACCACCCCTAAGTGCTGAGGGTGGGATTTCAGTGAGCTTCTTTGGGAAGCGAAACTGAATGAGTAAAGTGAGTAGTTGGCCGGGCGCAAACCTGGGTAAGGGTCCCGGCGTACTCACCGGAGGTTTTGGAAAAGTTTGAAATGAAGCTCTGAGACGTGGCAGATCAGAGTGCGTACAGAGTGAGTAGTGGACAAAGTCATTGGAGAGAGGGCGACGGTTAGCAACAAGTGGTTGAGTCTGGCTAGACAGGAGCGGATTAGTAAAGCAGAAGTTGGGGTTTGAGCCAGCGTAAGTTTTCGGCTTAAGGGCCACACTGAGGGAGTGTGGGGTTGATACCGATGTATGTTGCCTTCAGAGCAAGTGGTCGGACGGCTGGAGCGGCCAGAGGTTCAAGCTGCCGGTGGGGAGGCTGTAAAGGGGCGTTAACGCAGAAGTGAGGCCCGTCGTGGGGAGCTAGTCGTGTCTTGATAGTCAGTATGAGGGCAGACAGCAGTAGGCGCTGCGTCCTACGGTGCTGTTTTACATAGAGGGTACTGAGCCGGTTTTGCACCTAGGCCAATTGGACCAGTATGGGTGGGCAAAGCGAGATTACTTTCAGGCAATCGAGATATTTCTCGTTGAAGAGGGGTCTCATCGGGAAATATCTTGATGTCCTAGTAGGGCAAACAAGCGGCAATCGCCAGTATGTTTTCCTGAACTCTCCGGCTGTTAAGTGTTCCATAAACTGGAATAGCGGTGGACAGTTAAGAAGCTGGGAAATTTTGCGCAGCCTGGTGTAAAGGCATCTATGGTGAGCCATGTTGCACCCGTTGAACGTGTTGTTCTTGACCAGTGATGGGGTTAGGCGGTTAGGGACATTTAGGAGCGCAGCACCTTTGGAGCTGGAAATGCGGCCGTATATTTCAGTTGTAATGGAGCCGAGAAAGTTCTCAGGTGACGCCAGTCCGTGAAAAGGCTTGGATGCCCCGGGTTCGACGGGGGTTGGTAGAGGAAAAATCTTTAGTAAAGCTTCAGCGATTAGTTGCAACCTATTGGTAGTTTTAGCGATGCTTTTTCTCAGGTCACTAGATTAACTAGAAGACAGCATGGCTATGTCGACGGAGGAGACCAAGCAGGAATCGATTTTTGGGTTGGGTTGGGCGGACCCGAGTTTTCTGACTCTGGCATTTCGGGGATTGCTGGCGTTGGTTAAAGTCCGCGATAGCAAATTGAATTAGGAGAAGCCGCAATAAAAAAGTGGCTGTGCTGAGGTGAGTTGGTCAACCACCGATAATCAAATAGGAAAAGATAAGCGGGCTAGCAGTTTGTACGGAGAACGGTGAACCCTAGTGGTGTTTGACCCGGTAGGGAAATAGAAAAATCTATATGAAGTGAGTAGTTCGGAGTATTTTCTAGTATGTTTGGGAATGAGAGCTAGCAAAATTTGGCAATACTATATTTCGCGATGACAATTAACAAATTCGGCATTTAGGTCACTGTATCCAGTTGACAGACAGAAGTTCCTATAGCTAGAACGGTGCAACTTCCAAACGAAGGAAGCAGAGCTAGAACAAGGAGACAACCCGATGTTGATATTCGGATGGCCCTGACCTCATCGCAATTCTTTTAAGAGCGTACCTCGACGACTGTCGGGGATTATACCAACATAATCATTGTTATCACTACCCATGGAGTAGAACAGGAAGAAGTGCATTTGAGTGAAAAGGACTGGCTTATTCAGATACGAATATGCTCATTACGTGCAGACTCGGCGCACTCTGTGGATTCATTGCCGCTATATGGATGAAAAGACGGCGGTAAAAGAGTAAGATAAGTATTTTTCGCACGCTTGAAAACAAACAATTTATCTGTCATATGCAAACTGGTCGTAAAAGACATGCGTTCAACAAGTACGGATAACTACGTTCGACGTTTTCAATGAACTTATTTCACTGGAAAAGGGTTGTGTATGGACACAACCGTCTTGGATATCATGATACACGAACTGAAATTAAGGCGAAGAACCGATGCTAAACATGAGAGAGATATGTGCGGACAGTGTCCTCAAGTTTTATACGATAATAATCTTGATGCTGACGATGAAACGCATTGCCTTTATAGTGGTAATGCACAGTAAAACCCAACATTTTTCTCAGGCAACCCATCGATTGCCGGCAATGGTGAACCACAGTTGAAGGTGATTTCCAGTGCCATCGTGCGACAAATTCCCTAAGAGCCAAGTTCCATACGCCGCTCCCATTGTACCGTACGTATTTACAAATGCCAGCTTACCCCTGATGGTGCTAGTAACACGCATTCCTACCACAAATGTTTGGATGCACTGCCGGTGCAACAGTCAGTCACATAACTAATCCACTGAGATTCGTCCTTCCGCCGTCGGTACGTCTGCACAACATACAATCATGTCGTCGCGTGACACAATGTACTCATTGCGCCCACACGTTCCGTTACAACACTGAACGCTGTCACCGTTGGCTTAGAGACCTCCAATTGTTCCGTGGATGAATTTTGTTTCTTAACTGTTATAGAATCCGTCTTTGCGGCTCCTTTATCAACATCTATCAGGTCCAAAACAAACGTACGTCGCTTATTGCGACCACCGAGGAAAATCAACCGTACACCTATCCAGATGCTTTTCAGCACCAATCGCTTCCTTTTTCCAACTGCAACTCTGTCGCGCGGATTGTCAAATCATTTCCAGCTAACGGGTCTGAAAGTGAAAGGCATCGTTACGCACCATCCGCCAAAGTGACCAAGTAACGTTAATTTTCAGATGAAATGTACTATCCACATATGTTGCAACACAAAGCGCCAGGGGCAACTAATCTAATATGGCACCACCAACCAAGAAAACGTGACCAAGTGGGCAGCGCCTTAACAATGTCACTGTGAGCCTTTTAAACTTACCGAAACCAATCTGAAACTATCAGTCAGACGTACGTCTACTATCAATTTCTGTTGATCCCTTATATAATCATCATGGCTCTGTTTACACCACAGAACAGCCCACGTATATACCTTTGGGTTATTCTACAGGCGTATGAGCTTGTGGAAACACTTTGCTTCAGATTTTGGCCTATTACTCGAAGAGACACCAATGTAAGCCACTTATAAATAACATTGGTGAAGTCAAAATCACATCATGGGTACCATGAACCGCGAGGAGGCTAAACCCAACAGAGTTTGGCTTATTATTTGAGATTCACCGATTGGAAATAGCATAGTTACAAATCATGTCAGTAAACCAGTGAAACTTGAAAAACCCATCTATTGATGAGTTTCATTCCTCAGATCGTCAAAATCGCTTGACGTGGAGCAAGGAGGCTTTTGCGACCGGCTCCCAGCGGTCACTGCTTTATGGCCGAAGTTGATCCACCTCAATAAATGTTCCGCGAAGACGAAACGCAGTTTTTGATCACTGTTGCATACAGGCCCCAAATTTTCCTGGTGAGTTTTGCGGGTTTCATTTCAATTGAGTGACTTTTTTTCTGATGAGGACACTACTGGGCAAACCAGCCGGAAATCAGCCAAAAATTGATGTCACAAATAGGCTATGTTCTACAAGGGGATGCTCATCAGGAGAGCGGCAGGGAAATGTTAGCGAAGTAGATGGCTGAAGAAAACTGGGGAGCGTAGGCCGAATAGGGCTTCAGTGTGGTCAGTAAACCGAGAAATGTGTTCGAAGAAATGGGAAGAAAGAGTGAAACTAACTGAGGTGTGAGAACACGGCAACGGAATTGGAGAGTTATGTAAAAATAAAGATGAATAAAGAATTTTCACAGGACGCATGCGATGGTGAATCCGATGGTTCAGAATTGCATGATGGAATTGTGGTGTATCGTTTTCTTTGACAGATAAAACCTGATGAATCAGCAATAAAAGAAGAAGCGATCTCACCAGCCTATAAAGCACACACAATAACGGCTGTAACGGACTGTATGTGGAGAAGGTGAGATGATAATGGTCAAATATGGCAGGTAAGAGTAAAGAGATTAATTTATTTCAGAGCAAGACTATCATGTGATGACGGCCATAGGAAGGAAAAAAGCACGTGGTTAGGTGCATTCGTGGTTGATGTGAGTGAGCGAGGGGGACTCAACGTAGCAAAGTCGGAAGGATGAAGCTGAAAAGCTCTGTTCCTGTGGACAGTGGGAGGGATGGAATGGGCCAAATACTCCAAATCAAAGAGCTGAATAATTGAAGGCTCCGAAGGAATTCACTAAGCAGAATCTACTTGATGATGGCGCAAATCGATAGCAAACGAGGCTCTGAGAGTTGAAGAGTTGCAAACGATGATCTCTGACATGACATACATGATGGGTAAAAGCACGGGACAACGGAGGAGAAGACAGGGAGGGACTTGTCACGAGGTTAGATGGCGGGGACGTCACAATGTGACCAACGGACCTTATGAGCAGGTGGCTGTGGCTTCAGATTAGAGATGTCAAGCGTGTAGAATAGTCGTGGGTAGAGATGATTCAGTATTTTTTGGCGTGGACAGAGTGAGTGAATGGGGAAATAAGGACGTAATGTGTCGGCATCTATCACGATGATATGCTTAAGTGTCACGGACATACGATGCGAACTTGCGCACAGTGACAATGCAATATCGGCAGTAAGTGGCACCGGTAGTAAGGATAAGACGAATGAGCGATGTTAGACGTGCGATCCATGACCATTGCTAATGGATTTAACTGACCGTGCTTTGGACATCTATCCTGAAATTCCCTCCATGAAGTGAACACAAGGTGTGATATCTGCCGGCCTAATTGCGTCTGCACAGTGCTGCTTGCTCGTTGCACCGTCGGTGTGGGCCGATCAAGGTGGTGGATCTGATTGCACACTGCAACATTGAGGTAGTCACTTGCGGAAAGCGATTGGTTTGCTCCGGCGGCACGATGTAAGAGCCAAAATTGTGGCAGTGCAGAGCAAGAAGTGAGATCTTGAAGTACCTCTGCAAGCAGAGTTAGTTGAGCCAGCGGTTGGTTGACGGGCCACGACGAATTCACCGTTAGGTGAAAGAAACAAGATGGAAGTCGAAGCTGAACCCAGGGCAACAGGATGTCGTAAGAAGTTTCAGGCAAGTAGAGCTGAAAAGGAAAACTAAAAAAGGGAACGCATTCTGTGAGGTCTCCGGCTAGGAATCAGTGGTCAGCGGCAATAAAGGAGCAGGAAACCTGCTAATTGATGGATCCTCAGAGCTATTTTGTGAGGGTAAAACCGCGCAAAGATTAAGAGTTGGTGGAAGGAGGCCCTTCGGGAAGGTTTTCTTGTCAGGAAGAAAGTCACAAGAGGAGAGCGAGGAACTAAGGTTATCACAGGGTTGAGTGATAAGAAGATATAAGGACACGAATGAATGAGTGAGTGCGGTGGTAAGTGCGAAGACGGGGAAGAGAAGTCAGCTTGTTACGTCACTCTCAAGTGCTAGGTCAAAAGAAAATAAATTCTTCGGCCAACAACATAGCTTCAGATGCAGTCAACTGTATCGGAAGTTCACATTCGGAAGAGTGCAATAAGGACTCTTAGTATATTGAGAGTTAGTCTGCTCCAAGTCCTGGGAAAAGTAGATGGGATAAATTGGCGGTTTGGATAAAGGTTGTATGACTGCACAGCGGAAGAAAGGGCGCGTCGTCGGATAGGATATAGGAAAGTGCGATGAAAGAAATACTGTAGGAAGTATGAGCTAGATGGTAGAATACACTAGAAATAAAGCCTGCATTTGGTCTCAAGCGGCTAATCCACAAGGGCTCAACGCGTGGGGATTCGCGGCGCCGTTGGTGAGCTCAGCTTGTGGAAGGACCCGGGAGCTCTTCCGTGAAGGCGTGGTAGACATCCACGAGGATTGTGATAGAGGAGAGCGGCCAGCAATTGTAAGGGTGCGGACAAATTCTAACAGAGGGCTTACGAGAGGGTGATTCTCAGGGTATACCAGTTGCAACTCCTTCTAAGTTTTCTGCATGCTCTGCGAACTTGTCTTCGTTGGACAATAATTTACCAAGCACTTCTATAAGCAACAATTTCGCACTTTCGCTTGTTTATGCGAAAAATTTAAATTTGGTCGTAACGTGGTCATAGTTGTATTGTAACCTAGTATCCTGCAAAACTTCCTTGAAGTCTACTCATCATATATCTTTTCTCCTTCTACTACTTTCACACTTCGATGAGATACGATCCAATACCCTTAAACCTGCGACTGGGCGCCGGCGAGAGACACTGGAAGTACCATCCCTTCCGCCAAAAGCTTGAAACCCATGAGCACGATGATGCCACAACTTTTTGCCGAACACACGGTGTAGCTTTGTATCTAACTTCTTGCTGTGCTCGCAAGCTGTCAGTGAACGGTGTGTTGGACGATGGACTGAAAATTTTATTCAAGTAGCCATCGGGTTAACCTCGAACTCATTTAGGAACGATAGTCAGTTCGACTACTCACCCGGACCCACCTTGTCTGCCAAGTCGCGTGCCGTTCTGACCGTTGTGCTTGGACCACGGTGTGGTGAACCTCTTGGTTCTACCGCTACGTCTATTCGGCCGCGTGCTTGAGTTTTAAATATGTTCGTACCTTTAATGATTTCCAGTTTAGTATGTTATAAACTACGAAACATCCCTGCTCTTATTTTTGATTCTAGTAAACTAGCTACGTTTTGCTCGAATTACCGTTCTTGTGACAAAATAAACAAGGATGAGTGACACTCAGGCTACAACGGGCATCGACGAATCAGAACTACGGTTCTTTTGGCTGTTGCAACTTCGAATGTGGCCAGTTTAGAGAAGCTAGAAAAGGACAGTTAATGTATTCCGGTGCCTTTGACAACAGAGTTCACATAGAAGGGATGGGCGTCACGGGTAACTTGACCTGGAGGAAAGGAACGTTTAAAGAGTGGGAAAAGCTCCTCTCTTTTAGGAAGTTCACGAGCCATAAGGTACACTGAATCCTAAAAGAAAGTAGGTCATTAAAAATGGTGGGCAGGATTGAAGAAAGGTGGATGGATAGCGACGAAAAAGCTCCCCTTTGTCATCGGCGGAGGGGAAGGGAGTGCTGTGGCAGATAGCGGAGGAGATATGGTGGACATACATACGAAACCGTAATAGGCATAAGATGCAACCTTGGATGAGGTACTTGTGATAGTTGTACACAGGGTTACATCAACTCTGACAGCTTGAGAGCTGCAGGATGGGTATGCCGATATCCGTGTGAGAAAGGGGCTCGTAAGAACAAAAAATTGGGTTTGAGCTGTCAGGTTTTTGTGAGGGACACGGTTGAAGACCCTGGGCATGTCCGAGTATAAGACAACTGTAGGGCTTCCAAAATCAAGAGTGTACGGTAAATGTCACGCACGTCCAGTAGCAAGGGGAGAAGGAGCGTGAAATCAGACCCGCGCTGATCGGGGCTCAGCAGGTTGATGCTCACGAGCTACCTGGTAATTTGTTTCGTACTAATCCCTCCAAGGTCTTGCTTGCCATATGAGAGCGGCTAATGGGCTGACGGCAATCGAAATCAGCCAAAGGGCTTTTTTGAGACCCGTTCATGATGGTTATTTCCCACTGAAGGGGGTGGGCATTGGGGAGACTGAGTAAGAGCTAGGGCGGTTCAGGACCATTCCAACGGAGCAGGAAGGGAGAGAGGGTCTCAGGATTTTATTCAAGTGAAGATTCATTCAATAAGTCTAGTCCGTGGATATCAGATTGATAAAAGCGAAATAAATAAGTGAAAGCTAAGGTGATGAAAGCAATAAAAGGTGCGGGGGTAACCGGGTAGGAAGTCAAAGATGGGATAGGGTAAGCTAAGCAGGCTACATTAATTGACGGCGTTTGGATGGTAGATGAACCGCAGGTGGGGAATTTCGGTGAGGCATGAGTGGAGTGTTTTGACCTCTCACGAAGAAGGCTGAACAAGTGCCGAGTTTTGTGGGGCTGCTCAGAGCAGCCAGCCCTTAGCCTTCCTGACAAAGTTCTGTCTTGTGAAGCAGTCTCGAAAGGAGCCGGCTGATCCGCAGGAGAGCTGTGGAGTCATAAGATCTGGCATGGGTGGTTTTCTGCTTTGTTGGTTCTCGCTCTGACGGAGATATGAACCGGGTAACAGGCCAGGGGCGCCGAAGAAGGCGTGAGTTTGCGCAGTTCACTGGGATGCAACAGATTAGAGTATATAGAATAAGCCACTGTTGGGGAGTTTAAAGGAAGGAGTATCCGTTTCACTGAATGGACTATAGTCGGAATGAGAGACTATTGGGGGGGGGGAGAAAGGAACGAAGGGCTGGAGAATGAGTAGGGTTGAGAGCAGACAGGTGAACTCAAAGGGGACGATGCGGCGTTCACTACCCAAAATGTGATCGATCACCTGGGAAGTGTATTTCAGTAAACTGACCTGGATAGATAAGTCCAAGTTTTCCTCCCCTGGTGGTGTTGGCAGCTTGTTGGCTCCACCCTCCAACGTGGACACAGTAGGGAAGGCGGCTAAAGCAGGGGGCCAGTGCACGAAGGCCAGCGGATTTGAGAAACCCCAGGATCATCAACAATGAGTTGAGCACTGGATACACGTTCAAGAGCATCACTGAACTTGGTGACAACAAAGTTGATACCAAAGGGGTGCTAGGACCGAAGGGCTGTGGACACAGCCTAGAAGAAGTACCTGATTACAAAAACAGATAAATATCCATAACACATGTTTGTAAGGCCGAGAGGGGATCTCTTATTACCGCCGACGTGAGCGGAGTATTGACCGTAAAATAGGCAGCCGCCACAAAGCATGGGTGGACCAAAATGGAGAAGCAACCACACCCTGCTATATGAAGAAGGTCCGATAAGGTAATTCCAGTGAGCCAGGACTCAGTAATTAGTATAATATTAGGGTTTTAAGTGAATACCAAGGATCACAGACACAATTTTCCTCCAGATGATGATGAAGCATTCGTTAGAACCAGTGGTACCATATGGAAGTGATGTGGTTCGCAGGTGAATACTAACTAGCCAAGGAAGTGAAGGTCTGTCGATCGGCTACTCTCCGGCATGCTGTGTCAATCAGTTCTTCTGGGCCGTTAAGAAAGTCAAAAACTAGCTTGTGATGGGGGAGATCTGCTGCCATAGACACCCGGCAGAGCGTGCAACCTGGGCCCCGGCTGGGGAGAAGTGGGAGTGCCGTTAGAAGCACTGGTCAGTGGAGCCGATGTAAAGGTGGTATCAGCTGCTTCTTACGAAAAAGCACCAAATGACGCACCGGTATCAACTGGGAACAGGTCGTTGGAGGCTAGATCACGTACATGCAACAGGCTTCTGACCTTATGACAAAGGACCGCGTACGTCGTCGGAGCGCACAGAGATATTAGTTTCCTTTTAGCACCGGGAAGATGTTTTCGGGTGTGCAGCGCCCGGTTGCTCGCTGCGCAGTTTTCGGATATGAACAGCACTGTGTGCGAGATAGACTTAATGGCTGATCATTAGAAGTGCTCCCGGGACGTTCCCGTTGGTCCAATCTGAGATAAAGTTTACTGTCTTCACAGCTGGAACAACCAGATGGGAAAAGTCCAACGGGCCGCTCGGATACAGCTTTTATGACATCCTCAGAATGTCCTCACTGCGGAATCTGTGATCGGCGGACTACTCAGGTTTGTAGTGGCCATAAATTGTAGAGCATCGCTCTATAGTACTGTCAGCCAGTTTTGCTGCTTCTGGAAGGTCAGCATGAAGGGAAACATCTGATATTGCACAAATGCCAGTTGAAAAATCTATGGCCACTTTTCTTCCGGAAAGTTGCTACACCTGCTTCTGCCTTCTTTGCAGTAAAGCAGGGGGCCTTATACTATCCACCTCTGCCCCTTGGATGAGCCACCTAAACATGAAAAAACAGACGACAAAGACTGCGAGGGAGACAGTCTAAACGATCGTACCTAGGTCAGACTTACCGTCGCTGCTAGCCGTACCTACCGTGGTGTATTTATTTCAAATCCATACTCAACGACTAATCTTGTAGTGGAACTTCGAAGCTCATGATAGTGCTGTGTGATAAATATGAAGCTAGAGTACTGTGAAAATGTTGAGTATTTTACTGTTATGCGGTGGAAGATTCGGATACATCTAAAGATGTGATGTAAGGACTTCAGACGGTCTTGTTTGGGATGACTGCATTTCGGGGTCATCAGTCCAAGGTTTTTCAAGATTGAGCCGGGGCCCGACCCACTTGGTATCTATAGCCCATGGCCCTCGGTTGGCAACACGGTGACAATGATACTTGACAGCTCACGGAGAGGGAAGACCAGAAACTCAGGAGCTGGACAACGTGTGTTTAGTAAACGCTGAGAACAGCCCCTAGTGTTCGTGAGCCGAACAAGTGGCGCCCTCAAATTCGATAGTCAGTGCGTACGAGCGTCCGTGAAAACTACCACTCTAAACCACTGAGGCATCTTGGGAGAGCGTCTATCCGCAATTAGAACTTTTTGGTTTTATCTCAGCTGCATATCTGCCGCCTGTGGCAAATATCTTTAGCTTCTCCATTCCTAAAATTGTCTATAAACCCTAGCCACATGCGTATTTTTGTATTTCATGATGACGGTAAAAACTATATCACCTCTGGGCCAACAGCCAAAAGAAGTTGGTTGAAGTGGATTCCCACGAAATTTCGGCTTTGGTGCCCACGATTATCCCACCGGGCCGTCAAACCAGCAGTAGACGTAACCCACATAAAGAGCTACGTTTTGACATTAAGGTCTGAACTGATACGGTGAACAAATACCCCTTTCTTCCACCTGGAATCTAGCTGTTTGAAAAAGGATCTGGCGAGTAGTGTAACACGCGCCCAACACAACCCTCCCCGATTATTCTCGTGCTGTTTTACATAGAGAACGCGGTTAAATAACTGATTCTCAAACGTCCTAAATCGAATATCATTTACTTTTGAACGCTGTTGTCTTTATCTCGCCTGTGTCTCTTGACACAAAGACTTGATCTCTGCCTGTCGTGGTCGATGTGACCTTCCTTTTGTTGTTCGTGCAAAAATATTCTATTTGCAACCTAAGAATCCAGTTTCCTATAGTTCGCTAACAAATTTTGTTCTGATTTCTGGGATTCATCTTTTTGGCTGCGTGTTACACCCATTCGGAAGTGACTATAGTTTAACGTTTTTGGAACTGTTAGAGCTGCATCCAGATTTCGGGAAATGTATGTTCAAGTGTGGTGCGAAATCAGGAGTGCTCTACATAAATACTTGGCACTTGAAGCGTTAAGGCAGTCCCTGCCTTTAAAAAACTACCGGTTTCTTTACAAGTTATGAAAACAGAAAAGCGCAGACGTAGCAGGGAGGCCATTATCTTTATTTGTACGTAGTCTTGTTGTGCTTTACGGATCTTGGGTGTTGGCAACTACGGTTTATTTTGTAGCTTTGATAAACGATCCCGTTCCTAACTTTGATAGACTAGATAATTTCAGTGTCTTCCTTTTCGATTCTTATCTGTATCAAGTTAGGTAAATAAATTCGGAAACCAGTAACCTAAGTTCACAGATCAACCACTACCGTTCTTATCAAACGTGCTCCTCGCAGTGGGCTAATACAAAACTAGTCCACTGTTATATATAAGGAACAACACGCATGACTCCCCAAGAATGGATATGCTCCGGAAAATACATCTTTGTAGTCAAGAAATAATTAACGGGGAGCCTGTTTGTATCAACGAGATCACTGATAACGGTGAAGAAACGTGCTCTTTTGCCCAATACATCTAATTTCTTTCATTATCTGTTTATCTCATCCTTTTTCTCCGAGCAACTACGTTTCCTTTTCTAAGGAACTCCATATCAAAGTGGATTGATACATACTAAGCAGAATAGAAAAAAAATGAGTACCGACAGAGCAAGTAGATAGTAGCCCGTTTCATTCTCCATTCTCTTCAGTGGATGCTTCCGGCAAAACTTCCGAATTAACCGAGTGATTGAGAACAAAATAGTTCTCTGAAAAGTTCAGCAAATCTGTAGACGTATACAAAATGTATGCCTCTTTTTTGCTTTCCAGTGAAAGACGCACTTCGCTAGTTAGTTGTCACTGATGGTTCGAGAATAAACTGCCACTTTACCGGCCGAACTTGGCAGACCCGAAATTTACTCACCTGGTGCATATTCATGTTTAGTGGCCTCGATCGCTCTGAGAAGGTGACAGTTTTCCGGGCACAACTTTCGGTCGCATTTCTGTACGATCAACTCTGGCCCTCTGGTCTGACCTCACCATTTTGTTCGGTTGCTTACGTTCAACTGAACTGACTAATCCGATGTTTTCTTCGACCTCGTTTTTGAGCCATTTTTAATTCCAGCCTGTCGTGGACTGCAGAAGCCAACCGTTAAGCTTCTTTTTGACTGTTGCTTTTGCTTGCATTCAGTGTTTTTCTCGTATCGGTACTGTTTCGGTAATACTATATACAGAATGCAACCACTCATCCGTCTACCGAATCGCTTCATCTTTATTCGTTCGATAAATAGGATTTTGTTGGCATTTTGCTGTAAGACCGGATAGAAAACAGTTTCAATCGAACTCCTCAAATACTGGTGGATCCAACCCTTACTCTATCCTCCGCCGGCCCGATGGGTCTGTTATTTTTGCTGTTTTGCATCCTCACCCCTCCGCATGATAAACGTACTTTACGACATATCGCAAAATAGCCGTCTGGGTAGAAGATGCAAATCGACACGAACCTAATATCTTTGACCGTCCTTTTCAAACCCGTGGCATTCATCCCCAACGACCGCAATAATTGTTTGCAGCTTCAGGGCTGGAGCTCGAGGCAAGTAGAATTTCTGTCCGACGCTGAAGCTCCTTCCAAGCTTTAGAGACAATTCCTTGGGATGTCATCTCCTCAGTGAAGGACATAGTCATGAATCCTCCTCAAGAGCGACCTTCTGATTGACTTAAGGTGGTCATTCTCAAGTTTCGTTGACCTCTCGGAAGGGAAGCATGAGTCGGCCACGGGCAAAAACCCCATCGAGGATACTAAACCCGGCCGAATACTTGCTCTCCTCCTGTCTCTAGCAGGGCCGGCATAAAAAGATTCGGGGAAAATTAGGAAACTGTGGTTTGATCCGCTGCTCTTCCAAGTCCAGACCGCCCGTACTGATCTCCTCGGGGATCCCTCCTTCGAACGAGCTTCCAGGGTGGCTGACAGGATTTTCGCCCGAGCTGGCGGTGGGGCTGACATCCTCATCGACAAGAAGTAGCGTAGTTATCGGGATGTTGGCACGGATGGATCGCTGGAGAGGCGTCAGCACTCTCGATCAATATACCACATGTCTTTGAAAACCGGAGTTAACCTCACTACCCCTCGAAGAAGTCATAACAAACAAAGACACGAATGTGTGCCTCCCACTGCTCCCGTCCGCCGTGAACCAGCCTCACCTGCCTCTACCAGGCATGAACATCCCATCAGCCGTCCTTGAAAGTCCCACAGGTTTTCCGAACGAGAAGCGCCCAAGTGCACACAGCTGTGTTCCTAGGCGGAAGAGAAACGCCACTTCCGGCAGGTGAAAGCAACAGTACTCGCCAGCGATCAGTCTCAGGTTGGCCGTTTGTTTAATGTTCATGATTTTGCCCTGAAGCTTGGATTCTAGTTGATACTGGGGCCCAAGTTTATTTCTTTCTACCCGCTGAGTACAAGCCACGGCTTCCTCACTTCGGCCTTCTACCGCAACGGGTCCCTCCATTCCTACCTGGGAAACCAGAAGGCTTGCCGTCAACCTTGGGCCGGGACGACGGTGTCTGCGGAAGTTCGTCATTGCTGACTTTCCCACAGACATAATAAGATACAGTTCTCTGCAGCACTGTGAACGGTTTGTTGGGCCGCGTAGGCAGCTGCCTATCAGTCCTTTTTGAAAACGTGACATTTTTGGGCCCAGCAGCTCAAGAGTATGCACACCGAATCATAGGTTCGTTTTCTTAAACGATTTTCAGTCTTTACTTGCCGGGCTCCTCATTCTGACTAGACGATTTTGGAAGATTGATACAGCGACCGACCGTGTTGAGTACCATACTGTCTACTACGGACCGCCAGTCACGGCACGAATTCTCCGACTGGCACCGGACGAACAGGCATTCGCCAGAAATGAGTTTGACACTGCTTTCTGAATGTACGGTTCATCCTTCTCACAGTTCATGAACTTCATCTACACACGTAGCTTCCAAATACGTGGAGTCAGTCGGGGACCATATGGCCACTATGGAGCTCACCCGGTACAAAAGCTGTCTGACGCAGCATATGCCCGAAAACACGGCATCACTCCACGATGCGACTGTTTTCTCAGATCTATTTAGTACAGGCTCATCGTCAGATCTCAGTCATCACTGAAGATGTCAAGAAAGCTCTGTCGCGGCCGCTTTTTTTTGTTTGAGTTCTGAAGTGAGCCATTTTGGTCTGCATAATGCTGCTCAGACATTCCAGGGGTTCGTCGGTAGCATTACTTGAGACTCGGAATTTTTTCGCGTTTATACTGGTGATTCGCTTGTTGCATCTTCGAGAGTAGATGAACACGTTCAACTTTTGTTGCTACTATTTCATCCTTGCCAGATTATCGAATGGCAGTCAATCTGGATAAATATGAACTTGGCTACCGGAACTTATGTTCCTCAGTCAGAAGATCACACGAAAGGATAGTGAGCTTTGT
Source organism: Fasciola hepatica (assembly GCA_948099385.1). Classification (NCBI taxonomy): domain Eukaryota; kingdom Metazoa; phylum Platyhelminthes; class Trematoda; order Plagiorchiida; family Fasciolidae; genus Fasciola; species Fasciola hepatica. Next base: position 4,334,972 of record CANUEZ040000131.1, read on the forward strand.
GAGGATAAAGTACGCGCTATTTTAGATTACTCCGTATCGTCTTCCATCAGGGAGCTGTAGCCTATTTTGGGAATAGTCAACTTCTATCGTCATTTCATACCCTACGCTACTAAATGTTTGCTTCCATCAACTGACCTGTTTCATGGCAATCCACGTAAGATGTCACCTACGGATGCAGCACATGTAGCATTCTTGGTGATTCAAACTCAGACCGCGCTACTAATGCACCCACTGTCGTCCGCCACACTAAGCCCAGCGGTGGATGCATCCGAATATGCAATCAGAGCGGTCCTGCACCAGTCTATTTTGGGATACGGCAGAGATAGCGGTCATTTTGGCGTCTTAGTCCCAAGGAAGTGAAATATATTGCTCTCGATCGCCAACTGCAGGTTGCATGTAACGCCGTCAGACATTCCCTTCGAGCAGTTGGAGTCGACATCTCATTCTCTTCAACGGCCGTAAGCCTTTGACGCGTGCATTGCATACCAAGTCTGACCGCTGCTCCCCAAAATAGTCCGACATTCGGACTATAAATCACCGTTTACAGCCGACTTACAACAAGTTAAAGGTGAGTCGAGAGGCGTTGCAAACGCGCTTTAGCGTGCCGCACCTAATGTTCTTGACTGTCTCATTTTAAATACCACAGCCATAGCCGCAGCACTGGCACGGAAAGCGTCATATATGGAAGCTGTTCACCCACCGTTGCTACATTTCAGTCGGTAAATCTGGCCACCAGTGCTGGGACCGTACTTTGCGACATGCCTGCTGGCCTGACTCGACCAGCAGTGCCCTCCTCATATTGGCATCTCATGTTTGATATCCTATCTGATTATCCAATCCAGGCATCGGAGTCAGTATCTGACCGGTAGCTTCACGGAAAGTCTAGCCGTCCATGAACAAAGCCATTGTTATATGAGAAGAAGGATGTTCACAGTGTCAACAATTCATGGCGCATAGGCACATAGCTTCTTCTATCGGTGCCTTTGCCACGCCGGACGTTGACTGTGAGCATACTCAAGTAGGCATTTTGGGTCCATTGATCTCATCACACGGGTATACCTTTTTGGTAACGTGCATGGAAAGATTACCGAGATGACCCAAGGCTATTCCGATCTCTATCGCCAAGGTTGAATCAGGGATTGGCATCTCATAGAAAGACGTGACCCTCCTTCTGCAACCATCATTGATCGAGGGCAACAATTTGAGTCCGATCTATTATCTTAAATAACCCAAGTGCTGGGTACGGAGAGCATTCTCAATACTATGCACCCCCAGGAACTGGATGGTTGAGTCGAACGTTTTCGTTATCAACTCAAAGTGGCTCTTTAGGTACGCGAGAATCCTCATTGGTACGAAACGTTACCGCTAATTTTGCTTTGTATCAGGGCTTGGTAAAAGGCAGATATCCAATGTTCCGCCGCAGAACTTGTCTACGACACGACATAGGAACTGTCTGGGGAGTCCTCCACAACACGGAAGGCAGATTACCATGCCTCACAGACTCTGCTTCATCTCACTCTAGCGCAAGCTCAAACATAGCGACGACATATTTTTGTTCCCACCAAACTCGAAACTCATTCGACTGTATTCATTCGTGTTGATTAGATGGGCAAATCCTTTCAACAGCCTAACGAAGGTCAAGTTCGCATGACTTCCCTTCAAGATAAGACCTTTTAAGTTGATCAACGCAGTGGCGCCGATACTGCTGGCATCGACTTTCTCAAAGCAGCGCACCTTGATCACTACTAATCGAGGGCTGACAGGAGATGCGGTGATGACCCTGCTCTACCCGTTGATGACCTTTCCGTGCCACGTCAGGACCCGCAGTTAGCGTGGCCTGCTACCACTTCGAATAGGTTCCCCGATTCAAGTTTAGGACGGCACTCTGTAGGTACTACGGCTTCGAATAAGACTGCTGTCCCTTGAAGGAACTGCATCTTGGCTTGGAGTATGGCTTTCGTGTCTTCGTGACCCACAGAAATTTGCAGGATGGCTTCCCTGGGCTGGAGATGCAATCATGCCAGACAAGTCAAAGGGTGGAGAGCGGGCTAGGTCTATTCTCGGGACCCGTTGATGGGCAACATCTGGGTCTAATAAATATGCCCCTGGAGAATAAATTACAGCAAGAAGCCACGAAGGCAACCAGTTTACCAGTCTTAAGAAGCCCACTAGGTGGGAGTGGGAGTGGAGTAGCCGGGACCCCTCTGGACGGTGGGAAAAATGATTGCTGTCCTTTAGGGATCTATCGCCCGCCTAATCTGAGGAGGCCCAGTCTAAAGGGTGCCGCTCCATCCACCTACCGCTCGCCTGATTGGGTGCACAAGATTGAGGACTAAATACGAAAAGCGGATCAACAACAAAGCACCAGTGAAGACAAGACAAAATACGTGCAACTTAAAGGTCTCACCTGACAGACCAGAAGAAATTTCTTTACGGGTTCTTCGGTCAACGCCCCACTGCCTTGAAGTCGAGACTTATTGGTCGAGTACTCTGTCGAAGTTCCCAAAGAAAAACCCACTTTGCGGTGTTGGAGGCTACCAAGAATGGTTTGTGGAAAAGCATCCAGTATCTTATCCGTAAAGAGCCTCCCCGATTTCTTCCCTTTTAGTTAGGGATCCACGCAATATGCCTGGATCTTCTGCGACCATAAGGAGAGCGGTAGTTCAGAAGCCTGGTATAAATCAGATGCCTTTGTTAGGCATATACATTCGTTTCACTTGGCTGCATTCAAATTCCGCGTACCATGTTAGATACAGCTACAGACCGCTCTCAGCAAAACACTCGATACCTTTGAAATAAATGTATGCTATTTCTCCGAAACACGCATAAGAGACCCCACCCATCGTGCTCTAGATACAACCTAAGTCTGTCGCTCCACAATAAGCTTATCGGGTGATCCGGTGTCTAAAGCTCGGGGCCAGACTGGCGTTGGGGTTGCTTTGATGACAATAGCTGAGCTTGAGCTGCTAGAATGGATTCCAGTCTGCCGCAATTTGCATTCAAGTTGGTCAGACGGTCTTGTTCATGTCAACAAAAAACTGAAGCGCAGAAGCTTGTTAGTAGTGTTTATGTATGCGCCCACGTACTGCAGTTCCTGAGAGGCCAAGGAAGAATTCCGCCGGGAGTCATCTCAGCAGACTCCGTGTGTGTTTTCAGCTGGCTTAATGGTCACAGCTGGGGATATGAAAGCTCAAGTCGGCCGTTTTCGCGATTTCTAGGGGCACATTGAAGGCCCGTTTGCTATACTAGCCCATCGCGCTGATGACGTTGATTATATCGTTCAGCTGTGCTTTGGCTGCCGATTATTTCTGAGGACCGCAACCTTCAGCTGCTATGAGCTTTATAAAATAACGTGACCTCTATCCCCGTCTTTAAAACGCGACTACATTGTGATTGGTAACGGCTGGTGTGGATCAACTAAAGATTGTCATTCATCTTGGTCTACGCCTGTAAGCTACGGTCACACCTTGATACGCACTCGCTTTTACTGATATTTTGTTCGAAATCGAAACCAAGGTAAATGCATTCCGCCCCACGCAGTTGCCCTGAACAGTAGCCATTGCTTCAGCTTCCAGACGGAGCTACCTACACCATTACCTGCGACTGCGAGTGTCCCAAACCAAGAAGAGCGTTGAGGCAGTTACCAGATATTTTGTATGCCTCTCTAAGTGCCACCTCGAACTCTGTGAAACATCCTGAATGATTAAAAAACTCTCAACCGTTATCCTAACACGTTTTCTTTACGGAGTCTGGACTGCTCTCACCTACTTTACTCTTGATGATACTGTTTTATTGCCGTCATCTTTTCCATGACTGAGACATTTCCTTTGTTTTCTTGGTTATGCTTTCTTTGTGAGATAAATTTGTGGACGGTCCGTACGATTCTGAGCCACAGTGGCCCGAGGCAGTTTGCTTTACTGCAGTTCGGTTTCCTCCCCTCGCTCACAATGAAGGACCCTGGGCGTTGAGCTCGTCCACGTAGCATTTTCCGGCTCTTCGCTCAGAACTTGCTCTTTGGGCCCGAATGAGCGTGGAGAAGTTACTCTATTTGTTTGAGCTGAAGGACAGGTACATTCTTTTTATTGTTTTCGGTAAACTGTTCTCTTTATGCAGATGCTTGTCTTGATTTCTGACTAGCTTTGGCTGGATATCTACTGCAGCCCACTGTAAAAGGTATGATTTTTACGTACTCATTTTTGAACTTACAAATAGTACCGTGGAATTTGCTGAGCAGTCTTGTTTTGACTTGTGATCCGCGTTCAGTTGAGTCACTCATTGGTCTGAGGATCCGGCGCCCTATCTAAAAGGCGTGGAGCTAACTGTTTGGTGGATTGATCAGTTAATTGTCATGCAGACCTCAACTTCAAAATATTTCGTAGGGTTTGGTCAATATACTCTGACCTCTCAAACAATGAATGCTTTTGAGATCAGCCGCTCTGCTAGACGGTTGCAGATCCGTCCCTTCCAATGCCACAATCAGTAAAGTGTGTAGATCCCTGAGCCGTCAACTGACTATAAGTCCGAAGAATGACCGCCAGTAGTGGTGGATTGTGAAATGCAGTTGAATGGAAAGGCTGTGTGAACTTGCAAGCTTGCGAAGTTTTTCGTTTGAATAGAGTCACCGGTCCACGGGAACCCGTTGTAAGTGAGTTAATCTGGAGCCCGACTGATCATAGATTGGCTCTCGAGAAAGCTGACTGAACCTTTGTTCCGAGGACTTTGAGGAACAATTCAGTTGGCCTAACTCAACGGAGGACCTTTCATATACATTTGCCAGGGATACGATGTGGGCGGGTATCCCTCATTCGTTACATAGGAGGTATTTTATTCAGAGGGGTGCAGACCCGCCTGACCATACGGGTGTTCCCCGTTTTTTCGAGGATCGAGACGAAGCTCTGGCTCTGGAGTCAGAAGAACTCCTCCGACTTATTTTGGATGTTGGGCAGAGTCCAAGGGAATGGTGCGAATCAGTGACCGTGGCAGTCTACGGGAACAGTGGCAGGTCCCCTTGTAAAAATTACGGAGGAATCAGCTTGGCGAGTATCGCGTCCAAACAGCTCAACGGGATTATTCCCTACCAATTATCGAGTACCGGTGAAATATGTACGCATGAGAATCGAGTAGGTTTTAGAGCGGGTCTTGATAGTGCCGACCACAACTTTACTCTTCGGTGAATCTCAGAGTGCAAATTCATCTTCCGCTGGCTCACAATCTAGGTTTCGTGGTCCGAAAATTGCATTGGATTCAGTCGACTCCTCAGTTCTGTGGCTCAAAGGAGAGCGTTCCAGAGGGGCCCCTTTCTTTTACAAAGTTTATAAAAGATCCGGGAAAATGGCCAGCTCTCTTAGATTACTGGCGCTTTTTGACTTTTGCCAACATCCATGAAATCCGGCGTGACGTCCGATTATCCGGTGAGGATTGGGTGTACAATGCGGCAGCCCGGAGCATCCTTTTATACGGCTTGGAAACACGGCCTTTGGGAGTAGAGAGTGGAGCAAGACTGGTGGCTCCCGACCGCCGACGTCACCGTAGCACTGCCCGGGCATGGTGGGAACATCATGTCAGCTACGTTGGGGTTTGGTGTGGGGTGTTGGGAGGCGGAGTGCAGTCGTTGGGCCATGTACTGAATTAAAACTGGTTGGGGTGGCTGAGACATGTTATCGATGCTCACAACTAGGCTTCTTCGAAATTCGCTGACCTCTCAGGCAGGTAGTGATTAGAAGATAATTCAAGGTGTTCGGTCTATGATGTGGCAAAATGGTAGGGGAACCCCCCGGAGAATTTCGGCAACAGCTCTTGCTTTCTTGTTCGGCCGTTTTGCAGTCTTTCCTTGTCACTGACGAACCTACCCATTTGGCCTCCGGATGACGTACTGTTCGTTGGTGACCCGAGGCTTAAATTTATTGGTGTGGGGTGGTTAGATGATGGTTCATGCAACCCATATCTTGAACAAAGAACGTGGCCTACGCTCACCCATTCCACATTTGCTGGATACCACGGATTGTGCTTGTCGGCATTCTACACTAAAGCCACATCCAAGAATTTTGCACTCATCCAGGAGCACAAATATCGTCTTAACGCCTTAACATCCCCGACACTTTTCAAGAGCTTTCTGCACTTTTTGAAGGAAGCTACTGCAGTGATTTCGATCTCGCTGACGAAATGACCGTTTAACCGGGCTCTATTTTGGATCTTAAATCTCTGTGATTTTCTCTGACTCTCTAGTCCGACCTCGCTGCTTTTTCGATTGCATACGTTTAACTGGAATAAATTTTCCGAGGTATCTGTTATAGTGTGTCGAGAGAATTGGATAATATGTCTACATCCCTCTATCTCATTTTCCTGCCTTTCCAGATGCTCTGGCAGAGAGAGCGACAGACAAGCAAGAAGAGGGAGAAGAATAATGAACCTAAGTGAAATGATGCTTTTTGCTCGGACTAAGTTTTGCCCCATTGATTCTTTTTGATCTCACGGTGGTGCCTATACATCTCTCGTTGTTGTTACTACTCTGTTGCGTCATGCCTCTGCTTCAGCTTTTTCTGCTTCCTAACTAGTAGATTACCCGTGCAGAGAGTGACTGACTCATGGTGTGCCGCTACACTACTTGTAATTCATTACAGACCGCTGAGCTCTTGGCTCAGATCCTGGAGGCTTCGAATTATCCGTGTTGTGAACTGAATAAATGGGAATACTCTGAAAATGACTGTTGGACGACGGTGATGGTCCATGCTTGTCTCCGCTTGTTGGCTATTTGATTTATTGAGGCAAGGACACTGCACCTTCTACCTTGTTTCTGAATAACTTCTACTTCTGGCTTGCGACTGACTGTGCACTCTCGCGGTTCACCTTCTGCTTCAGAGTTGCTTTTGTTTGCATTCGGTATATTCCTCGTATTGGTACTGTTCCGGTACCATGATATACAGAATGCTCTTACGCCTCCGTCCACCGACCGGCGTCTTCTCTATTCGTTCGACGAAGGGATTCCGTTGGCATTTCGCTGTGAGAACGGGAAGAAGACAAGTTCATAAGCTGCACTGAACTTCAGATACCTTTGAATGTGCGTTGAAGATGACGGAGTTCCTCTTCAGTGACACCACAATACCAAACCCATTTTGAATGCATTTTCCAGCTCTCAGCTAAAATGCGGTCTGTCTTATAAAAATCTGTAGTAAAATGTCTGATCGGATTAGTGGCTGCTCTTTAGATGCCAATCCAGTTCCGCATCCGGTCTACTAATAGCTGTAATCAATTTTACTTCCTAAATTGGATCACCATTTCTCATGGTCATATAAGTTGACTCATTGTCAGGCGCAGTTGTGACTCGGGTGCTTACCTTTATTCAGAAAAGATAGATCCGTCTCATGAGATCTACTTAAGATGTGGATGAGTCCTATTTTTCATCCATTAGGATGGGCAGCCGGTCATTCAAACGTCAATCGGTCTCTGTGATATTGGGAAATCTTGCTAGCTTCATTCCTCTCAAAAACCTCGTTGCTGGAGACCCACTTGGTCAAGTCCAACTGGTGTCATCCTGCAGCTTCTAGCTGAAATTTCTCTCAAAGCGGTTTTGAAACGTTGGCGCGCTTTGGCTCGTCGGCTTTAGTCGTCATCACCAGAAAATAGCCAAACGGATTAAGGGGCAATGAAGAGCAGGGAGAGGGATTAAAATACAAATGTTGGTAACGTATAGCTTCTGATATTTCCTGTGAGCTGGAGGATAGAATACTGGATAGCCAAAAATAGCATCTCCAATTGCTTGAGTAAAGCAAAAGACTGTCTTGAAAAATCCACTGGACGTCAAACAGCGGAATAATTACCGGCTGTTGGTTGTGGCTAAAGTTCTTCCAGAGGAAGGTGTCCGGATATCATATAATGATAAATGTCCTGAAGATAAAATAAGTTTCCGGAGACGTGTCTCCACCGTGAATACATTCTCCAAATTTCATACTTTTAAGAGGCAATTTGTCACTTCAGATGTCCGGAAATAAAGGGTTTGTTTCCACGAATAACAAAGCTTTCTTTAGAAAAAACATTGCTAAATCGGTGAATGACAATATCTTACGCGAAATTTTCCTAATTCGGCAGGTATAATTATGGGTCCATGTTTTGCCCACAGCATAGGCTACTGCTGCATCCAAGGTAACGTTGGCTCCCATAAGTCTGATTTATATAGGTAAACTTTTAGTGAGAATGAAATTTATATGGATGTTTTTTGCATGCAGTATGCTAACTTCAACAGACAGTTTGTTAGCAGCGGATGGGAGCCCACCGTCATGTCGACCGGCAGCTGGTTACCAGAGGTTACCACAAACCATCTAATGTAGTCACAACAGAGGTTCATTGCATTCTGTGCACAATCTTCCTACCTGCCCCTTTTAATGACAAGCGACCTCTGGAAGTACTAACAATTTTCAACCCAAATGGTTTCTCAGTGTTTGTTCATGCTTTCCTCATTTATTACACTCTGAGAGTTTATGTTGTTACCCCTCAATTTTCAAGGGCATGTTCAAACCATTGCTTTCTCAAGCTGAATGGCTGGCACTCAAATGGGCAGCAAAGGGTTCCTTAAAGCCGGAGGAAAACAAAACTAACCTCGAGATGGTATCAGGTCACAATTCTGTGTGAGATGTCAGTCGTACGTTTTTAACTGAGGAATGGCGGCAGTTGTTTATTTCCAATTAGTTCTTTACATGGACCAGTGCCAGGCAAACTCAAGATGGAGCAAAATTTGTCAATAATCCGTTTTGTACCTGGGATACCACAACCGTCTAATTTGCTGCAGCTCATTAGTTTAAGGGGTAGCAGCGATCATGGACAATCTGCGCGAGAGCATTGCCTAATCTAGTATATTCAACGGTAATTCCGTCCAGTTAAATTCAGTCACCCGGAGGTCAACAGACGTGATCAAAACTTGTCAAATAAATGATTCATTGGTGGCACAGTCCCACAAAAGAAAACGTTCTCTTCCGCTCTGAAGAAGTCAAACCGTTGAAATCGTAGTGATTGTGCATAGCTGTTGAAACAAACCTCGGAAATGAGTCCAGAAGACAAATGAGTTCAAACCAAAGATAAGCACAACTTGAGTGGAACAGCCGTTAAAAGGCAGTCAAAGCGGGGCTTTTCGTATGACGTCAGTTATATGCATCGCTTTTGGCCGTGAAAAGCAATGAGGTGGAATGCTCCATGGCAAGCAACTTCCGATGTCAAGCGGACTCCACAGCATAACGAAACAAGCAATCTCAACAGTGCATAATATAACAACAATCACTAAAGGACTCAAGTAATGATGGTCCAGCAGACCTAGCTAGTTGTTGTAATCTCAGAGGAAATTCAATGCAGCAGGTCTTTAAACACACAAGTTCAGAGCTATGGATCGCACGACATACCTTCCAAACAGTTAAAATGCACTCGCTTCACGGACACCACTCCAGAGAAGTCCCGGAGTGTCTTCAAGGAACAAAACATGATTGTATAAATTCTTTAAAGCTGAAGATGAAATGAGAGCAAATTCCGTTTCCACCCTTTATGGCAACCTGTCCAGACAGCCAACGTCATCACTCTTCACCTTCATTAGAACATCATACACTTAGAACGTACCAAATGCGTACTCTACCTTTGAGTTGGCATGAAGCCTAGGGCCACTATTCGATATAAAGTACAGGTTGGGTCCGCTGGTATGCTTCTTCACAATCCAATTTTCGGGAACAGTATTCTAGCAGACGGCAATGCCTCTGTGTGACACTTGCTTCACTTACAAACTACCAGTGATTGAGAAGTAGGTTGAGAGATTTGAAAATCCTAGGGTGTGTCAGAGTGTTTTGTCTGCATCGTCCAAGCCATTTCAGTACTCTGGATACCAGGAACTAACTGGATCCCGAGAATGGCTTATGGAACGGGCAACAAGCCAACTGTTCCGACACGTGCCAAAAGACGGCAAAAGTCAGTAGAATAAGTGAAGGACGTTCTGTATTGAAACAACGTCCTTCACGTTTACATTTGGGAGCGACGCTAGACGCGATATTAGCTAAGGGAGCTAAACGTTCAACCATCCGCAGGCAGAGCGGTCAAAAATGTGTTTTCCAATTGGCGGAAACCAATTTTCATTACATTTGTCCACAATAGTTTTTGGTCATTGTCCTGTCCGAATCCCAGTAATCATAACTAATGTACATATGCACGGCACAACTTGTATTGATGCTCAATGTTCTGCAAGCCCAAGTGTAAGCGTTTAAATGGGTCAATAGCATAGAACCGCCATTAGTCACACGCGAAGCTAACGGCTTGTGGTTGAAAGATGAGAAAGAAACGAAGAATGATACAGACAGGCGTCGTACTTGAGAGCGCAAGGCAAATGTGGTTGGATGAATTACGAGCGAGTGTTATTGCCACATGAATTACCGTAACACCGTTGTCCCCCAACTCTACTTTAAAAAAATATTCAGAATGTGTAGGAAATATGCGAAACAGGAGTAATTGCAAACTTGAAACTAGGCAGGAATGACAAACAACTGCCTTTGTGGTATGAGTGACTGTATGGTGGGAAGCGAAGCCACTATTTCTGAGAAAATGCGGGAACAAGTCAAAACAACCGGTGGGTCAAAGAATTCGGGTCAAGTTATGAACGTGATGTCTGTGTGTGCAGGATGTGGGTTATTTCCCTGGAATCTCAAACACGAGACTACTGCCTATTGACTGGATACCGCACTCCTCAAGATCTTATAATTGCACTTCTTGAAAAGTTCACATAGATTTCGCCCTCTCTATCCCTGGACGGGGAAGATTCTAGAGGTCGATCTTTCTTTACAGGCGTAAAGAGTCGTCTCGCATTTACCACTGATTCATCCGACAATTTATAAATTACTCATGTATGTACAGTCTCAACCTTCGTGTGTGAGCTGTCGGTCCGTGCTCGTCGTTCCCTCGAAGCAGCCGGGAAGCTCTTACATATTGGCCAAACCTAAGTAGTTTTACGGCTTGATGGTATAAAGCCTGATAATCCAATCCTATTATTTTTGAGGCATTATCCGCCACAATCTTTTCTGGCAGACCGAATCGTGCAAACAGGCGTCTGATCCATAACATAGCGACTGTGGGGGTCATTTCCCCACAGCGTGGAGTCTCGGGTCACTTGCTGTAGAAAAAAGTGGCAACTAGCGTATTTGGTCCACCTAATAGGGCTTTTTATGGGAGCGGATCCATGATATCAATGGCCATTTGGGCCCATGGAAGCATGGGATATACAATCGGCTGCACTTGTGAAGAGATCGGTTTTGGAGTTATATCGAACTACTGACATGGTGATTAATCTCTAGCGGCGGTTTCAATCGAGGTATTTGGTCCAGTCCACCAATGAGACTCGAACGCGCATTTTGGTACACACAATATCCGGATGCTCGTTGTGGGCGCGCCGGATGACCATAGATATCAAACTGCGAGAAAAAGCTTATCGGTCTCCTAGTAGCACAGTGTTGTCAACGACAGATAGTTCGTCGAGGGGATTAAGATGAATAAGATTGTCTAGAGAAATTGCTCGCCTTTCTGGCCGTGATGAACCTAAAGATCGGATTATTCGAGTTAGTACTGAATATGTTTCCGAATTCTCCTTCAATAAGATTCGGGTTACAGCATCACACTGACGGCCTTCTGAAGCGGATGTAATTTTGGTATTTTTGATATCCTCATTTTCATATGACGCGGTCAATGAAAGCCGTGATAGTGCATCAGCCTCCTGATCCCGATATCCTGGATTGAACTGTATTTCGAAGCCAAAGGTCAGTGTGCCAACGGAGGATTCGAAGTTGGTCCGTGACCATTTTTGTCACGACTCAGAAAACTAACAAGCGCTGAACGACACGCGTGCAGCGGTACTGAGCGCCCAAAGAAGTACAGCTGCCATTTTTCACAGTCCACACAAGCAAGAGCTTCTTTCTCGCCCGTGGCAAACCTCCCTTCATTTGGGGCTATGTGTTGTCAAACAAAAGCAACCATCTTCTCGTGAAAATTGTGAATCTAAGACAAACAGCCTGTGGGCGACATCTGGGGCGTCGGGGGATACAACCGCTTCCAGGTGCTCGTCGAAGATCGCTATCATTGTTGCCGTAGAAACCATCGAACGAATCGAACTGAGGGCATTTTGTTGCCTCAGACCCCGTGGAATCTCCTCATTGAATTTCATGAGCCTGCTAAGGGGTTCCGAAGCTGCTGAAAAGTTCTTGAGGTGACGAGGATAATAGGAACACAAATTCAGAAAACGTGTTACTGGATCAGGAGTTTGTGGTATTCGACCGTTAAACATCACTTGAAGGTTGTCAGCTTTTGGGTGGACCCCACTGACTGGTATAAATAAGTCAGGAACTCGATTTCAAGTGCCGCAAAAGAACATTTTGCCACAAAACAACGTAAACCAAAATCATTCACTCGCCGAAGGTAGAGCAGACAAACTATCATGGTTCTCCTCGGATGAGGAGCCAAAAACGCAAAATGTCGTCCACGTAGGCAATGCATCCCAGCAAGTCAGCTAAAGCTAACGTCATAAGCTTTTGCCAAGCAGCAGTGGGCGCTGCTTGGACAGAACAAAAGCACTTTGTATTGGTGCAGGCCTCTCTGTGTTAGAAAGGCCATCAGTAGCCTGAAATCCCGGTTGAGGGCCATATGGAAAAATGCACTGCGCGAATCTGGCTTCGAGGACACTTTAGCGCCAGAACGTTTAACTAGTTATTCTTCGGCAGTGGGGAGAGGAAACTTTTCAGCGATGGTCTGCTAGTTCAGCATCCTAAAATCAGCGCAAACTTTGATAATAACGTCCTCTTTCAACACAGCAACAAGGGGATTTCTCATTCAGAACATCCATGGGGTTCACTCAAATCATCGTGCACATTAATTGGAAAAGCCTTAAAAATGGCTTCCCGTTTGGCGCGGGAACTGGCCGCGGTTGAGAAAAGGCAGAAGGAACAGCTGCTTGTCGCAAGACAAGGCCATGTTTCTCTCTGGGAATCCTAACAATATACTCCTGGAAAAGTCCCGGAAACAAAGGCCGCAATTTGTCGGTATGTACGGTAGAAAAACTCGTACTATCTATGCGTGGATACTCCTTCGGGTCTATTATAGCTGTTCTCCCAAGGGGGATTTGCCACTAGTACTAGAAAAGTAGACCGCAACATCACTCTGTAGAGTGTCCTTCAAAAACAGTTGATGGAAAAAGAATCCCAGGACAGAAAAAGGGACTTTTAAAATAGCTGACAAGTCCGTATGGTGACGGTTGACGGGAGAGGAGAATAGTCGAAATGTTTCATGTAAAAAGCACCAGGGATGAAATCGATGGGTGAGGCAGAATGAAGTTTCATGAGCAGTAAAATGGTTGTATGCGACAAAACAGAATAAACAGTGCAAATACCGGCCGAATGGAATCGAGGTCCGGAAGAGGAAGAAGAATGTGTAAACTATTGAGAGGTAAAAGCAAATATACAGTCACCGCTGGGCATGAAATTCCTTGAATTATTCGATAAGTCCTCAACCTGGGAAACAATGAATGAACGGCCAACCTCAGAGAAGCTACCCAACATACCGCAAATGCAGCAGTAAAGTGCAACAGCTGGACATTTCCCGGAGTTTGCGCGACATTGAGAGCTGCCACAGCAATACCACCGCGTCCGTTTCGATGACTTGCTTAGAGTTGTGGCTTGGCGTAGCAAAGCTTTTTCCCCTATGAGTTCCACAGCATGAAATTTTCGGCTTGTCACATGCAGTGCAATTTTTGTCTTGGCAATGTCACATGCACGAGTCCAAGTTTATACGCTGGCGTCTTCTACCAGGAATGTTTCACAAACGTAAGATTCCGATGCACAAGCGATCAATTAGTGGATTTGTAATACCTTCCCATTTTTTACTGGCAACTGTATAGTGGTCCCAAAGATGCACGGTATGTGTAACACGTGTAGTACAACCCCCGAAGGACTGTCCTGATGCTTGGTGTAGTTGTGAAAATTTTTCGCCGGCCAAACGTGTGTTCATACGGAAAAAATGTTCATCCAGGGAGCCAAGGGCATCGTCGAGAATTTCGCTTTTAAGATTCACTGCTTCATATAGGCGACGGCCTTCATTGCTAATGTTCAAACGTGGTAGTTTCACAAAAACGTCGCCAGTGGTTTTGGCTTTGGGGTCCAATACTAGGGATCATGTTAGGATGTCACAATCTGCTCCAGTCACTTGCGGAGAACCACTTAAATGCGCACTGGTCCTGCATTCATCCATGGAGCTCACATCTAGTTGTCGCAGAAAATATATATTTACGTACACCATAAAGGTAATCCGTCAAGACTTTACGGGGTTTCACCCATGCACAGCGCCCGTTCATGTTATGGAAGAGAAACATGAAATACGTGAGCAAACGGCGACGAGTAAAAATAACCAAATGAAAGGAACTTGACGTGACGGGTCGATAAAGTAAGCGAATTCCAGAATGTACCAAATTTTTTCTTGTTTTCGAAATAGTAATATAAAACGTCAAACAATGCAAACAACGGTTGGTGGGATTGAAAAAATTATTGCTACCTTTAAGACGCTTCCGTTAATGTACATGCCGACCAGATCGTGTCGTTTGCTGCTGCTCCATGGTTTTGAACTGCGCTGTTTGAGGTTCTAAAGTAGCCTCTATGGTGGGTGGAGGAAATATTGAAGCACAATCATTGAGCAGCGTCTCCCTTTTTGGGCTGCTGTCAAGGTGCGCAACTTTGAGACGGTCGAAATATAGTATCTTGTTTACTGTTTCGGTCAATGAGGTAAACTCGATCGCGTCGCTCAAGCACCTTATATGGACCTTCGTTGGGCCGCTGTAGGGAACTTTCGATGCGCTACACGCGTATGAACACGTAGGCCAAAGTGGACAGCTCAGGTTGAATGCAGGTCGATCGGGACCGTGATCGCGGAGAATGTATTTTCAAACGCAGCATCTGTGCAGCTAACTGATGAGCATGTGAGGCACAACTGTCACCGTTAACGCGATCTGTGGTGAAGTAATCCCCCGGGTAACCGAAAGGTTTGACCAAAATCTCATTTTGCAGCTAACGTGGTGATATCAGGTTTATCAGCGGAACACATACCCAAGAGAACGATCGGAAGTGCATGCACCCAATAATAGCTGTCAGCAATGACGAGCAAAGATTTGAGCTCTCTATGAAAAAGCTCAACCCTACCGCTGGCTGCTGGGTAATATGCTGTCGTACGAGACCGGTGGCAACCTAAAGTACTCAGTGGTTCTTCGAACAGACGTGGCTCAAACTGTGCACCGCGACCAGTAGTTACCGTTGCAGGACAACTGTATAATGAAACCGAACGTTCCGTAAAAGCAGCTATCTCTACGTTGGCAATGGAAACAGCCTCTGGCCAACAGGTGAAACGGTGGACCGTAGTGAGAAGGTAACCGAAACCTTTACGGGGGCTGAGAGGATCAATGATATCCATATGGATATGAGAGGACCGTGAGGATACAGCTGGAAAGTGGCCTATTGGGGCTTTTGTATGTCTACTTACCTTCGACCGTTGGCATTGAGCGCATGAACAATCCCAATTACGAATATCATTTTGCATGCTGCGCCAGACATACCTATGTACAAATAGCTTGGTGGTGGCTCGCGTGCCAGGATGGGCCAAATTATGTAAAACGTCGAAAATTGTGCGAACGCCAAGACGGATACGATAGGACGTGGTTGTTGCAAAGTTATGTCACACATTATCGAGCCCTAGGAAGTGACTAAAGGAAACTCCGAAGGTTTAAGTGGTGCGACCTGGCTTGAATCTGTGGAATCCAGTTCCGAACTTTGGGCTGCAGACAAAGTGTTGAGGTCTTTGACCCGTGGTTGGCTAGAAATCGCGTCTACTTTGGGAAGAGCACCAGCCACAACGTGGTTGGTGCCAGAAACGTGACTAACGCCACTGGAAAACTGTGCCACGAAGTCTAAATGATGGAACTCACGTGGTGAGTGTTTATCGGATCGACGGTGAAATGCATAAGTTAATGGTTTGTGATGGGTAAAGATGATGAAATATTGGAGGGCACACTCCCTCAGCTTCTACGATCGCGTTCGACGAGGCAGTCAATGAGAAAAGACCATGGAGTGCCATCCGCTTGTATTCTCACAGGGTCTGGTTGCAGAGACCGCACTCTGGCGTGTGCCGAGGAAGAGTCACAGGTAGCGCCAGTGGCTGCCTCGTGCGCCATACGCACAGTCAAACGATTGATAGACGGGGTGTGATCGGCTGACCATCATAGAGGCCCCCTTCTAGAGGACAGCCGGAGGAAACAGCCTCGACTCAGGAGTCTAGCAAGCCAAAGAGTAGGCTGCCGGTTATAAAGCCAGTGAAATGAGTAAATATTACAGTTCTTCGTGACTTTGAAACCTTTCGTGGGTTCGAACCGCAGATCCAAAGCCCTCGTATTCGGTAGTATGGCCCGTGGTTGACCTTTGGTCACCTGACGGGCAGAAAAACCTGCAACAACGGAAACGTTTAGGGTGACTACGAAATGAATACTCTTGAAAAACAAAAACAAACAACTAAATGAAACCATTTTATTTGAAGGCCAAATGGACTGACAATATGGGTCCACCAGGTAGGCAATTGAAGAACAGCAAGAGAGAGAACATGGAGTCATATGCGGTAGAATGAGGTGGTTGGCACTTGTAGCCAGACATTAGGGAGAGTCACCGTAGCTGTCTACCCGACCCAAAAATCTTCGTGGGTTCAACGTGGGGGGGGGGGGATAGGATTGTCCAGTGCTTACGACAAAGGTGTCAGTGAAGTTTTCTCTCCGCTCATCCCAATGAATGACCCAGTACATGTTCAACTTGGTAAAGGGATGTTTCGTCGGTCTTTTCGGTGATGCATATTTCCTGCCTAAGAGCAATGGACAGCAGTCGGATTCCTGTCGTTGGCCAAAGGGTATCTTTAAAACGGCACGAGTCGCCTCATAAACTTCAGGCTCTTAATGATGATGTTTTGAGTTGATGGATAAGGAAAAAATCTATAAAGTTTTTTGACGACAAAAAGGAGGTGAGTGGCCTCTGTGTGGAAAACAAACCTCGAGTAAGCAGCCATAACAGTGGGCAAATAAGTCTTTAATTTTAACTTTTTCCTTTATAAATGTTATACTCATGGGACCCAGTATACCTTACCTGCGAACCGGACGGTTTCCTTGATCATTTGCTAGCGGTCGGTAGTCGGTGGAAGCTGCTCTGTGTCCGAATGTGCGTCGGGACGTTCAGCCAAACGGGTTATCGGCCTTGGTACAGTCGGCTCACTGGAAGCCGGGGACGTGGGTGCTGCTTCTGAAGCATTCGACGGGATGATATCGGAAGGAGTGTATTTAGCCAGAAAAGCTGGTTTATGTCGGTCCTTGGTAGCCGTATCTTTTTCCGCCTTTGTGGTTGATGATGAACGCTTTCTCCAGGCGGTTGAGGAACTTGTGGGGGCCGGAGTAGACAGGTTGCAGAGGACAGCGTGTTTCCATCGGAAGGAGAAACGAGCCTACAGTCTTGAGGAAGCAGGCGTACTTAAACCGTCACTTTTTGTTGCGATCCGCGGGAAGGTGTAACTTACGCGTCTGATGCGTTAACCTGGCGGTGTAATCAGCTAAGGCAAAAGGTGCGACGGACTTTGGGGCCACAATTTCACCAGAAAGTCGAGGCGCGCAACTGAATGTGAGTTCGGTTGATGTGCTTTGTGTATCAGCTAAAGGCGCGTTGTGGCAACCCAAAAAACACTAGCGGTATTGATCACCGCCAGTCTGGATTCTTGTAGGCTGCTAGGGCTGCCTCTAGTCGCCGAGGAAACTTCCCACGGTTTCATTTGCTCACGGGCGCTTAAACGTTGGGAACGATTATTGGAGGCTCCCTCAAAATGCGAGCCGCGGTCTGTGGTAGCCAAGAGTGGACAACCAAATGCTTCAACCCATCGTTCCAAGAAAGCTTGGGTAACTGTTTCGCTGGCCACAGTGTGCGAAGGTGCAGCAAACGACCGTCGGGTGAAACTATCTGCACAAGTGAGAAGATATGTGCTACCCTTCGACGGAGGCAAAGGTCTTACCACGTGTTGAAAATGTGAGTCAACAGCTGGTGATTTTGATAATGAGATTTTTGTAGGCTTATGCACCTTCAACTTTTGACACCGGATGCAGGAACAGGCCCATGCAGTGACATCACGGCTCATGTTGTGCCGAAAAGCAGTTACTGACTGGAGTGATAGAGGCTTTTACATAAATGTGGGACAAACCACGTAAATTATCGAAAACCTGTAACCGAAATGCTGACGGCCCTGCTGGCCTTGTGCGGCGTTCGGACGTTTCAGATAGCATGTAATCTTCTGACGGAATGGGAACCGACTGATGCCGCAGCGATAAGGTGCATCGGAGCTGACGCACCTTAGGACCGTCTGCTTGAGTGGATGCGATAGCTTCATGATTGATCGACTCGCGGATGCTGAGGTCTGGGTTGCGAATGCAAGAAAGCGCATCTTCGACAAGATCATCGGCGTCTGAGACGTGAGGTACATCACCGAATGATGTATTCCAGATGTATAGGCTCTCTGGGAGGGTACCTCTCCTTGGTGGCACGCAATACATGGGTGATCGGTTTGGACCGTGAGCTTGCGTCCCTCTAATATGTGTCTAAAATCAAGGATGCCTACGAAGATGGCCGGAATTCCTCAACCAAAGGTACTATACTTGGGTTCAGCCGGTTGTAGTTTTTTGGAGAAGGATGCAACGGGTTGCCAAGTGTCAGCGGATTACTGTCGCAGCACAGCGCCCACGGCTTTGTCTGATGCGTCGGTGATTGATGCAATCAAGGTGTGACCTTGTATTAGAACGGCTACTATGCACTTAGTATCTGATGGAGGCCGCTGTGTCCGTAGTTGACGCGACATCATATCGTCCATGGAAGTCGTACCTACCTGTGAGCGGGTTTTCGGCGGAAAATGCGATTGCGTCAAACCTCCCAGCTGGATTTGGGAGAGAATGTGTTTAATGGGTTTCTCTTCCAACGCTGCTGCCAGCCTAATCGGGGCTTCCGGAATGTGTGGCTTGCCGCCTATGGCTTTGTCGGAGGAATCGGTGGCTATACTCGGTTGGGCCTCCGGGTCAAAATTCATCAGTAAAGTAGAAGGAGCCAAAGCGTTGAAGGCATTGAAGGCAGTGTGGGCAACCCGTGATGATTCTATGGGATCATTTTAGCACCTCGAAGTGAATCTGGTAAAGCTGCATCGATCGGGCACAGTATGGGATAAAACGCCATCGAAACAACGAACGGCGGATAGTGAAGCGGGTAGCAGTGAGTCATGGACAGCTTGTACCTCTCCTCCCAAGGGCCGGACACTAAGCTCATCCACGGTGTGGACTAGAAACCTAACTGAGTTTTGGCCGAAGATACTTTTGTCCGCATTGAATGGTTATACCATTTGCAGCCAAACGCTTAAGCAAGTGATGTACGTGTTGCTTGTGCGCATCCTCAGATTCACTAATTGCGATCGGATAGTCTTCGCAAGTAACAAAACTCAAACCCCCGATAACCTGGTCAATAAAACGCCGAAAGGTTTGCGCAGCGTTGAATAAACTAGATGACATTATTATGAATTCAAAAAGACCAAATGGTGTTGGTACTGCTGTCTAAGGTCCATTTTTATCCGCGATGGAAATCTCATGATCAGCACGTACTAAATCTATCTTGGAGAACACCCGGGCACCTTTGAAATTGGCCGTGACAGCCTGAATCCGTGGGATGGGATGCCTATCTGGAACAGTGGCATCGTTGAGGGCTCTATAGTCTCCACGTGTACTCCAGTCACCGGGATTTTCAGAAACCATATAAAGTGGTGAAGCCCAGGGACTATTTGGCGCACGAATAACACCCAATTGCAGCAAGTGCCGGAACTCAGCTAGCGCGATTTTAGGCCTGTGGGATTCAAGCCAGCGTGCATCATTGAACACAAAGGACCTGGTGTGTTGATGTGATGAACTACCGAGGTGGTTACGGCAGATCGCACGGACGGAGAGAGCAATGCTTTAAGTATGCATCCTACGCGTCATCTAACAAGTGAAAACCGGTCTTTTTAGGTATAACAGGATAAATTAGGCTAGAATCAACAAAACCTCATTCCTAGACAGATGAATGACACGATCCACATGAAGCTTGCGGCGGAAATCGACCAAGAGGTCGGAGTAATGCAGGAAATCCACACTAAGTATGGCGCTTTGAACGCCTAAAATGAAGAAAACCCACCGGAAAAAGCAACAAAGACGAAAATCTTATTCCTTTGAAACTTGTCCATATGTCTATATGAAAGTACCAATGGCAGCAAATAAGGTAGAGGAGAAGCACCAGTCTGACGTTTGACCTGAGGGTGGGAGAACACTGGGTATGGCATCTGTGTCTACCAAGTAGAGTGTCCCTGAATCATAATTGATTAGGTAGAATAGGCGACTACCCTGACCAGTAGCTACGCACAGGCGTCCACGTTCCCCGACTGGCTTAGGCCATGGCACAGGGTGAAGTGCAATGACGCGCCTGCGAACTATACTTCGATGATACCAACAATGAGCGTCTGTTGATATTGGCTGAACCAGAATTCTTATACGGATGCTAGCGGGAGATCTCTTCCGGCTACACTCTTTGTTAGGTGATGACAGGGTTGGGAGTCCAAGTGACAACAAACTGAGTGACTCGACCTTTTTGACAAGTTCCTGCACAGTGGCTGGAAAATGGGCAATAACAAACTTAATTTGCGAGGAAATCGCCTGATTGATCTTCGGCTGGTAGGCTTCCTCAATTTTGTCGGCCGTTTTGGCAGGCCATTCGAGACTTTCCCCTGTGGACACACGAAGAACCTTTTGCATGCTGCTGGGAAGACGTTGGACCCAGATTTCTTTCGGGAGACTATTATCGACATTAGTAGTTCCTATTAAATTCCGTATGCGCCGAAGCAGCTGCGAAGGTTTGCGATCTCCTTGCTGGGTGTCCGTGAACAGGCGAACAATTCGCTGTTTTTCAGGCATACCGACCCGGCTAATGAAGGCTGCTTTTGTGCGTTCTTACGGGGTGGGATTGTCTGACTCCATTACATCCCGTACTTCGTCGAAGATGTGTGTAGGAAGAACGGAGACCACGAAGTGAAACCCACTACTTTTCATAGTCATTTTGCGCTGAGCAAACGTTGATTTCAACTGTGCGAACCAGGCCCTAGGGTCACTTTCCCTGGACGGTGCGGACGGAACGGCAAGCGCATCTACCTCAGCGTCAAACAAATTAAGGTTGCTCATGGTGTCAATCGTATAATCAGTCGAAATTATCTTAAAAAATGGAAATAGGATGCAGTGAGAAAGATGCAAAAAACTGGTTAAAAATACTGCGATACCACCAATTGAAATTGACAGAATGACTATCGATACTCGAGGATCTACAAAAGCAAACAAGAAAAGAAGAAGGGCTCATCAATTTAGTGCTCCGGATACCGGGTGCTAACCGGATCCAGAGAATGGCTTGTGGAACGTGCAACAAGCCAAATGTTCCGACACGTGCCAAAAGACGGCAAAAGTCAGTAGAATAAGTGAAGGACGTTCTGTGTTGAAACAACGTCCTTCACGTTTACATTTGGGAGCGACGCTAGACGCGATACTAGCTAAGGGAGCTAAACGTTCAACCATCCGCAGGCGGAGCGGTCAAAAATGTGTTTTCCAATTGGCGGAAACCAATTTTCCTTATAGCAAGCAAACAGACAACGCACAGCCCTATGGCATCGAACAACACACAAACTGCTTAGAGCTGTGCTGATTGTTTATATTTGTCCACGGTAAATTTTGATCATGAACTTACACATTCAAACTCACATATTTTCAGGCCGCTACAACCCAAACATCCGAGAGCGGAGAAACTCTACTTTTGGTGCACCTTTCAAACAAGCGCGATAACCAACACTCATTTTTGTGAATTGTACAGTCAACGGAAACTACACTGTCATTATTATAGAAAAAAGTTGAAGTTTCGCTTTGAAAACCCGAGAAGCATTTTCAAAAGCTGAAAGACTATTCTACATATCGCGATCCAAGCGAGACAATACCGCAGAACCATCAATAAGGGCGGCCCCTGCAGCATCTTCATCCATCGCGGTCAATGACGGTGCTAACCATGGTCACAAAGCCTATATACCTTTGTGGCAAGCATTCAAACGAAAGTCGCACCATAGCATTTCACGTCATTCTCACCTTCTACGGGCGCCGATTCATCTATTTCAGCCGTTCAACACGTGACAGTCCCACAACTTCAGTCGGGCTATGTTTAAGCCTCTTTGATTAAACACTATATTTCCAGGCCGACACAGTTCATATGCGCTCGACACACTAATACGCTTGCGCTTACAAGCGGATTATTCACTTGTTTGCTTGCTTGCCTGATTACGCAAGCGTCAACTGATGTGTTGGAAAACCGGAAGTATTGCTTATTGTGTTGTCTGAATTCTGAACACAACAGATTTTTGTGACGAAAGAATAAGATAAACGTGCATGTGTGCACACATGTGTGTATTCCCCAAGATAACTTCCATGTGTTATTATGAACTACCAGGAATAGGTAATTATTTGCGATTTTTTCGCTTGCCTGCTATTCTGTTAACTCAACTATTATGTACCCTAATGCCAACAAGTCTGCGGGATGGACTAATGTTCGGCGAAAATAATTGGTAATGCATTACCATCATCTCCGGCGTTTCTTAATATCTTACTATAAGAATTATTTGGATAGAATACCCATAAAAGCTTGAAGAAATGTCCTGTGCACCGACATCGGTCGGCTGATGGACAGCTTCAGGCTCAACCTCGCAGTCCGTATGTTTTGCCCCGGATGATGATATCCTCACCAAATCATCTGGTTTATACGGCCATTAGGGTTCACAAAGCGTGGAAAACATTACCATTTACAGCGTTTAACCAATTTTCAATATCCGAGGCATTCAAAGATTCTACTGTGGCATAAGCGGCTCTGACTGAAGTCTTTTGACGTCGCCAGATGGTAGTTCTCGAGCACCCAGGAAGTGACGCCTGCTTACGGGGGTATCGTCTCATTTTGTGCTATGATAGCTACCAGATATGGTTTGAATTTAAAGGGCATATAGCAATACATAAAGCGTATCTCGTGAATGATTGTAAAAATCTACTAGTCACGTGAAAAACTTAGTTCCTACCATCAAACATGACAACGAATACAGCCATTCGGTTAACTAGTCAATACTGAGCTAATAAGGAATAGACGGACACTGCAGTAGACAATAAACATGTAGGCAATATTTATTGACTGAAATAACAGCATAAACGTGACACAAAACGTCGTTATTGACAAAAATTGAGACTCGGTACAGGACGACTTACGGTTAGCGTGTAACCTTCGACGGATCACGTGACAGAAAGGAGCACCTCAGTAAAACAAAAAAGTGAAAAGCGTCAGTGACGGTGTTTCATGACGAAGCATGCTCGAGTTGTCGAAAAAAGAAAGGCACTCATTTGTAGTGATAAACTTGGGCGCTTATATGCTTGAAAAATCAAGACAACCACCGGGAAATGATAAAAAGCGGCGAAACAATAAAGTGCGTATATCTCCAAAACCATGAGGTTTATGAGGATAAAACTTTGCAGTTGGCCATTTCAGGCCTCGTTAGTACAATTGCCGAACTTATTCATCATAAAAATGGGTTTTGAAGAACAGTCCCGGAAGGTACCGTTTGGGGGCGTTTTTCGACCCCTTGTGCTGATTGGGTGCATACATTCAGCCGCTCCTTATATGGGGGACACATCATCCCGAGAACAGTGAAAGTGATTGAGTAATCTTGCTTTTATTATTGTTTCCTAAATTGTTGTCAGGTATGAAATTGAGAATGGAAAAGCCATTTTTTATACAAGCCCCTATTTGTGGCTTGTAGCGATCAATAAATATCACGTCAAGGATATACTGCAAATTGTCAAGAAAACAAAAAGTCACCTTTTTACTCATACCAATGGCTTTTATTCACTTACTTGCTTCTAGCCTACTGTACATGACTGAATACTTACGCCAAGCCTCACGTGGGCTTTGAGAAAACATGACTGTAAACTAAATGACAGCGGAGAAGAACTTTTATTTCACAAGTGCAACTAATATTACTGGAGAATAAACTGACGCCCTTTAGTGGACAGGGTTATTGATGAGGAGGCTGAGAGTCATAATTCGAAGCGAACAGCTACTCGATAGACAGCTGATTGGTGTGCACTTCGTGGGTCAGAAGTATTTGCGGGTTAATCACTGGGACTACCGTGCTGAATGAACTTGCAAGGAGAGACTGTTGTGTCACATGAGAATGAGTGCTAAAATAATCGGTTTTCTAATATGTCGGTAGCGGATACACCGTACGGTTTTGTCACGCCGCACACTAACCGAATACTATGTTCGCACGAATAAAAAGAACAGTTTACCCATTATGATTTTTCATAAAGCACATAAGTCATTTTACCGTCATTTTATTGTGAGTTCTCAGTTTACAAACACCCGATGTTTCATTGTTATGTGAAACCACAGCTGGAACAAAAGAAATGGTTCAGGACTTTTAAAATAACGACACTAAACTACTTTCCGCTAAACAAAAACCAGAAGTGCTGACTGATGTAATTCATTATGGAGGCATCTTGTCCAAAGACCCAACAACATACTCGATAGCTTGTCCAGCTAGCTGATCCTTACCATGTAGGCTTTTTTCTTGGTTTTTGTGTTCATTTGTCACTTGAACTATTAAAGTCTTCCCCATGTATGTTTCATCGAAACAGTACCAATGAACTTTTAAGTGTCATCGTTTTACATAATGAAATAACAGGAATGATTAGTTGAGTAATCAATGCAATCACATTCTGTCAAACGAGCCGCTCAAACAAAAGTGATCTCCAACCGTTCAACAGAGAACGAAACTTTTCCTGCTACAGGATGAATATTTTTTTATACACAGCTGTCTGTTGCACCATGAAGTTCATTAAGAATGACGTAGAATGAAGAAAGGTCATCGGTGAACTACTTGAGCATTTGCGGAGTTCAAAGCGTTCTTCGAAGGCCTATTTGAGTTCTCCTAAAAGGTGTGCTAGAGGTGTCCATTGAAAAGTGTTCACGTTCACTGCGTCGACAGTAGGTGGTGAGTGCTGCTTCGATGCGCAAGCCTCTAGGTTATAGCAAGTCAGTGATTCTTCGACAGCCCAATCCCCGCAGAAAATTTATTACCAGAAAGTGTGGAAAGCTGTATTCAATTATAACTAAGAATCGAAACTTTTTATAGGATGAGGAAGGAAATACATGGACACATGGCGTTTTTACTGACTACTCAAAAAGGTGTGCAGGAGTGATGGGTCAAGTCAGATCACAGCACACCTCAAGTCCGACTGATGGGCGGGTTGGTATGAAGGGTAGGTTGTAGGTTCTCCAGCAGTGGTCCTAGTGGAGAGTGATGTGTGTTATACTAATTGGTTCATGGGCACACGCCTCGCGACTGCACTACTATGTGGGATATGTGGGCCTTGTCATTGGCTATTGATCATAGAGTACCCCGTCCCTGGGTCGGAAGAAAGTGGGCTGCAGCCTAGCGGGCGACAAGTTTTCAGGTAGAATTTCAACCCCCTGAAATCTCACCCTTCTAGTCGTACTGTGATGGAGTGTATATTTTACTTGGTAAGTAGTTGATTGATGAAAACGGAACTATGGACAGCTGCGGATCACCAAAGCGGCTAAGCCCAAGGGGCCAAAAGCAATAAGGTGAACGGCAGCAGGCGAACCACACGGCTGCCCCTCCGTCGGATGGTTACTGTCTTCAAGTGAACAGGACAGTGACTTTGAATATAAGCGTATTTGTAACATTTGGTTTGTTGGGTTGATGTCCGAACAAGCCGGTTTCAATGAACAGCCCATCATTTAAGCACGTCTAGTGGATTATAACTTTATGACCTGACGTGGAAGAGCAATCTTGGGTTGGATTGGAATGGCACGGTTAGCTTCCACCTCCGGCTTGTGCACCTGACTGAATAATATATTTGTTATTTGGCTGCTGATGGATTTCCTGGTCACTTCACTTGTGAGTTGAATGTATCCAAAAACATTTCCAGCTGCAGTCCTGAAACTATGCCTGGCATTCTGGCATTTTAAGAGGACATTTCAAATCACTGATGATGGGAATATAACACAAACGATGGACACCGGGAGTGCCCGGCTCAGTTTGACCAAATCTATCCTCCCCTTCAAACTTTTCTTAAAGTGCATGTGCAGTGACCTCTATCGTTCTTATATGAATCTGAACATCATTTTGGATCTATTTTCTCTACGATTTTTTCTGACTTCTGACATCGGCTTCACTGTTGTGTTCCGTTGAGTAAGTTTTATAGGACCGACTTTGCCGAGGTTTCCGTCGACCTCGTCTTGAATCACTTCGCCGATTGTATCCGCTTGCGGTTCGCTTTTTGCACGGCCGTTGCGTTCACATCCGTTCGGTGTATATCTCGTATCGGTACTGTTTCCAGTGCCAAGATATATAGAATACACCTTTGCATCTGCAAACCGACTAACGTCTTCTCTGTTCATCCGACAAAGAGGATAACGTTGGTGTTTCGCTGCAGACCGGATTGAAGACACGTCTGCTAGTGGCCCCCGAACGTCTTCTATACTGGTGAGCCCAACACTCCTGGAACCTTCCTGGATTATTTTCCCATTCGGTGAGTCTGTGATTTTCTGTTGTTTCACGTCCTCGTTTTGTTGCACGGTACATATTTTCCAAATTATATTGTGGCAACATAAACATGACTGAGGATAAAACGCAGCCCGACACAAGCATCAATTTTCTGCGGTCGTTTTCAAGCTAGTGGCTCTTATCCCATACAACCCTGAGGTTTGGTTTGTAGCCTTGGAGCAGAATTTTTAAGCATGCTGTATTATCAGCCAGCGCCAATGACGTTTTTGTGCAATAGAGGCGCTCCCGGGAGATATTATCGCCTCAGTGAGGGATTTGTTTTTTAAAAGCCTCCTCATAAGCAGCCATACGATCGGCTCAAAGAAGCCATACTGCAGCATTTTCTACCTTCTCAGGGGGAGAGCTCAAGTCAGCTGCGTGCCCGGCACCCAATAGGTGGTATAAAACCCAGCCGCCACCCAGTTCACCTCCGGTCCCTGGCAGGGCCCGCCGATAAGGGTTCGGAGATAGTCAAGGAATTGTGGTTGAACTCAATATCCCTTCATGTTCGAACCACTGCAAATGCTCTTTTAGAGGATTCGTCCTTGGAACGAACAGCCGCCTTGGCTGAGAAGATTGTCGCACGTGTCGCCTCATCATTACGACATAGCGCAATCCTCAGAGTGTTGATCTGAATGAATAGCCGGAGAGGCCTCGGCAATATCGATTCATCCAGCGTCGACTGTCCGTCAAAGACAGAGTAAAATACCTAACCCACGCAAAAGCCCAAATAAGCGGCGGTACGGTTGGGCGCCCTTCACTGCCTACGTCTGTCCTGAATACGTCCCACCCGCCTCTTTCCAACTAGACCATCCTACCAGCGGTTTTTGTTGGTTCCACCGCGTTTTCGGACCAGCCGCCCATAGGTATGGACAGCGGTGTTCACACGCAGCAGGAAAAGCCCCTTCGGCGACTTAAAGCGGCCGTATCCACCGGCAGCCTGTCACAGGTTGGCCGTTTGTTTTACGTGCTAGGTTCCTAGTTGGGACTTGGGCCCAAGTTTCTGTCCTGCCGGTTGGTAAAAGCAAGCCATGAGCACCTTTGCTTCAGATGTACGCAACAAAAGGGTCCTCAGTTCCCACCTACGGTACGAGGCGGCTTGAGGTCAACCTGGGACCACGACGACGGTATCTGCGTACGTCCACCCCCGCGGACTTTCCCACAGGCATACTGAGAGTCGATTTTCTGCGGCACTGTGAATTACGTATTGATTCACGTAGGTTGCAGCTTATCGATTCTTCATCGGACCCAATTTACGGGTTTTGCAGATCGAACAGATGCACACCGAATCACAGGACTGTTTTATAACATTCCGCACGATTTCCAGTCTTTGTTTATTAAATTCCCCATACTGACTAAACCATTTGAAGAGATAGAGACAGTGACCGATCGTGTGGCACACCACATTGTCACTAACGGACCACCAGTCGCGGCACGACTTCGCCGACTGGCACCGGACAAACTGGCTTCCGCCAAAAGTGAGTTTGATACTTCACTTTCCAAGGGTATCGTTCCTCCTGCCCACAGTCGATGAGCCTTACCTCTGCACATGGCTCTGAAGAAAGATGGCACTGGCTGGCGACCGTGTAGCGACTACCGCGCAATTAACTCGGTTACCCGGTACGATAGCTATCCGATACCACACGTACACGACATAACGGCATCACTTCACGGCACAACTGTATTTTCTAAGATCGATTTGATGTGGGCCTATCACCAGATCGCAGTCGCCGCTGAGGATGTCGAGAAAGCCGCCTTTACAACTCCTGTTGGTTTGTTTGAGTTCCTACATATGTCCTTTGGTTTGCGAAATGCTTCTCAGACATTCCAGAGGTTTATCGATAGCATTACACGAGACTTGGAATTTGTTCACGTCTATACCGATAACTCGCTAATCGCATCGTCCAGCGTAGATGAACATTTCCAACATTTAGCTCTACTATTTCAACGTTTGTCCGAACATCGAATAGTAGTCAATCCCGATAAATGTGAACTCGGCACACCGGAACTTGTGTCCCTCGGTCACAAAGGTACTCAGGAGGGTATTAAGCTTCGCGAGAATGAAGTGCGTGCTATTCTAGAATTTGCCGTACAGTCCTCAATCAGGGGGCCTAGGGCCTTTTTGGGGTTCGTTAACTTTTATCGTCGTTTCCTACCCCATGCTGCTGAACGTCTGCTTCCATTAACTGACCTACTTCGTGGCAATCCAAGAATTTTTTCGCTTACAGATGCCGCACGAGTAGCGTTCTCGGAGATTAAAGCGACAAAAGCCCAGACCACGCTCCTAATGCATCCAGTTCCGTCCGCCACATTTAGCATAGCGGTGGATAAATCCTACTTTGCTATCGGAACTACCCTACAACAGTCTGATCTGGGATCTGGCAGCCACTTGAGTTTTCTTCTCGACGCCTCAGTCCCACGGAAACGAAATATAGTGCTTTTGGTCGCGAACTGCTGGATGCATATAAGGCCGTTAAACACTTCCGCCATGCAGTCGGGGTTCGATATTTCATCCCCTTTACCGACCATAAGACTCTGACGTGTGCATTGCATGCTAAGTCTGAACGTTACTCCCCACGAGAAGTCAGACATTTATACTATAATTCTCAGTTCATGACTGACGCACAACACGGTGAAGGTGAGCTGAACTGCTTTGCAGACGCTTAGTCGTGTGTTTCACTTAATGCCAATAGATTTCCGATTTTAGACATCCCTGCCATGGCTGCAGCGCAGGCACAGGATTCTTCATGTATGGAAGCCACCCGGTCATCGTCGCTACAGTGTCAGTCCGCACCTCTGGCCACCAGTGCTGGGACTATACTCTGCGACATGTCTACTGGCCTACCTCGACTAGTCTTACCTTCTACATATCGACGTCTCGTGTTCGATTCCCTACATGGACTATCACATCCAGGCATCGTAGCCAGTCTCCGATTAGTGCCTGTACGATATGTCTGACCGTCCATGAATAAAAATGTTCGTAAGTGGGCAAAACAGTATCTACAATGGCAACGACCTATCGGTACTTTTGCTACGCCTGATGCTCGCTTCGACCATATGCAAGTAGACATTGTGGGTCCGTTGACCCCATCACACGGGTATACCTATTAACCAACGTGCATCATTAGATTTAAGAGGTGGCCCGAGGCTACTCCGATCTCTGTCGTCGCGGCCGAACCAGGGGCTTGGCTTCTGATAGAGCGATGGATAGCTCTATATGGCTGTGCTTCTACAATCACTACCGATCGAGGGCAACAATTTGAGTCCGATCTAATTTCTTCACCACCTCACGTGTTGGGTGAGGAAAGCATTCAGAAGATCACGTATCATCGGACATCAAATGGTTTGGTCGAACGTTTCCATCGCCAACTCAAAGCGGTTCTTGGAGCACATGAGAGCCCCGACTGGTACAAAACGTTAGCACTAGTTCTGCTTGGTATCAGGACTTGCATAAGGGCAGATATCCAATGTTCTGCCGCAGATCTTGTCTACGGCACGACATTACGACTGCCTGGGGAATTATTCACGCCGCGGAGCACAGACCCACTTGCAGCACAGATTTACGTTCACCGTTTGTCTACGTACATGCAAAATATCGCTCCGGCGCAGACTCGAATACAGCGACGACAGGTTTCATTCCGGCCGAACCCAAAAACTTGTTCCTATGTAACCATTCGTGTTGATTTGGTACGGAAACCAATACAACAGCCCCGGAAAGGTCCATTTCGCGTGACTTCTCGTCACGATAAGACCTTCAGGGCTGATCGACACGGTCGAGTCGATGAAGTTAGCATCGATCATCTCAAGGCCGCGTGCGTTGACGACAGCGTGTCTCCCGCTGACATGAGACTCGATGGTAACCCTGCACTACCTGCTGACGACACTTCCGTGTCACGTCAAGGTCTGCAGTTAGCGTTGCCTGCTATGTCTTCGAATGAGGCTATCGTTTCACATTCAGGACAGCAACCAGTAGGTACTGCCAAGGCTTCGAATGAGGTTGTCGTCTCAGTTTCATGTCACCAGTCCGTTAGCCCTGCTACATCCTCGAATGAGAATACTGCCTCACATTCAAGTCAGCAGAGCATACCCATAAACCCATCCGCGACAGAAGCTCTCGTCTCACGTTCAGGTCGGAAGATCGTTTGCCCGGCCCGTTTTCGCAACCAGGTCAAACACGATCTCAATCATTGCACCTGGCAGTAATAAAGTTCGTGTTTATCCTTTCTTCACGATTGAACATATCTAATTAGTTATCATTGTATTCCAGTCAAGTCCTCTGCGGATACATCGCCAGCTTTCTGTTTCGCTTCGTTTCATGGAACCTCGCCACACGGTAGGCTTCGCTGGTCCCAAGAAATCGGGAGAAATTTGGCACCAACGTTTGCGTTCTCGACCGGCCCTATCGTTGTCGTTCCTTGCCGCTGACGAATCTACCGATTTGGCTTATAGATATCACATCGGTTAACGGTTAGCCTAGGCTGGACGTTACTGGTGTGGCATACCCGAATGACGACTCACGCAACCGACGACATCGGCAACGAATCTGGTTTACTCTCGACCATTATCCTACGGTTGCTGCATACCACGGATCGTGCCCGTAAGCATTTTGCAAAACAGCTACGTTCTTTTGTTTTGCATGCATAAACGCAAACGAATATCGTTTGTATGCCTTTGCCTCCCTGACATTTTTCGAAAAGTTTCCACGCTTTCTAGCGGGGCTGCTGTAGTGACCTCGGTCGTTCTGAGGAGATTACCGTTCTCTGGACATCATTTTGGATCTATTTTCTCTACGATTTTTTCTGACTTCTGACATCGACCTCACTGTTTGTTCCGTTGAGTAAGTTTTATAGGACCGACTTTGCCGAGGTTTCCGTCGACCTCGTCTTGAATCACTTCGCCGATTGTATCCGCTTGCGGTTCGCTTTTTGCACGGCCGTTGCGTTCACATCCGTTCGGTGTATATCTCGTATCGGTACTGTTTCCAGTGCCAAGATATATAGAATACACCTTTGCATCTGCAAACCGACTAACGTCTTCTCTGTTCATCCGACAAAGAGGATAACGTTGGTGTTTCGCTGCAGACCGGATTGAAGACACGTCTGCTAGTGGCCCCCGAACGTCTTCCATACATGTTTAACAGTTGTAGTTCGCAACGACTCTGCTTTAAATGTCTGGCCTTATCAGCCGTATTTCCTTTATGAGCAGCCAATTAAACTTTCTTGATAGCAATACAACACTGAGCACAGGCTTACTGCTCTTTTACTGTAACAATCCAGAAATCGGAATCATGACTTGAGGGTACACCACAGTGCGGTAATCTTAGTCGTATCCTCATCTCAGTGAAACGGCTGCTCGTTCGCTTAGATCAGTTTGTAGATCCACAATTCTTTTCTCACAAATGGTTTGGTGGCAAGCTTAGTAACAGATGGCTGTTCAAGTGCACGGAATTGCAGCCAACTCATCGCCTAATTCACGATAGGCCAGCCTTTGTTGTGTGACCCCGCCGAAACGATTATGCATCCCTTGCACTCGCCACGACATGGGCTTTCAGTTAGCAGTCACCTCATCAACGGGAACGTTGAGACAGAATTATTTTTAGCTCTGTGCAACAAATGCTAAGAGATACTTGACAGACGGAAGCGTTACGTAATTAATAGCTTCAGACAGAGAATGTGTGAATGAGAACTGATCATAGTGAACACTGTTTCCGCTACGAACCAGTTTTGAACAAAGGTAACAACAGTCAGTGTCAGCATTACCACTGGACATTGGTGTTACAATAAAAAGCAGGAAAACTGTTAAGAAGCCAGCCAGAATGGGAAGGGATGGTCTGGTCGACCTTTGACCTCCAGAAAACACCGTTCCACGGTTTACTGATTGACGAATGCACTTCTCTTTTCATTTTGATACACGAGCCTACTGTGTGGTAGTGTTCCGTGCCTCTCATCTGGGTTAGGCCAGAAACTGATCCGTGGAGACAGTGACGAACCAAAGCGTTTACATCAAAAAAGAATCATGTCCAACCAAATGGGTGATTTCTTGTAAATGATTCAAGAACAAAGTAAACTCAGTGAATCGTTGGCAAAGATGCCGGACCAATGTTCAACACATCAAGCAGCAAATACGGGCCTAAGAAGTAAAAACATGCAAATTCCATGACAGAGTTCACGTATGACCCAGAAGAATATATCACGTTCCAATCCCGGTACGCAACAAAGATTGTGCCTTATAGGAAGACACCGACAGAGCCAGGTTATTTGTGCTCGAACTTGGCCCAAAGGAACATCAGAGATATGCCAGTTCCATCCTGCCTCAGAAACCAGCTGATATAGCATTTCCGGAAGCAACAGTATCTCATACAAATATTCCCTGCACGATCGTCTCTTTTTTCACATCTAATTTCACTGCCTTCGAAACAAAAAATCCAAACCAAAGATATCGTGGCATATACACGGAAAACCAACCTCGGAACTGAAAGGTTCAAGCTGAGGGACCTAGCAACAGATCAGTTCCAACGTTTCTTGTTCCTCAGTGGTTTAAAATCGCCATCCGATGCAGACATACTCCGTCTTGTATAATGTGTCCGAAAAATTTAGATTCGACTCAACTCGGCCGGAATCCTGATATACGGTGGAATTCCAGTTTATACTACTGATCCTAATCTCAGCAGCCAAAACATTGCTACAGACTATTGATCAGCGGGGGAGAGCCGTATCGGTAGTATAAACTGGAACTCGACAGCACCTCAGCCTTTCGACCGAAATGAGGTGATCCCGAATTATTTGGACAGACTGTACATTCCATTATGTGTACTCGTCACTGGTACGCCATATGTCGGCAATGTTTAATTTGGTTACTAAAGGAACACGCGTACCAACAGCTCGCAACCTGTGCGCAACTGGGGCGAAACAACGAACGTGACTCAGTTGGTGCGACCCGCAATTCGTGTCGACAGAATGTCTACCCGCTTGACCAATGAACGACATGGGAATGAACCATTCGAGTAGCTGGTAAGATAGGAATAATTAATCGTGGCATCTAGTCCAACTTAGATTCCGTGGACATTCACACCACGGAAATAAACGGCGCTTAAAAGTCAACAGTAATAAGTATATTCAACTACGGTAATTCGTTCCACCTCCCAAAGCCCTCAACTAAAAATCTGTGTATATTTTGTGGGAAATTAATTTCCTAAATACACGACAACTGTTACTATGATAGGAAAGCATTTACATTTACGTATGCACTACGTCAAGAACTACACTGTATGCGTACAAATAACTTGTTAGAGTTTCTAACCAAGGAGAGACGGTTATGAGTATTTGGATGAAATTCCTATATTAATATGGAATTAGAACACAAGCATTAATCATTCAGGACATATAATGACGTACAAGTAAGTTGGAATAAAATTCCTTCACTCCCACAAGGTTGAGTAGCCTTGAAGCTTTTTCGGCGGTCTGGAGTAAATGAGAGTTATAATGTTCGTAAATTTGTTTTGACCGCTGGAGTTCCTGTCTCTGGAAATTTGTGGCGGAGTCGAGCAGCCAGCCACGAATGGACATAACAATTATGTCCCGTTTCACATCAGCGAATAAAGTTCGTTGATGAACCTAGTTCAAACATAAAATA
Organism: Fasciola hepatica; assembly: GCA_948099385.1. Lineage (NCBI taxonomy): Eukaryota > Metazoa > Platyhelminthes > Trematoda > Plagiorchiida > Fasciolidae > Fasciola > Fasciola hepatica. The sequence goes on from CANUEZ040000131.1 coordinate 4,369,367, forward strand.
TTCGCTGAAAGATCAAGCACACCGATAATAAGACTATTCAATGCGGATTTACGAAACCCGCATTTTTCAAGAGGACTTAAATATTTCATGGCGTCAGCAAGACACGGAATGATCAGTGAACTCATGGTAATCTTCTGTTCTGGTTCATTGCATAATGTTATTTTACAACGCTTATTTCCAAGTGAAACAAGTTACCAGCGGCTTGCTGACTTTTATGTTATCTAAATTCTGAATAAAGGCAGCCATCCGAGCCGAAGTTTTCGTTGAAAAAACCCTTTGTGGATCACGACCGTTCAAGCTGAGGAACTCCAAAGTCAGTTGCAGTTTGAGTACAGCTTTTTAAAGTAGTTTGATATCAACCCGAAAACAATTTATGGGGCCCTTTTTAAATTCCAAGCCTGAGAGTCCTTGGTTGCACGTGAAATCTGCCAAGAGAACAGAACCGAATTCACTTATTGGCTATTAATGAAGGTGGCTGTGTCGCACGTACTAGGCTGGGCCTCATAGATGGTAATGAAACACGATCAGAAAGTAATATACCTTACGGGCATCGGACTTGCCTTCCTTAGAATTCTTGAAGTCCTAGCCTCAGGAAAACTGAGGGGAGTCCAGAAAGACGGTTTAAATTTCAGAGCACTAAAGCTTCATTTCATACACCCAAGAATTAGAGTGAAACCGGACCGAGACTGTCAGATAGTGTATGTGCGGCGAAATCACTTCGTTATTGGTCAACACCTTATCTGTCAATGAGTATATACCTCCCTTTGTGTATCAACAAGCTAATACCAGCCAGATGTGAGCCAATATATTCTTGATTTTCTCGTCTGGTCCCGTCATTCCCTCAGTTTGCGTACGCCAGGTGCAAGCTGCCCATTATCTACGACTGGCCGGGTAGATGCAATTCTCACACTTACCAGGGAGGTAACGGACTCGAATGTGGTGCTCCAAAGAAGTACTTTTTAACGTGCTTACGGAACCTACGCATACTAGAGGGCCTGGTAATGTATATCCGAGGTGACATCCATTTGTCAAAGTTGAATCACCAGGTAAACCCAGAAGGCTTTGGCGAATCTTTTTGTTGTCTCTTAAAACCAACCACCAATGAATTTGAATCGGTTGGTGTCATTTATCGGTTCGCAACAGAGGATCAAGAAATACTGACCGGTGTGCGACAATGGACCGCTGAAAGTCACTGTTAAATTTTGAGTGACTTCAACTCTCCAAACGTAGATTGCGTATAACAGCGATGCCACTCAGACGCGTATTTGGTTTTTACGTGAGCTCCTCTTATCGGTTCTGAAGCCTTTCCCGTTTCAGCTCGTTAGGATACGCCTCATAGCCCAAGATCCTCAAATACCTATTCTAGACTTGTTACTATCCTCTAGATGTTCCGACGTGAAGACTGAGTACCTAACTCCACTGGGCAAACAAGACCGCGCCGTACTGACCGTCAACTGGGAGAGAGGAGAGATATTCATACCCAAACCAAGGGGCCGTCTGAACTTTTGACGGGTTCCGTTCAGACAAGTCAATGAGGCCGCATCCCTGAATTGTGCACATACATATTTGTGATTCATACTTCAAACTGCTTTGAGTTCCATAATTCTTTCATTCATTCGTCGCGCTAAGATATTACAATGGTAAACAAGATGAAAACTGAAGCAATAAACAGGACGTAATTCCCAGGCACGTTCTGTGACCCGATCTGACCTGACGTGAACAAATACCACGGATTAATGTGAGTGTGGGCCAATTACTGAGTTGGGTCCATATTTTTTATGTTTTTGTGGTTTTATCTGAACACGTTCAACCTTCACGAGGAAGGCCACTGGCTGAGCATGACAAAATAAAGGTCAAGCGGCAGGCTTCCGTTTTGGTGTTCGATAAACGTAGTATTAGAACCCGATGTAATGACCTGAGCACTTCATGTGGGTACAATTCGATAATGTCACATATATGATGGAATGGACTGAATAGGCTGAACCCAGCCTAGAAGTACCGAGAAATAAGAACGCATCAGTATAGAAAGTAGCGTATCATTCCATACACGAAATGTAAAGACTTGTGACATAAAGAACCGAATATAATGGTCTAACAAAGCATGAGTCACTCTTACGTATCACTGGAGTGGCAAACGAAATCACGTGCAGGAGCGAGTGGTCAGAAATATTGAAACAATGAAACAAAAGGCACAAGCGAGTTCACTAATGATAACTGTTGTTTTTGCTGATTGATGGGTAGCACAAGACCAGCTGTCGATCAACTTCGTGCCCAAGATGACACGGGAAAGAATACCGAACACTGGCCTAAAGGCTAAAAATATATTAACCACCGAGTGTGTACACATTTTGAATCCATATATCGATCCTGAACATCTAAATATCGATACAACAAAGAGATGCTGTATCAAAGGATGTCGTAAAAATCAAGAAGTAGGAAATGTACTGGTGCGGGTACGGAGATTTACTGAGCTGAACCCATGGAATTTTCAGTGTTATTTTCGTTACAGATTGAACAAATGAAAATCCCGCGGAAGATCACTGACCCAACACACCTCACGGAATTCTGATTCGTGTTTTAAATTGTGTTGACTTTTATACTTCTTTCTTTTCTATCCACGGACTGTGCCGAGATATCACGTTCGATGTCGCGACAATTGATCTAAGCAGTGAAACTCAGTAATCTAGAATTTTTGGATATCACTTCTCCCGTGTGCCGAGCTGAGGATTATTTCGAACTTTTTAAACTGTGGTGCATGACTTTTGATAATACTTCAGAGGGGCAAAAAACCGTGGTTTCTCTCAGTGTTGCGGGTAAGTCAAAGTGTTCTGTTATTAGGAATACGGCATTCGCGAAGAAACCGGTCTACCTGGGTTACAAACTATTCTAGAAATTAGTGCTTGGTCGCATTCTGCCCGTGAATTTTGAAATTGCATAAAATGAATAATTTCAATAACTGCATCCTGATGATTCCCAAGATGTTAATGCTTTTTGACTCAAGCTGCTCGACCTAATATCGATGGTCAACTCAAAAAGCAACTTTGAGGTCGCCTCATCGAAGGCAACAAATTTTCCCCATTGATAAAAAACTTATTTAGTAGTTAAAATCACACTCGAGAACGGGCTTGATGCGAATTAGAATGTGGATAACCTCATGTGTGCTACTGCACAAGTCATGTTCCTTGGTTCATCTCTAAATTATCTGATGTGCTCTCAGTAACTCGGAAGGTCAAAGTGAAGGAAAATATTAATTTGATTTGGCAGAACTTAACGGCTAGGCGATTTTTTGCGAATAATTCATTTTGTAAATGCGATTCTTGTGGTAAATTCTATTCCCGCCTAACCTGTAGCTTTCGAAACGCTAAAAGCCACAGATGCGGTAAACTAGGACATCTTCAAACCGTGTGAAGACAGTCAACCATATATCTTTCAAAATCAAGATCTAAATCTTCTGAAGATCTATCTATTATTGTTGTCTCAGAGGCGAATGCGGTTTATCGACACATTGTCCGATCATTCCTCACTGGTGGCATAATTCAACATAGTTTCATTGCGGAGATCGGCAGTGTCGGATGTTTCATTCCCGTCACTATATTACGTCGAGCTATCCAAATGCTAAAACATAGCAAACTGATACTGTCATTAAAGAGATCACTGGATAAACGTCAGCTATTTTGAACTCATGCTATGCTCCCTAACAGACCACACTGAAAGTAACTTGGGGGATGTGCATAATCCTACAGGCTTCGTGAACCACCGAAGAACTTCCTCAATACTTTGGTTGCCATAGAGATTCTTGAACAACATTCGTCATCCAAATAAGCAGCATCAATCGGTACTCGGACTATGGGGATTGGTCAACCTACGTGCACCAGTAAGAAACCAGAGGAGATACTGCAAAGTTTCAAGCTCGACCAAAATGCACTTCACTGGGAAAAAACACAGATTGATGGAATTTTCTGAGTTCCACTTAATCTGTTTGGTTTAGTTTCATATTCTTCTCAGTACAAACCATGATTGATCCACTTGTGTGAGTTTTGTTCATCGACCCTGGATTAGTTCACAACTGTAAACTGATTATGGTTTGTGAATACCAAATGTGATACTGCCAACCTCTTGATTACAAATCAACGCGTGAATCACAGTTCTGATCGACTGTCATCTCCACTCCTTGTGATCTCCCATTTCCTCATGCCTTCGAGCTATATTATTTACGTACACGGAACTTGTAAAAATGTGCGGTATAGTACCCGGCTGCCTTTGTTTTGATCTCCGATAGAAGGGGTGCAAGTTCAGGTACGCGAGATAAACCCCACAACTGGCGTCTTGACATGGATCTGTCTGTTGCCGAGTGAATAAATCTGCAAGCTAGGACAACTGAGGCTGAAGAACAGATCGAAAGTTTTGAGTTACGACGTACAGGTGGGAAAGACGCCAAACGGGAAATCCGAGCGGTATAATTTCTCACTAAATGACGTCCGTGAACTAGACTTCTTGAAGAAAAATCTATCGCTTCCCCGGCCACCACCAATGGCTTCAATTGAAAAGTTGAGGAAAGGTTTTCCAAATCACATTTTATCGATTAAGCTCCGAGTTACTGAGCACGCAACATTCCATAAGTTGTGTTGGGGTCCAACTTGTAAATTCCGAAATGTTATGCCCGTTCCAACGGTATAAGAAGCTGAACGCAGTTTTTGAGCGTCACCTAGAAAAGCAAATACGAGGCCACTCGATTTCTGGTGTGAATCACCGTAAACAGCAAAAAACGTGCTGTTCAATACATCTCACATTCGCAGAAACCAGCGGTGATAGGCGAAAATTTATACGATGGGACGGCAAACAATACGGAGCAGTTCATTGCATATTATCAAACAGTTCAAAGTTCCACTTTCAACCAGCCACTTTATTATCATTAATAATATTATTATTATTTATATTATTGTTATTACATTAGCCTAATCACGTTTTACGGAAGTCTGTAATTAGTCAAGCAGACCTGATGAGAAGTGTCGCTCAGCTGAGGAGACATAAAAGCCCCAAAGGTAAATATGATTAAATCTGGATGTCTTCTGTGTTAAATCATTAGTAGTTCATGTGATAACTCTGATGGTTAATAGTTGGTTTATGGGTAATTGGTTTAATGGTTCACATAATGAGCTTGAATTGGTTCACCGGTCGTATATAATTGCGTGCTCACGGCGAACACCTCACTCTGTCGCTCTGTGTTGTGCTGCCTGGTTCATGGCGTGAACGTGTACCTGTGGATAATTCCGCTGTTCTCGTGTTCGGTGCAAAATTCGGATACGGATTTTAAATCATCTGAAGTCAATTCTCGGGCATTTCATAGGAATACTTGTGCATCGTTATACGTGTAGGATTTTCTGACTCATGGAATGGTTACGAAAACAGGTCAAAATTTGCTGGACAGTGAGTCATACCAGTGCGAGACTTTAGGAAGATGGACAAGTTTCCAAAGCTGAGAATTCCACTACGAAAAAGACCGTCACTGCGTACACTGTATGGCTCTATGACAGCGGTGTCAGAACACGCGTTCGAACCCAGGGCCATGCCACTCTGGTTACCATTTCCGTTATTGCTTCATTTTCATTTAAGGTTGGAAAGTTGTCATGTGAAAAACCCAGAAATGATAATTCAGTGCTCCGAGTTGCCACTTAACACCGAAATCGTTAAACTGCGTTAGAAATAATAAGTTGATTCACAATGCGCGTTCATTGGATGTTGCGTGTTATGTAACGGGCGTCGGCCTTATCTTCTTGGCGAGTACGAGCTAAGTGCACCGAAGAGCCCAGGCGGTTACGTGCCTGCTAGTAGCTTTTCTCAGTTAAAAGCCGTTACATCCTGGGTTTCAATGATATTTACTATCTCGAAGCAATATTACCTCATCTCAGAAGATATCTGAGAACGGATAAGATTCTGTTACTGGTGGGAAACTTGTTTTAGTGGCTAGGAATGGATAGTGACGTACCATCATCAGAGTTGTATGCAGAAGATAGACTAACAGTCGCGAAATAGAACTTCATGGCCGGAGATTTATCTGCCTTGGGAAAAGGTATTTGCTGATTTGTGTGGTCAGTTTCCTTCGAAAATAGAACACTTTCCTCCTAGCTGACTCGTATTCCCGATGATCTGAAGTTTTTATAACAGACAACGTCGCATCAGAACTCGTAGGAAAGCTACAAGAAAAAGGTTCAGTCGGGTGAGAATACTCCGAGGTTTTGTAACTGACAACGGTGAACAAGTTTGTTCGGAGGAACTCAAAATTTGAAAAATGGAATGGGGTATCGTCGTGAGAGGAAGCTCGATCAAAATCCATAACTGAATGGACTGGTAGAAAATTTCATCCGAATAATGAGTACTTCCGTGAGATCTATGAGACTAAAATTATTCTCCGACTTGGGCGTGTATATAGTGATAACTTTCCATTGCATTACAGGAATACGGTGTGTGCTATGAATAAAAATATTCACTTAGTGTTATTCAAGGAAAGAAATAAGACGTATCATATTTTTCAGGCAACAATCTGCGATCGTCCCTTGGTTGTGTAAATTATATACCATGGTTCAAAACTCATAGAAGTCTCTGATCTTGCCAACTGAACAGTTCATAGAAGCCATCTGGATCAAACTCGATTGAAATATACCAAAGGAAAACATGAGAAGAGTGGTGTACAGAAACAAGGGGACGAGAAAAATCTGCTTCAGCGATTACCACGGCCCACTCCTAAACATGAATATGAAATATTTTTCAATACATCAGATCGATCGATGAAAAACCATTTTCTTTGTAGTTAGCTGAAAGGTATACTACCGAGATGACTGTGCTTTGCCCGGGGAGGGTAAGCCTGTGTGAAATTCTAGCGCAGTTTGAACTGCAAGTTGACCGGAACTAAATGACCTAGCGGCATAGCCTTCATCTCGTCGAACGGAACAGTAACAGGGGCTATCAGCTATGCAAGGCTTTTCATCACTGAATGCAATGATCGTCCGCCAACCTCCAAGAGGAATGTAGTTTCATTCTCCTTATTCATATCCTTGCATATGCTGCATCATAACTCAAACCGTTCAACCCAGTCTTCATTTTCCGATGCACCAGCATACAGATTCTACTGCTCAAAACTGGGAAGGTCTAAGAAGCGACGCCAATTGTAATATTCGCAATATCCGAATTGTTAAGATGTGTTGAAATCGCTGCCACTCGAGACTACGCTAACCGAAATAGCAAGAAGACTGAGAACGCAGAATAATTGTATCAGTTGTATTGCAGAACTTAACTGGTAGATTAGAAGCTAACCAATCATAGCGAGCTTTTGCTGTACCTGACTTTAGTGATCCTGATTGGTTGGAGCTCCTTAGTGAGCGTAGCTACGGAGCTGTACCTGGCGGTATCACATATGGTGGTCAGCGAATCACCAAAATCTGCCAGTAACAAGGCGATTTTTCGGTTACCACTAATAAGTCAGGTTAACAATTGAATGCTCAAATTGCCTCGGGTTACTCTGCTCATTCACAATGGGCAAGGAAATATTCGTAGGAAAAACGCTGTGTCGCCCAAATGAGTTAGTGTACTTGTGTACTTCCTTTGGGTTAGCACTTGCACTTTTGAAGTAATGATTCCTTATTACCGATTTCGTTAATCTTAATTTCTTGTGGACAACCTGACCGCTGTTTTGACAGAGGCAAGAAAACCTTGAAACCTGGCTACTGTCATCGCCATCAGTAGACAAAATAGGAATACAAAACACCAAGGGTGTGCTTTTCACATTGAGCACCCTTCACATTCGCGCTACGTACTTTATATACGTGGTGTGAGGGTGTTGGCTAAGGTCCGATAGCAGTCAGAAAGTCAGTACCTGTCCAGAATCCAGGTCAATGCTTGGGCCAACGGATTCGAGAACGACTAGGCAGCGGATGGATGAGACGAGAACGGTTTACCGTCACGAGGTAGCTGGCCATATCATCAATGGACTAATCAGAAGAAAGCCTGACCGACACCGGTTTGAAGCACTTAGTTTGTGTTGCAACAACTGGTTTCAGTGATGGTTTTCTTCCTATATAAACAATGTGTCCCGAACTAAAAAACGCTATAATTCGGAGGCAGGGAAGTCTTCTCACTGAAGTTAGTGGAACAGAATAGAAAACATGGGGCAAATATAAAATCTGCTACAAAGAACCCCTCCCCCGCAGACTCGGTTCTAATTTCTGAGGGAATGAGAACAGTTGTAGGACAGGCTTATTGCATTGTGTGCTAGACACATTCTACACATAATCTCTCGCACTTCTCTCGAATTGATTTGAAAAAGGCCTACCTAAAAATTCTCTTACACGAAGAATTCCGTGAATTCCTTTGGTCTGTATACATATCCTCTTCTGCATTTCTGAATAAGTATTTCTCTCTGTTATCTTGCAGTTAGCAATGAAGTCCATCATTGAGTTGCTCAAAGGTATAAAATGCTACCAAGGTGTTGTTACCAAAGCAAATAAACAAACAACTCGTGGTGATGAACTCAGAGAACTATTGTAAAGTTCTTGCGTGTTTACCATTGCTTATTACCCATCTAACAGTATTTTAAATTCTGGATCTCTTGATTTCGTGGGAAACCGTTTTATGATGACTGGTTCCCACCCTGATCCTAATTGTCTTTTTCATTTGACTGATTTGTGTACTTCTTTAAATACTACATGTAAGGATATGGTCTGACACATCGTTCGATAGACCGCTCAGTCTCGCTGGCAAACGTTGCGTCTGAATCTGCTCAGCTTCGAGCACATGAAATTCCGAAATACAGGAGAGTCGATTTATGGTACCTTGTATATTCCTCATATTCTACCATTTTCCTTACACTGTATTGTACACGTTTTATTGTTTTATCAAATTGATAAACACACATTTTCAACTGACTGGTGGATTGTCGTCTCTGCATCGCTTGTGAGAGTCATATGACTGTGGCAATAAAGACCGAACTCATACAATCTCAAACGCTATTTTAGTGCACCTACCGCGACTCGGGAGCCAATTGTGGAACCATTAGGATCCATTCAGACGGCGTACCACCTCCTGACCGAAGGCTACGTCGGACTAAACTTGAGGAGCAATTTTATGTGGCCGGTTTGATGTCAACTCACTTAACATTGTGGACATACTGTTAATTACGAATCGTAATTAGAGTTTGTCCTTCTGCCTTCTGTCTAGTTACTTATTAGGAGTGAGCACATGCATCGTGAACCCCGGACATTCGTAATGTATTTTCCCTGTTTCTAAGGTATCACATCAGCTTATACTTGAGTTTCATGGTGCTTATTACATGAACAGTTCACGTATTTGTTCGTAACCTTGTTTTCCCGAAGGTCTACACTTCTACTGTTATTTAATCTTTCTGAGTGTTTCATTTGTACTGCCGAGCGGAGGCTCGAACTCCCAGTCTTAGCGTTCTGTCAGTGCACTCCACTATTGGCCGTCATACGTCAACAGCATTAACAGATCTATTGCCGGATTCGCCCATTCATGTTGGCACGTACTCTTGTTTACTCCACAGACTTAGCTTATTTGTACTTATTTGTTAATGACACTCTTTACCATTGCAACCACAGTCCAATTCACGCGTTTGTAATCGATTTATTGATCTTTGACGATAAACGTTCTTGATTTATTGATTGTACCACAACCGAACTCCGCTACAGTTTCGTTCAGCTGCCTGCTAAGTGGACCGTTTTTATTTTCTGCGCTGTCCCTATTTTCGGAAGCTTACTGCTCATTGTTCTTGGTCTCTCACCTGGCTAACCACGAATCATCGATAAACACGGTTATTCGATTGGAATTCGTTCTGCTGCCCGTAATCGTGTTCTGCCCATATCGTGCGTGTAGCTAGTGAAACTAAGTTACTGCTAGATTCACAGCCCTAGACGTCGGGGTAGTCGCAACACATACTGTGAGTCACTCTTTCTCTATTTCTGTTCCACCGCATTTTCGTACACTAGTATGTTGTTAACATACTTCCTTTTTTTCTCGCATCTCCATCGTACCCCCACAGATTGAAGGCGTGAACACATAAAATGGGAGATGAATCCTGTCCGTGGTGTTTGGGCCTCAAGGTTTGGTGACCGAAATCAGCTGGATCAATAGGATGTGTGAAAAGGCTTGGCTCTTGGACCAAAAACCTACGGATCCATTGTTTTGCACTAGTGAAACGAGGTGATTGACAGGCAGAAAAGACTTCTTACTAAAGCTAGTACCACGGATCAAAACATTATAGAACTGCATTTTTTGTATGGTTCTCTGAAATATTATTCGTGCTTCGTCCCAAACTTTCCTTTTTAGGCATTTCCATCCGACAATTTTTCTTGGTCAGTCATGGAAGAGCATTCCTTGTGGTCTTTCCTGTCTTCTCTTAAAATCAAAGCATTTCTCTTTTCACTGGCTCTCAAATTACATTCTAAAAGCGCCGCGAGGCTTTGAAAATCTATCGGTCTGTCAAACAACTTCATATATATCCATCTGTTCCGATCAATGTTCATCATTACTTACGACCACGAAACACTCTGTTTCATCTATCATCCATCCAAATCATTACACAACTCCACTGCAGCGATAGTTTAGCAGTGGTGCATAGCACTTTTCGGACATAACTATGTCATTCAACATTGCAGTGATAAGCAAATACCACATATGGATTATCTTTCCAGATGAACATCATCATGTGATAAACGTAATTCTGACTGTCTACTTGTGCAACGGCTAGCTGTGAGTCGACAAGATTTTATTCGTTCGTCATGTCGATCATTGGGCTCTCGTTTATCCGCCACCAAACGGGGATGAACTGCCAACATCAACCAAGGATTTCCTCAATGTTTTTCAATAAGGGAGGAGTTAGTTGTGACACCAAATGGAATTCGGTGTTTGAATGATTGCATGGTGATTCGTCCGTTACTCCGACGAATGATACTAATTGGTTTGCATCGTGCCCGTTTGGGCACTGAAAAACGGAAGCATTTCCTCGTCTTAGGTGTTGGTGGCCCGATATGGATTTTGATATTGTGCAATTCGCTAAATTTCGTGAGAACTGGTCCACAAAACATACTTTTTACACTCGCAACGGACTTTGTTTTTAACTGTCCCACTAGGGCGAGGAAGAAAGCTACTTTTCTCATGAAAAACCTCGTTTTACTAGCTTAAAACACGATAATTATACAGGGCAATGATTTTTTCCTCGTCCTCGTACCAAACACAATGATTCGTTTGGTGCGAGCAACAAAGTCTTCTAACGTAGGAACTCATGCAGATCAAAAGGAATCCTGACAGCAATTTTCTCTACATCTTCAGAGGTGACTAGGATCTTGTGTTAGGCTCGTACCAAACTCGTCTTAGAATATAAGGTCTTGCCGTGAATTGGTGCCGTGATGTCGTGCATGTGAGGCATCGAATAAGTGTCGTAACGGATATCCGAGTTTAGTGCGCCATAGTCACCATACGGTCTCCAGCTTGTGACGACGTTTTTGAGAACCATGTGTAAATATGAGGCCCAAGGACTGCGAGAAGGGCGAAAAAACCTTTAGAAAGCTTATTGCCAAACTCACGCTTACCAGAAGTCAGTTAGACCGGTGGCAGTCGGCGAGGTCATCCCATGACTGGTGGTCCGTTAGTGATGGTGTGGTATGCCACACGACCAATCTCTGCGTCCATCTGTTCGAACTATTTAGTCATAATGGGGAGTTAGATATATAAAAACTGAAGATCGAGAGGAATGTTGGGAGAAAACAGTGATTCGGTGTGCATCTATTCGAGCTGCGGGAACCGTTAACTTCATTACTGATGAGGAATCAATAAACTGCAGCCTAAGGGAATCAACAAGAATTCATCATGCTGCAGAGCGTCGACTCTCAATATGCTCGTGGGAACGTCAGCAAGGATGGACGATCACAGATATCATCTTCACCGTCCCAGGTTGACCGCAAGCTGTCTCGTGCTGCAGATAGGAAAGTACTAACCGTTCACCGCAGACAGCCCAAGCAGAGAAGCTCGTGGATTGTCTTTACCTACAGGCAAGAAAGATACATGGGCCCCAGTGTCAATCAGGAACCTGGCCTCAGTACATGTTTCATGCATATAAAACAAGCGGCCGACCTCCGACTGATCTCCAGCAGTGGCTTTTCCAGCCACATATGAAAAGGACTTTCACATCTGTCGGCGGCTTGTTCGAACACGCGTTGGGGCCAACAAGGGCCTCAGGTAGGCTTTTCTGGTTTGATAGATCCAGATGAGTCGGATTTAAGGCTGACGTATGCAGCGGAGGGCACCGATCTGTGCCGTTACTTGAGTGGTCTATTATGGGAGTTGGCACGATAACCCCCCTTGAAAGACAGTCGATGATGGACGAATTGAGAGTATCGGGGAGTCTTTGGCGATTCGTCCAGCTTACCAGCTCAGTGATTGCACCGTGTATTGTCGATCCGAAGGTCAAACCGATTACCGACTCTTGCGACAATTTTATGGGTCAAAGAGGCAACCCGTTACGAGGAACAATCTTGGAGGACAGCAGTGATAGCGGTCTGAACTTGAAAACGCAGATAATCCAACCATAAATGCCTAATTTTCTCCGAGTCCTTTCCGGCGTACCCTGCTGGGGATTGCAGGTGAGCAAGAGGGCGGCTGGCTTTCGTATTCGTGATAGGGTTTAGCATCAGGAGCTGACACAAGCATTCCTCACAGGATGGCGGGAAGGGCTAGAATATAGACTCTAGACAGATCGTACGGCTGCTCCTGGACGGGGTTTAATACAAGCCCCTTATCGACTCGATAACCCAGCCAGGGACGACCTCTAAGATATAGGAGGAACTTTTGAGTCGGCCGAGGATCCTACGTGCCCCAGACTGCAGCTCTACGGTTGCCAAATCTCTACGTTGAGGGGAGTAAATGCCACTGGTTAAAAAGAAACGGTAGATAACGCGAGATACGTGCTGAACCGTGTCTCATCCTGAGACATCATTATTTGCAATAACATATAGTGAAACCAAAAGAGGAATTGAAACACGGAAAAATCGCAGATATACCGGATGCCGGATAATTCAGGGAAGGACGAACTCACCAATGCAGAAGAAGGTAGGCTGGAGATCTCGAAACGTGTCTTCTATCAATTCTCAAACTGAACTACCAACGAAATCCACTCCATCCATTCCATCCACTGAAAACAGAAAGATCGAGTTGGTACTCAGATGCGATAGTGTATCCTATATACCACGACATTCAAATAGTACCGATACCAAAAACAAACGAAAAACAAACAGACTCAAAGGCAAGGTGAGAAGTGAACTGAGTGCGCACAGTCAGCAAAAACCGAAAGTGCGTTGATGGTGAGATCGACGGGAACTTGGTGAGAGTCAGTTCAGTAAAACTTCCGCAGCCGAAGAAAGGACAAAGTCGGAATCGAGCTTCAGACTAGATTGAATAGAAAACAATTCCGAAATGATTTTCGAAAATTGTTCATTTTCTCGTAATGATCGAGGTCCCTCCATATGTCCTCATTAGCCCACTGCGCTCAGACAACCACAGTCAAATAGATTGGCTCAGAACTTCGTTCGGATATTGAAGAGTGCTGTGGAGGCACCTAATCCTTCAAATATTCGAGACTGATGGAAGTGTGAACACTCTCTTGCTTCAGTACAAAAATGCAACCCGTGCCACCACAAGTCACAGTTCATCCAATTTACTGAAGTATCAAGTACTCCATACGGATTTTCAAAGTACTGAATCTACTTATGTTTCTCACCATCGTGGAAATGATTCAGGACCACCTTCTGGAATAGTATTCATACAGTTTGGAAGTTGTACTGTAAAGAATTTCAATATGGCTGCTGGGTCGGAGTACCGAAAACATGTTGCTCAAATTCTCTACCACATTTCTAATACTCCCGCTGTCACAGATATTATTCAGAATTTCAAGCTAACTGATTCTACTTCACAAAAGACCAGCAAAATTTTGTTCAGACTTTTGGCAGCCGAATCATCCATCCGTCTAGAGACCACAAAATCAACCAGCTTCATTCCAGTTGTTGTGGGTAGGATGATTGTTCAAGAAATGATCATTAATTATCACATTTTTATAATAACACACAAATTCGACCTAGAATTGTGGAAATAAAAGGTTTTTGATTTGTATTTCAAGTTGCCTTCAATTTTAAAATGTATCCCTTATCAGGATAGCTGTTTCTATTCATTCATAGAGGTAAAGATTCACAGAAGGTTTTATCTAATACGATAACGTCAACACTCTTCACTTGTGATGCTGATCCAGCTGCACATTTATATAAAACCAACGCTGATATGGTGACTAGTAGTCACGAAGCTGGCACAGCCGTTTTTTGTAACAGTTTTTGATGAACTTCGAAATCACGCAAAGCATCGTCACGCGTTTTTTCACGAAATGCATTCAGTTTGTTTTTGGTGTCATGAAGTCGATCAATACATCGAATATGAGTATCCACTTTTGTGAGTCCATGAGCCCTCCAAGCATGAAAGGGATCCAACTTAGAGAATTTGGAGAATTTTATCCTAAGATTTCGTATAAACCGGTGCCGTCCAACGCCAAGTATGGCGCATGCTGCGGAATGAAGACCTAATCAAACTACAATGGCAAAGCAGTACGAATTGCTATTCTTCCAGCCTACATGTACCCCTATCCTCAAGAGAAAATATTTCAGTTGTCTTTCACAATAAATCTGATGTAAAACTGATGCGTCCTAATGCATTTAACGGACGACTTTCCTTCTCAAATGTTGTGAAATCCATATTCTTACCGAAACACCAAAAAACTGTTCCTAGGTTGGTAGTCAACCCTTGGGCAAAATAATCACCACATAGATTTTGTTGCCCTGATTGCACGAAATCGTTTCGACGATAAATGATTAAAATGCAGAATAATATTTGATTTATTTTGTTGGTACTGCTACGCAAAATGGCTGAATAAGCAAAGCGCAAATTTTTAACGAACATCACTATAAAATTGATAATGATAATGGAACTATTTCCTCTGAACCGTCTACGTCTCCGAAGACTCAGTAGATTTTAGCAAGACAAAACTTGCGTTATTCATGACTACCATGCGAGTACTTTTTACTATTTCTGTTCTATTCACTTACTAGTATATTGTACACATTTGTGCTGAAGATACGAAATACTACTGCACGTCACGTGCCATAACCGTGTTCTGATTCCGTGATATCTATCCTGTGCGGAATAAAATTACAATAATCCATTCAATATGACGTTTAGCATCGCATACGGAGATTTCATCATCACGATCCGAGGTAACAGTGCTCAATTTTTACCCATTTTAAGTCCATATATTTATCTCATTTGAGTTTTGCAATCTTCTCCCATTCCGTGTGAATTTCTCATTTCTGATTCTGGTTCATTTATCCTGGGTCTTCGTTAGTTGCATTTGACTGTTTCGTTGTTTGGCACTCAGGGTGATGTGTCTCGCTTTCGACAGCTTATTCTCAAGCGTGCCAAGGTATCTGATGAGATGGGTATACCACCAGGTAAACTGAAAGTGTCTGGGGACCCGATATTTATCAAAAGGCGCATCATATCGTTTGGTCTACGTGAACCAGTTCATTTCGCTATACGATCCATGTGTAAAAAAGACATCATCACGCCCGTTGAATGCTCCAGCTGGGCTACTCCCACAGTAGCTTCCCTAGGGTCGGATGGCAAATCCCCTCGGATATGCGGTGATTATCAGTCGACCCTCAGAAAAAGACTACTCCAACGGAAGAACCGGAGGATGTGCTCTCTCGTCTTTCAGGTCCCACAGTGTTTTCCAAGACTGACCTCAAGGATGCATGTTTACAAATACCACTTGGAGAATAATCTAGTTTTTTCGACGGTGATCAATACTCAGTTTGGTCCTTACACGTATAATTTTCTACCTTTGTGTCTGCATGTATCACCTGCTTTATTTCAACGGTCTCCTTGTAAAACCGTTAAGTTTCTCAATGGAGTTGAATCCAATAAAGACGATGTTGCTGTTCAAGGTCCATCCAAAGTTATCCACGATTTCCGTCTTTGTTGTTTACTAGACAGATTTCACCAGTTTACCGTTGCAATCAGCCCATAACAAGTGTGTTTTGTGGTCTCACTGTTTTCGTGCCTGGGATGTACCATACATTGTGATCTCAACCGACTATCGTCTTCAGTTGATGTACCTTATCCCACTAACATTCACGAACTTTCATCTGTTTTGGGTGCACTACAGCACTATTCTTGCTTCATTCCAACTGTTTCCCTCAGAAGGCTAGCTGTTTGTTTGACATTCTTTCTGCTAAGTGTTCCCCATAGTTTCCAGCTCGCGAGCGAACACTGTATAGTCTGTTGGCACTTACGAGGTTGGGTGTTGTTCTTTATTCCTTTTCACGGAAGGCTAATCACACTGTAATTAATGATGCGTCTCCGACAGGCATTGGTGCTATTCTGTAACATTGTGGCCGACCTGTGATCTGCTTTTGACAGCTACTCACAATAGCCGAAACGGGTTATTCTTGGAACCAAAAGGTAGGGGGGGGGGGGCACTGGCTGTCTATCTGATAGTAAAAAGCCAAACCAAAATCTACTGGGTACTCAGTTCACCATCACCACTGACCATGAGGCTTTAAAATCTGTGTATCAACTCACGCCACCACTGGAAAAGTCATCAGCCGCAATGGTTCAAAGCTGAAGCACCAGAATTAGTTTTAACGACGATGATATAGCTCATCGAAGCGCTAGAAGCGTTCAGCTTTCAGACTTTCCTATCCGATATGCTTGTGCCTTCACGCCGTCGCATACCTCGGATTACTACTTGGTACAGTTACTTACTATGCGTAGACAAGACTAGATTTAAGATACCCGTGAATACGTTCCACCGGTAATCTCAACGTTGCGTCGAGGGTTGAAAGACGATGCAAAGTGACTATCTCCAGACTTCTTCACTCTCAAAGGGAGCCTTTAGGTCTCTCCAGACGGACCGTTGTTTTTTATTGATCGTATCGTTGTTCCGAAGACGCTTTGATCAGTCGTACTCCAATATTTACATTCCGGGAATTTTGGATTTGACAGAATGAAGTCCTAGACCCGAGTGATATGCTGCTGGCCCAAGGTAAGTGCCTAAATTATCAATACTGTCATGAACTGTCAACGGTGTCTATACAAGCTACGTTCAAGACCAAGCAAACGGCTCCCGTGGCCATTTCCATGAGAAACATGACTGGGTATGCATGCAGATTATTTTGGTCCATTTCTGGTCAGGTATTATGCCCTGGTAGTTCATGGCGCCTTTCCTCGCTGGCCAGATGTACTTTGGTCAAAGTCACCCACAACCGAGTTTACACAGGCTGCGCTGCGCAAAAACGTTCACTAGGGAAGGGCTGCCTCCAGCACATTTTTACACACAACGGTGCCTATTTCCCTGCAATTTCCCTTGATATTTGATTGAAAGGACTTTGTCATCGTCATTTGTATACTACACCCCGCCATCTTCAGTTTAATAGATTTGCTGAGAACTTTGTTAGTACTCTTAAAAATGCTATAAATTCTATTAATCCTCAGTCTTTTGTTGAAATAGACCGAACAGTTGATAATTTCTTGATGGAACACCGAAATGTTTGTTATAATACCACTGGTAAGAGTCCAAAGCTGTTGTTCACATATCGTTGTTTGAGAACCAGTTTCGAATGTATTTCTCCTGATGATGTAAGCATGTTCAAAGGGGACGATTAACGGTGATCCAGCCGCATAATTCTGGCACGAAATAATAGTCGAAGAGTAATCACACTTGATCGTCATTGTAGAAGAATCGATGATATATAGATAAGGTATAGCTCAACGGAGAATACACCAACATTCAATGCAAATCCAGCAAAACATCCGAAGAATTCTCTGTCAGAAGATCAGCAAGAAAAGAAACCATACCTGCGAAGTGCTACAAGCATCCAGAGCTAAATTCTCTTTGTGGTGGATACGGTATTTATTACTGACCATAGATGTAACTCTCGACATTTCGACTGTACTCATAACACGATACCGTATATATTTTTTCTCAGGATATGCGAAATACTACGGTACATCATGTGTCATACACCTATTTTGATTCCGTGATATCGTTTGCGGGATAATGCTTCATTGATCCATACAAAATCACAAAACCGTTTGCCTCGTCCTGACAAGTGTTCTCTTTGGAATGTGAAGGGATGAAGATGATTGGAATTCAATATTCCGAAGGACATGCTTTCTTCTGTCCCACCATCCCTGATAAAAAACCTACTCTGCCTTCGAATCTTAGTTTATTAATGCATAACATTCCAGAAGAACGAATGCCTTTCATCAGTCTTTGCTTTGCGTAAACTCTCTTCTGATTGGTTGATTGCTGGTACAACAAGCCACCGCTGGATGAGAATCTTTTCTCGTCTTTTCAATCCGCCGTCCTGTCTGAAGCCTTGGTCTGGGTTAGGGGCATGTGTTGACGTGCTGTCTGCAAATGTGGTTAGACCGTTCATCGAACGATGCGTCAGACCATACCCTCGCAACAAGCGTCATAGAAAATTGTAAAACGGGTACTAAACTTAGAATTTTATCTCTCGGGTGAATCGATGCACAAGTATGTTAATTTTCCAAAAAAAAATATTTAAAGCGGGTTCTATCTTTAAGACTATGGATGTAGCGCAAATCTTGTGCTTTTAAAGGGAGAGGCTACCATATTTACAAGGGAAATTCAATGATCTAGCCTGGATTAACAGAGCAGGGAAGTGTAGATGACCAGCTAAATGGGGGTCAATATTTTAAGGAATTGATGGAGCAATGGTGTTACGTATGCCATCGTGTGATCACCGGTAATTCCAAAATTTTGTTGCAAGCTTGTAAATTACACGTGTGTAGAAGAAGCTGTAGAGAATGGAACAAGAAACGAACAATAATGCGTATAGAGAGCAAGTCATATTGGTTGGTATGCGCTGTGACAGAATACCGCGGTGCATATTCTCCTCCAAAAGAGCTGTGAATTTGTGGGACGGAGAATGCTTATTAGCTTGTTTGCTGCGTAATTATTGCAGTCAATCAATACGAACATGTGGTATTCATGACTGACCATACATGTGGCTCTTACTATTTCTGTTGCGTTCACTTACTGCGGTATTGTACACATTTCTGCTGAAGATGCGAAATACTACTGTACGTCATGTTCACTAACCGTGTTCTGATTCCGTGAAATCTATCCTGTGCGTGATATTGCCTCAAAAATCCGTAGGACTTCAAAGAATTACAAGAAATCTTACTAACAATAGACTAATTCCGCATTCATTGCGCCATTTATACGATGGATGAGACAGTTCGACCGACACCCATCAGTGTTTCTTGCTGCGGGGCTACGGTATATCACTATCTACTGTGCAGATATTATGCAGAAAGACTTCACTTAGCAGCGGACCTGTACTGGTATCGATTTTTTGGACTAAAGTGAACAACTTGCCAACAAAATTTTATTTTATTTATTTACAATATGCTGATAATTGAATTCAACTGTGCTAGGTTTATTCGCTAGCATGTTTTACGAAACTTTTAAAACACGAAGTTTCCGCTGTTTCTCAATTTTCTCTCACATCACGAATTTGGCTCGTAATAACTCAATTTTTCGGCATTTTGCTCTTCATCCATTAGTCCCAGTGCCATTGCAATGCCACGATATCTGAAGTACACCTTTGCATCTGTTTTACTGACTTGATTCTTCTTTGTTCGGTCAATTGAGAGGGCTTCTTCGGTTATTCGTTTTGAAACTAACTAATTTTTAGGTACGTCCAGGGGTGGCTAGCTGTTCAACTTTCATGGACATATGATTCCCAGCAGGGTTTCTTCAGTACCTTAAGCGACCTGCTCAATGAGACCTGTAAATTTCTTCAAAAGTTGGTGAAAAGTTTACAGAGGAGATTTTGATCGACGGTAAATGTGCCTTGAAAAACAGACTCATTCAAATTCGTTGACAGAAATCCAACCAACGTTTGTTTCTCTTGTTCACTAAATACTTTTTGTACTGGAACCCCTTGTTTCTTTATTGGGGCGACTTATCCAAGCGCCATGACACACACACACACACACACACAAACGAGGATGCAGTGGTAACCGACTACTTCATTTGTTTCAGTTCCTAATCAATTCCTCCTTTACTTCTACTGAACACGGTCGACTCGTACAAATCCTAGTCGATTAATTATAAGAGACAAGCTTCGGACAGTCCCACCACCAATCAGCCTCGGGGCTGACAATCCACAGACACCCGACTCATTTTTTCCTCTCCCTATCTCATTCACGAACTTCAACTCTCATTGATGAGCATATTATAATCCCAATATCTCTGCTGCAGTTTCAGTTCTGAAAAAATGGTCTAATTTTTTTCCCGTGACGATGGGGTGGGAACTGTTATAGCGTGTCAAAGAGAAATACTTGACCGAAAACGGAAGCTGGTTGTGTGGTGAATTTTTGACCATATATATATATATATATATATATACTGATAGTAAGTAGTATGTAAGTGTGTGGGCGAAATTTCTCCGGAAGCATACTACCAGTTTCGCGGTTGTTGCCACTCATCAGGTATGCGTACCCGATACTCGCTTGCCCACTCATCTTCATACTTCTAAACTTCGATGTTATATTTTTACTAGGATCTAATTTGAATCGTCTGGAGTGTGAATGGATACCCTACATTGGAGAGTCCACAAATGGAACACAATTGTGATTTCTGATAGTTATTCGTGTCTGGGTCACTGCTAACCCAACGAACAACGAGGCTGCGTGGGCGGTGTAGGTTTTCCTTCGATTGTGGTTTTTCGGTGTCTGTGTGTTCCTTTCATTTTGTGTCAATGGACGCTCGTGAGTTGGTACATGCATTATTTGGCATAACAAATCTACTCTAAACAAAGTTGGTGGTAGATTCAGAGTTCGAACTGCCTTCAAATAGAGAATGGATGGACGGTCTCGTGAAATTCAAAATTTCACAGTTGTCATCTCTCCATTATCCCTCTTACTATGCAAATAGCTTACACCGATATGGTCATCCTCATGACCGGTAGTACCACGCACTGACATTGCTGGTTTCCTAATTCAGAAATCTGAAAAAGTCTAACCAAAGTGTGCTCGGGAATTATCGATTCAGCACTTACCGTATCTACAATGAAATTGTCTCTAGCACCGGATGTAATCACAACAGACTCATGAATAAAATGCTGCTGATCGCAACGGTGATAGAGTGGTGAATCGAGCGATACAGCATCATCCGGTTTAGTCTCGGTCATATTACACGCCTTCCCACCACACACCATTTTGACGTGACCCGGCTCACCACAGGCATGACATATGGTCTTATGAAATCAATTAGTAGAGGGCATATGGTACCTACCACACGATAAGCATCGATTGATGGTTTTGGCAGTCCTGTTGGTATCGCACTGGTACGTCGGGTGTATCTGGGCTTTGCAGTCGGGGTTTGGAGGCATCCCTATGGTAGTAGTTTCTTAAAATAAGATAGTAGCTTTAGACTCAGTAGCGGCCTTTATGTCGTCGTTTTGCCAACAAATCTTGCGGTCCTCAGCGAAAGTCAAGCCTTTCTGCTCTAGCAGTTTGCGTTGCAAAGTAATGTTACTAATTTCGGCATTAAATCGATCATACAGTTGTTCACCTGGAAGATCGCCGCAATTACACAGTAAGGCCTGTTTGTTCAGCAGCAGAATGAATTCTCGTTGCGGCATATCCTCACTTAGAATCGGTGAGCTGAATTCAGCCCGTTCGGTCGCCTGGATGTTAACTGGCAGAAAATAGTCCAAGGGGGAGGTTTATTCGACACTTCAAATGACCGTTTTGCGGGTGCTTTTGGAAATGCCAGATTTTCTAGTGATTAATATAATTCACGCCCTCTAGCAGTGAAAAGTAGGGCTGATTGGTCTTGTTCCTCTCGTTTAAGAATGAGGCACAAAAGTACAAGTCAGTTCACTCATTCTTCAATCTGGGATGGATCACTTTGCAAATTCAGAGGTTCGATCGACAACGTCTCCATGCCGAGACGCCAATTGTGACGTCTGGATTGCCCGAAATGAAATCAGAAGTCACACCAACTGGCTCAGAAATGTATTGCTCATTAGGCTTGCAAGTTATGGCATTTTTATTAGGCAATACAAATATAAAGAAGCACACAGGCAAGCGACATTCAGATCGCAGGTGCACGAGTAGTCATCGTCAGTCACTCGAATGTTGTTGAGGGACCGAGTTCGGTCCAATGTGTGGACTTTCACAGTCAATGAGTGTATTATGTAATCAAAGTCCAAAGTGGAATGAACCATGTTTACATAATGCTGGTTGGGTGAAAATTAACTTTGTGTCATCGATCACATGTGGGATAAAAAGGAATTTGTCTTGAACTTAATTTAAAATGCTGAACTAACCACAGAATCACCACACTATCTTCCCACAATCTGAAGAATGGTAATCAACCATATCAATAGGGTTAATGTTCTCGAATTTCACCCATAAGAAAACCTTCTTCAGCAAAAATGTAAGCAGTGCTGAGACAACCCCGGAAACAAATATAGACAGTTCGCCTATGGGTCTAGTCGGATCTCAGTTTATAACGCTTCTGAACCACCTCCAAGGTACGTTTCTTGATCACGTTGGCAGAGACATTAGTAAGTATCATGTGTTTGAAAACGTGATAAATATAACCAGATGTGACCGATTCCACTCCCAGTAAATCCAAAGCTGACTTAGCAAATGTCTCCGGACTTGGTGCTGATCGAGTCGGCTTTACTTGTGTCATACCAGTGGCCACGACAGAAGGGCACACGGCTTGGATCACAATCGGCGTATCAAGCAGCTCATTTCGCAATGCTTCAGAGAATGCCAAAACGAACGCTTTAGTAGAAGCGTACAGTGAAAAGTACGGCATCGGAAAGAAGGCAGATACGGAGCTCAGGTTGATAATAGCCGATCCGGGACTGTGTTGAACAAGCATTTTCGGTAGCACAATTCGAGTCATTGTGGCTGTGGAGACCATATTACACCATGCGATGCGTCGGACGAACTCAAAACTAACCATGGAACTTTCTGGCCAAGGTTCAAGCGATTGCGGATAGAATATACCTACATTATTCACCAGGCATGCTATTGATGAGAGTGACTTCACAGCTGTTTCGATTCCTTCATATATATCATCCTGTTTGAATGGTGAAAGAGAATGAAATCAGGTGGCAATAAGATTATAAAACTTCTCAATAGAATAAATTGTTCTTTTAAAAGTATCAACTTTGATGATCAAAACCGTTGCGTCCGTAGCAGGTCAGGAGATAAGAAGCTTCAACTAAGGCAAAGAGTAAGAATATCTATGAAAGAAGCTTAGCCTTATCTCTTGTCGCCTTCACACCCAAAAACTTTCCTTGTAGAGAAAACCATATGCATATCACTCAAAGGTTTGTTTAACATATGATGCCACAATCAAACATAAACCATCTATCGTGAACAACTTCGAGTTGCTGATCAAACTGTGAATTTGATAAGATGAAAATCACCGTCTTCTCTAATGAGGTAGGTTCGTTGGTCAATAATAAGTGATTGAAAAATCCAATGCGATCAGAACAAGCAGCAGTGATACAATATCAAACCAAATTTAATAGTTGACGAGTATGAAGAAAGATGTCTGTCTGTGTGTGTATGTTTGCGTGTGCGTAGCTGTGCATAGTGTTCGTAATTTTCTCGTCAATCATATGCTGTATTTGAAACATGAAAGTTTCTTCTCAGATACATTCCTTATGCCATTTTTCTGGCATTTTATCACAATACCGCTCAATAAAAACCAGTTTAATTTCATTTTTCGTAGCTTCCGGTGTTTTTTTCATAAGCAGCCAGGTAAAAGAGGGTTTGTGTTACGTAACATGTCTGATACCTGGTCAGTTTCCAATGATGGACGCATATCTGCTTACTTTAGTGCCTTAGTCTCAGTGCTATTCAAGCACTGTATTGATTTTACCGCTTTTTAGGGAGCTTATTGTTTTATCTCAAAAGTTTGGAACTCCAAGCCGGTTCCCTTCTGCTGCGGAGAATCGATTGTTTTCCTTATCTTTATTAAGGGCTCGCGCAGTGACTGCGTTAACCATAGGGGTGTTAGTCTTATCCCAGTTGCGTCGAAACTGCCGGCGTTTGTGATACTTCTCAGATTGTACAAAACACGTGAAGAGCAGACTCAAGCGGAGCAGGCTGGGTTTCGTGCCAGTCCTGGATATATCGATGAAATCTATACCCCACCTATCCGACTACCGTCAGAGCACCGTCACGCTTTTCATGTACCAACGATCATCACGTTCCTAGACATCCTCGAGGCCTTCGGATCCATAAATAGGATTACACTGTGGAATTGGTCATTGAGAAATGGAGTACCTCAGAAGTGTGTATCAATTTTCAGAGTTGTATCTTCACACCTCAGGCCAGGTTGGAGCATACGACCAGCTTTGCTTCCTTTTGCCGTGGGGGTACAACAAGGCTGCCCTATATCCCCGTTTCTCTTCAAATTTGCCATGGGGGATGTTCTACGTGATGCTTTGTTTAGTCTTCCAAAAGATGCAACTGAACTCCTCCCAAGGAACAGAGTTTTCGACTTTGAATACGCTGATGATATCACGTTTCTGACTGATAACACACAGGAAATACAGCACGCTTTGAGCTGATTCGTGGATTGAGGTATCCAGATTTGGCGTGCATTTTGAGCCTCCCACCTGCAAAGTGCTTAGAAAGATTAGCAAGAGCCTGTGCCTACAACCATTTTTTGCGTTGATCAGCCTGAGTTTTCTGATAACTTTAAGTACCTTGGGAGCATGACAACAGCTGGAGGTAGTGTTGGGAGGAGATCAGTTCACGCAAAGCCACTGCTAGAGCAGTTTTCACGAACCTGCGTCACCTGTGGCGTCGCTGTGACATCCGGTTAGCTCTTGAGGAACGAGTGTACGTCGCCGTCTACGGTTGTGGGACATGGCCACTTCGGAGTCATTTTGTGTTGGACAACTGATGTCTCCGGAGCATTGCTCGCATGTGGTGGGAGCATCGAGTGAGTAATGATGAGGTGCACCGTCTTGTGTAGGGCAATAATAACCACCCTTTTAACGAGTTGATCTTTCTACACCGCCTCCGGTGTTGCGGTCATGGTAGCGAATGCCTGCCCATCGCTTACTATTCTGTGCTCCATTGGCACATGCTGGGCAAGGCTGGGAAAAGTGACTCGGCGGTCAGGGCATGACGAAGCTTACATCAGCATTGATTTCGGTTGGTGCTTCCGGCCTCTCTGGATGGAGTCCAAGGGACGAGAATTGTCGTTGGTTAGCAACGTTGAGGGACATGGCTCAGAACAGATATGCTTGGTGCGAATGCTGTACTGTGTCTGTCTGTCGAACTCCCGTGTACCATAGATACAAAAATATCATTGAAACGAAGAAAATGTCAAAAAACGTGTTTTAAACCATCCCACTAACTCTAATGAGAAGCCTATTCCGCTAACGAATCACCTCAGCTTATTAGCACAAAACACATTGTCTATATAGGAACTAAACGGTCACTGACACCAATCGTTGCAACGCGACCCAACTGGGTCATAGTTGCATCAAGTAGCCCGTCTTCTGACTGGTTGATTGGTCACTCGACCAGCTACCACTTGACGGGAATCCGTTCACGTCTCATCGATCTACAACCTTGTGACCTGCTCATCCACTGCACAAGCACTGATCT
The DNA here is from genome assembly GCA_948099385.1 of Fasciola hepatica. Lineage (NCBI taxonomy): Eukaryota > Metazoa > Platyhelminthes > Trematoda > Plagiorchiida > Fasciolidae > Fasciola > Fasciola hepatica. The sequence continues at coordinate 4,395,161 of CANUEZ040000131.1, forward strand.
GGAGTCTGGACAATTGCCGGCAAGCTGATCGCTGACGGGGACGGCTGACTATTGACCATGAGTCAGCACGTGCCCTCACAACGCGTACGGTGGAAAAGAAAAAAAAAATCACAGCCTACTATGTTCTGCTAACTGTTTCTTTTATTGTGTTGTACTCTCCCTCACATATTTTGGTAACAGTTATTGATGCGTTGGCACCACCCCCTGATTTCACGTCGGTTATATATATATATATATATATATATATATATATATATATATATATATATATATATATATATATATATATATATATATATATATATATATATATATATATATATATATATATATATATATATATATATATATATATATATATATATATAATATTGCAAAACGTAGATTTTTAGTTCGTCTTCATTGGCTTTTGTGAGTGTGTTACAACAATGCAGAAACAAAAAATGATTTCTTTCGTCCCAGAAGGCGCGATTTAGTTAGTTGTCCGTGCTTTTAATAAAGAGCCAGTATTTTAGGTGTTGATGTCCAATAGCATTAAGCTCGGGAGTGATTCACTTATCTATGGTGACTAAGCAATGCCCTGAAAGACCTGCTCCAGCAATGTTTAGAAATCAGTCTGACTTAAATACTCTTTACTCAGTGGTAGTAATGAGTTTCGTAGAGCATTTGTGGGTTCTGAATAAATGTACATACTTGTGCGTATATATATATATATATATATATATATATATATATATATATACATATATATATTTATATATATGAGTGTGTGTGTGTGTGTGTATACGTGTGAATCAGTATTTGCTTACCCGAGTAAAATCGGCCACCATTATTTTCGTCTCAACACCGAATTTCTCAGCTAGTTCCCGTGCTGTGTCAGACAGCTCCTGTTCCTGATTACCGAACAGGAATAGCTTCAGTCCATCTTTGGCCAACTCACTAGCGTACGCTTTTCCTATGCCCGTGGAAGCCCCCGTCACAATCGCCCATTCCCCAGCATCGCGAAGTTGTTTACGGCACGAGAAAAACTTCTTTCCGACTGTGTATACGAATAGAAATCGTGCCAACGGGAACAGCAGTTTGCACAGAATCACCGCAGCTATTATCTCGAGCAACATGGCTTCTGAACACGAGGAAAATGAACAATGGGTTGACAAAAGGAATCAGTTCCGCTGCAAAACACATCCGATGATCACTTGGGGTAACAGTTGCGGAATCATAGAGAATATGCCAGTCTGCGCCATGTATGTGGGCGTGTGCGTGTGTGTGTGTGTGTGTGTGTGTGTGTGTGTGTGTGTGTGTGTATACAAAGTGTGCGGTATGCAGTAAATTAAAGATAATTGGTGCTGACTAAATGCACGTGCTACATACTATTCTGTGTTTCGTACTTTTATCGGAATCTGTCTCACAATTTTGTCACCCTACATCGTGCCAGCTGAACTTGCTTGTGGATGCACATGACAAACAAGGAGAAGCTGATATGTTTCATCGATCACGTCGGTCTTCAGTCACATGACTCATATGTAGGTTGGCGAATATGACTGGCAGAAATATCTATCACCACGCTTTTGTGCGCGATTCTGTGCCATCTGGCGGTTTGCTACGGGATACTAGTTACTTGAATCACTATTATGTTTCCATATATGTCTATTGAAACAACATTTGTGAATAATTTCTGTGGGGCTACAGTCGGGTACGTGATGAAGTTGGTTCGATTTATATATATATATATATATATATATATATATATATATATATATATAAATTTCATCCTGAACTTTTCATCGACAGCTGAAGGAAGAACTCAAACAACAGGTGTCCAGTATAAATCAGTTTATAGCCGTTTACTGTTCAAAAAGTATATAGCAGCGGATAGTATACAATACACACTATCATGGGCGAACGATAAAAACGCTTTTCGGTAAACCATCATATTTCGCCAGCAAACAACCGAGGTATGTACTTACGGTGTACCAAGTTTACCTATTCCTGAGGAACCATGCGAAGTGACCTTCCGAACGGGCGCTTATCCGATTGTATCCTTAAGCTCCATTCGGTTTAGTTGAACCTTGTTTGATCTTACTACTCAGTGGATGTGACCAAAGCCTTTGGGCGAATTTCCAAGGTTCGAAGTGGGTGATCGCGAAGGAACAACAGCGGGAGCCGTAATAATAGAAAGATGCTACCACTGATATTGTCAAAATTCCCTAGAAACCAGGGTTTTTGGAAATAATTTATCTCCAGCATACATGATTGAACTATCGTGAAATTGTCTAAGTTACAAAAATATTGCTTTCTTGCCGTTATTTTTATCCTAGTGCATCTCTTTATGAATATCCAAGTCGGATGTGTTCGTATTTTGCACACCACCTCTTATTATGAAACCACTCTATAAAGATAGAGAAAAATATGCTGTCACTCACAAGAAATAAAGGAAATACGTTTTCCACAGGAATAAGTATTCGATAGGCTCGCAAGCTGCCATCAATTCCTCTTTAAATAAATAACGGCATTTTCCAGTTTTCAATGAACATTTCTGCAACAGTAATGCAGTCGGCAAGGAGGATCTGAGAGGATAGTCGAATAGTCTGAAATAAACCCGAGGTAGACCCCAGGTAGACCAGATGCTAGTATTCAACAGACGAATGCCGGAACTTTGTTGGCTGACTGTCTCTTGGACTCCACCTTTCACGCACAAACCTCACACCATCTGACCAAAACTGCAGTCGGAAGACCAAAGACTCTAGTTTGGGTCTTTGTTAGAGTTAATCAGTGGTGCATATCCCCCGCCGCAACCGGGATCTGAACCCGGGCCTTTTCATCACGAGTGCTTTTGGGCTACCACTGCGCCTTAGGTTCGTGCGTGGAAGGTGAAGTCCGGAAGACAGTCAGCCAACGAAGTGCCATTAATCCCACACATTACTCTCAGGTATACCAGAGAGTAATGTAATTATAATTACGAGGTTTGTAAATGCTGAACCGGTAATCATCTATTCATTGATTCAGCACACGAAAGGGAAAAGACAAATATCAGATAGGAGCGTATACCTGACAAAGCCAATCGTCATGCCTGGCACAGAGAGTCCCAGAGACATTTATTCATGGAGGAGAAGTCTGGCGTTTTTGTCTCCGTTTGGTCTCGAACATCAACGACGACAACCCTTAAGCCTAGAAATGTGATGAGAGAGAGAAACAAAGAGTACTATTATAGTGTATTGAATTGGCTTTAGGCAGCTTTATCGGTGTTCTAACAATGCGAGTGCTAGGTTCTGTTGGTGCACTTACTGAGCCTGTAGGCTCATGAAGTTCTCCTTTCTTATATTTTGCAGATCGAGCAAGTGCAACCCCTCGCCGGAAGATCACTGATCCTTGCAAATTACAATGTAATAGTGGTGCACTTATGAGTAAACTGGGGGCCTTAAATCCGCTGTTACCGTTACAGTATGGACAATTAACGAGCCGCTCTAATACGACCTTGAAACGCAGATCACGTATTCAAACTAAAACCAAATTCATCTTCCGGTAAGGCTACCACTGGCTTTGAGTTGGCTGTTGAACTTCTGGGCAACGTGATATTCTCCATATGAGTTTTTCCTTCGTTTTTGCTTCATTCTGTTACACGGAAATAAGGAAGATACTTCGGAAAAAGAGAAGTTTCCAGTGGGGTCAGCATTTGTTTCTCAGTGACAAAAATCACTACTGGTGAATTTTACCTACGTTAGTTTAACAATGAGCCTGTTGAATTTGCCATTGCCTACTCGCCGAACTCACCTGACCATTTTCACTATGCCAACATTAAGATTACTAGTATCTTCGTTGATCAATGCACTCAAAAACACAATGGAGCTTTTCGTTCAAATCACAATGGCGGGAAAATTAGCTTTTACCTACTGAACCTTCCTGGCAACTCTTCCTTCCTGCCATAAAGGCAGGTTCTATGCAAGGACCTTCTTGCTGGTGAACATCCTCGGCCCGTCACACTTGTGGCCAGAGTTTTCCTCTATTGAGAGACCACGGTAAAGTAGATATTGAGACTCCAAATTCTTTTACTGCGCAACACCTCAATATAAAGATATCGTAGTACTATACTAAAGGATAAGTCTTTCTTTCTTTAATGTATTTCCTTTTATTATATAACTATGGTACATTAATCCAGAGGGGGTGTGTGGGTCAAAGCCAGTGTGAGGCTGTCAACTGGGGAGCGAAGGGGGGCACTAGGATTCGGATACGGGATAAAATAGTCTAACGTTCAGTATGTTGACCGTTTGCTCATCGCCGGTTTGGTGAAATAGGAACTCAAAGAGAAGGTAGGAGTCATGTGACAGTAGCACACATTCTACTTTACGATCCTCTTTGGTGTAGTGTATTAAACGAGAAAAGCGTAATGTCAGTGACATCGGCGAAAATACTATACTTAGCCGACTTTTCAGTTATCGCGGCTGAAATTTCTCATGGTAGAGCATATCTGGCGTACAGAGTTTGCGGGCTCTGTCGTACATGGTTCTGTCTAGCCCACGTTTATAACTCAGCGGCAAAAAGTTCGTAAAATAGAGATACTGTCCCAGCCACGTGAGCTTTCGGTATACGGAAAGAGCCCGCAAACTCTGTACGCCAGATGTGCTTAACTCTGAAACAGAAATGCTAAATAACGTATTCCAGTCAAATGGCTGCCAGCAAAATTTTGTCAAAAGGCATTGTACAGCGCATAGTCAAAGTGAACAGCCATGGTCAGTCCCTAAATGCAAGGTCTTCTTGCAGCTGCCATTCCAGGCCGATGACAGCTGAATTGTTCGTACGCCGCCAGAAATCTGCAATCAAGCAGTCATACAATGCCGCCGAACCTGTCCTACTGTACACAGGCAGACAGATATCCGTCCCCCTCAATCAAACAGCCGTTACCAGTTCACGCCAAATCACACCTCCTATACATGTCCACATGTAGGTGCTCGGCTACCTACCTAGGCCGAAGTGAAAGACAATTTCAACTGAGAGTGACCGAACATGTCTCAAGGTGGGTGGACACCTATGTTAACCAATGGGAAGCACAAAGCCAAAGGTCACTGGTCAGGCAGCTGCCAGCCTCTTCTATCACAGGTAATTTGCTTGATATAAAGCACAGGATTGACCGTACAACCGCGTTCGCTTTGATCTTCTCTGTCACTGATTCACGTCTACTACCATTTGCCGAAATGATCACGATCCAAAGATGGAAACCTAGTTTGTGCAAGCAAAGGATTTATTCTTTGCTCTGGCGTTGCCTTGATAAAACATGGCGTTTTTAGACTTATCACTGGTAGTGTTGTCATACTATTGTAATGTTAACTATTGTATTATCTGTAGTATGCACCGGATGAGATATATAGCGAAATCTATTGGGATAAAAATTGTGCAACGTAACTCTACTGTGTTCTCTTCTCAAGTACATATGGGGAAAAGATTGCTTCCAATTCCTCAAGACAGTTTTACGATCAAATGACTCTGAGGTCCCACTTGGAGATCAACTAATGTATGCGTGTGTGTGCTTGTGTGTGTGTATGTGTGTGTGTATGTGCATGTGTAGGTGTGTATGTATGTATGTATGTATGTTGTATGTGTGCTTGTGTGTGCTTTGTGTGTGTGTGTGTGTGTGTGTGTGTGTGTGTGTGGTGTTTTAATTCGCGGTAACTGGACCGTAGTCTAATTATAGTTTTTCCACCGATGACGTCGTATTATTGAAAGAACGTTATTGTCGTTTCAGACAGAAAATCTTTCCTTATAAGCAAATGATAGTGAAGCGAATTAGCTAACTTGACAGATATTTTATGTAGAATAATGACTCTAGGCTCCACAATAACCTTAAAAATGAGTGCGTAAGTGATGCATATCTTCGAAGTAAATGAGAAGCTAATCCGGATGAAGTGTGATAAAGCCTGTGGTCCAGTTGGGTTACTGAATTAGTTTTCACTTTATTATCAGAGTTAACATTTATATACAAATAATTTTCCTCTGTAAAAAACATTCCGCATAATACTAGAGTGGCCACTGCGATACGAGTGCGTCCTAACTGCTTGGAAGGTGTACGAAAGACTAAATACAATCACTTTGACCGCAGTACGCAGTAGTATAGATGCAGCGAAATGCTCCGGAATAAATGGTACAGTCTAATGCTTCTGACTCCCGTATTCAACAGCTATTATAGTATCTAACGACTTGTGAGGTATAAACTTATGGCCCAGTCATATTTACCATTGTCACTTAAGTACCCTATTAGATGCCAGAACATGTTATAAACTATTTATTTCGTAATTCACTGCATGGGAAATGTAAGGCTTTTAGTAACTGTACTCGGGACTAATGACTCATCTATTACGTAAGGAGGACGAAAGTACCTCATATATAAATTAGATGCAGGTGGTAGCGCACCATCTACCGAAGGTCACTTATCTAATCCCTTCACCAGTTGCGATCAGTTAACATGTGGTTGTGGTCATAACGACCTAACCACGTTCAACGATAGACATTCTTCAATGTATAATTCTAATCCTTTGTTCTGTATCCCAAGTAAGCATACATAAACTACTATACTAAAATAGTCTATCGTATTACTCCAGTGAATTACTTTTTTAACCATCTACCTACTCCCTTCAATCCGTTGTAGTTCGTAGTCCAAAACTAACATAGTTGAATCATTTGCACTCTAACTTAACTCTTCACGTCGTTCAGTTCAAGGAATTTCCCATCATTGCTAAAATGAACGAGACGAAATAAGCAATGTGGGCCATATCGTCTGACAAATCTGACTAAAAGTTTATGCCGGTATCGTCGTGGGGCTTGAGCTGCCGTCCTTCAGCCTGAATATAGTCTTTTGTTGAGATGAGTCTAATCTGCCGTTGGACAAATGAATAGCTTCCACAAATCAACAGGGTGAAAAGGTTGCCTCGTGATGCTGTTAAAGAGATTAGAACAACTGCTGAATGACTAATAAGTGGAAGAGGACGGTGAAATAACAGTTGTGAAAGACTTACAAGCAGGGATATATTCTTGTCTGAGAAGTCAATCTGTTTTGACCATACTTTTGTTTAATAGATAGATCATGAACTTGTCCTTAATATCACTAGCAGGGGAGAATGATCGCTGGAGAAAATAGAATAGTAGATAGTGGATTGGACCACCAAGTTGTGTGGGTCTTCAAGAATACTGACTAATTGTTCTTCGGTTCTGAACAGAACCTGCATATCGTTTTCCGATCCAGATGGACATCGTGTTTGTTGTTGCAGAAGGTGGTTCTCGCTGAACCGCCGTCGTGCACCACTCCCACACCGACACTCAATAAATCACTATAGTGCTACATTGACCTCAATTTTAGAAAGATCTGTGAACGATGTAATTAGCGTAGATCAACTCAGAAAAGCTATTAAGTCCGCCCTATTTTCTGCAATAACTTTTGAACCAAACCACTTAGAATGAACAAACTTGGCGTGCTGGTGTGTCAACCTACCTTTATACCAGATGTACACATAGATTCGAAGCAAAGAGCGGACAGATCGATTTATTGCTGATAATTTGCCTCGGTACGAGATATAACTGAATCTCCGCCTGGAGAAATCTGGAAAACTACCAGTTGGTTAGGAAACTGTGACTTTTATCGATATTCACTAGGACACAGTGTCCAAGCATGCCTTTCATGATATCCGGAATAGTCTCTTGTTTTATGTTATAATTTCATGAAGGGAGTGAAGGTCAAATCTCACAAAGTGCCGAAATCTCTTTCGTCAGTACGCACTCGCCTCGCTAGCAGACCACAGACATTTTCAACCGAGTTCAAGTGTGAACTACGATTAGGCCGGTCAACAGTCTTTGATGTTACGGTACTACAGCTAGGAGTTCATCCGTCGGTCCTTTGAATACTGGCCGTGCTTAATTCATCACTGTTCTGCCGTTAGTGACAAACCAAGAAATCTAATTTTATTTTTGGAAAACCCTAATTTAAAGATATTTCGAGGTCAAACTTGATTTTGTAATGACTACCTTTTAATTTACGACGTTTCCTCGTACTTAGCAACGAGTTTCATACTTTTCCAAACGCATTCAGAGATCACGTAAAACGTCTAGTCGGAAAGATACGCGGGCACTCAAGGAAATATCGAGGTGTTTGGAGAGCTGCTCCAGGACATCGTACTGTTCCAAGATGAAGATACCGTCCTAATCCTAAAATGTTCATTCACTTTTGAGGGTAATCGATGAAGAATCAAATATCACCTTGCAAAACGAATCAAAAAACGACGAGACAGTACTCCTCCAGGAAAGTTGGTTGCAAAACAAATTGATGATGATGTCAATGTTGATGGGTTTGTAGTTTCGTAGAAAATCGGCCTGCGAACACAAAAAACCAAGGAGTTGGATGATCACATTTATCCGTTGCAAGTAGAGCAAGTTTCCTTATCTTTCATTTGAATTCAACGAAATGAACATCCATTGCTTTGCCTTTCTCCGTAAGCCACCTTTTCTAAACTGTTTTGACATCTTGTCCTCGGTAATTCTTATGTTGCACCCGGCACTGTCGCTGGTGATATCAGTCAGTTAGTTGACAGCCTTGCCAACTATCTTAGTACAGTTCTTGATCAGTCCTTGTGTATTTAATTGACGCGCTTCACAGGCCATTTCAGATTCACTATTTGTTAATTATTCAAGTATTCTCACACCATTCAAACGTGACCTCATTGGCACTCCTGACCACTGTATTTCACTTCCTCATGCTTAAGTTTATTGCAAAACCAAATTATTGATCAACTCGCTGCTCTCACCCTAGCACAGACCGCTAACGAGCTTGCACCCCTGAGAATCTCGATAAGCTTGAAGCGTTTGTTGGTTTCACTGATTTTTTTCTCCTTTGTGCGGGGCATCCTCACACTATGAGCACTTTACCATGCTACACATTTGTTTTGCCTCATTGAAATCTGTTATGTTCGGCCGGATAGGTTCTCCTCCCATAAAGGAAACGAGTACAAGTCCAGCGGGAAGTTCACCGTAAAGTGATATTTACATTTATCAAGACTGAAGTACGACACCTGCATAATCTACATACAGACACGGTGCTGGGTAAAAAGAAATTCCGTGAGATATGGAAAGCTCTGAAACAGTTGTGCAAAGCCAGGCCCAAGTTGAAGTTAAAAGTCAAAGATGGGAATAGCCAGTTCACCGTTAACTCCAACGCATCCTCACTTCCTCTCCAATATATTGAATCCCATGAACCCAACCGAGTTACACCATGTTCCGCCCTCAAAAATCCACAAGTCTGATGACCCCAACGTGCTATCATTAATGTTACTAATAGTCTGCTCTTTTGAACTCACGTCCTTTTTGAATAACTTGTTCAATGGCTGTACAGATTCTGGGGTAATTCCCAGTTGTTAGAGATCTGTGCGCATCCCTCTGTATCAAAGGAAAGACTCAACAAATATCGTCTGATAGCCTGCATATCTGGTTCGCTGAAAGTGCTGACCAATGTACTCCACCGCATAATTCCCTAAGTTCACTCTCTGGACCCGACACAATTCACCTACGAACCCCCTCTGTCCACCTATGATGCAGTCAGCTGCGTTGTTAATTCTTTGCTTCTACTGTTGATCACTGTGACCGTACTCTGAGGCGTTTTTTTCTTGACTACGTGAAGGCATTGGATTCTCTTCATCACGGTACTCCCCTGAATTTTGCATATGAAAATTGGGCTGACGGTTGTACTTTGAACAACCTTTATGATTATTATTCTAATCACATACTGTTTACTTCTTGCGGTCACCGTCAATCATCATCTCAAGTTAACTCTTGTGTTTTTAAGGTACCTTTCCGTCCCCATTTCTTTTCTTTCTGTATGTTAGTAAACTTTCTAGCTCTCCTGGTCCCACTGGCTACAAGTATGCCAATGATGCTGCACTTGGATGTCTCTATAACGGAAATAAAAGTTTGCATTTTCTTCAAGACAGTCTCATCGAACTTCTCCACGGGTCTACTTACCATTCTCTTTCTCTTCATGTCCTAGAAAGCTTTGGCGAGCACTGCAATCTTCAGTGTGTATGAAGCTGTCCAACTGTTTTTATAACTTTCCACATCTTTCCATTGCTAGCAAAAATTTCCCTAGTCTTTTTTACGTCAGTTGCCCAGGTGGTACCCTAAATCGCGACTTTCGTTGGACAAGTCGGGTTGAAAAATCCTGACAAAGGTCAGGAAGCTTTCCTTTTTAACATTTGGATTACAACTTTGTGTAACTTGTGTCCCTGTACTTTAAATGGTAACCTCTTACGTTCTCCCTGTCTGGATTCACCGCTCCAGTATGATCTTTCTTTGTTTCAAAGGGAAAGTTTCTGAATATATCTTCAAGTCCCTGAAATAGCTTTATTCATTGTAGCAACACTGATAGAAAAATTCTTACTGAGTTTTTCATGAGCAATTACTTCGATTCTTATGAAAAATTCAAAATAGGTTGCTATCCCAGCCCAATCTTTACTTGATGCGAGGTATAATGAGGTTGGTAGTGCTTATGGCCGCGTTGTCGTGCTAACGTATCATGTTCGTTTCTGATGTTCCGGAAACTTCGGCAGCAAAAATTCGGGAAAGAGACTTGGCCGACGAATGACATTGGGATTTCACACCAGTTCACCTTTTTTCGATTCCTCCCGGGTTGTGTTTTATAACATCTTCGCACCCTTTGAAGCCCATTATCCGCGAAAAATCGATTTGTTTGCTTCACGCTTCATGCTTCAAATTTATCTGCACGATGTGTTTACCGGCAGTGAAGGGTCGAATTTCTATACATACTACTCAAAACAATAACAGTAGTTAGATTTTGGCGCTCGAGGAAAAAAGCTTCAGATTTCCCTCTTGAGATGGTGATGATCGATACAGGGAACTGAAAATTACTAAAATGTTTCATTTTGCCGTGGAGTACTCGCATAGAACTACCGTTATACCCCCGCTCTGTGGTATGTCATCAGTATTGCTAGCCTGTTCGCCGTCAAGTCTTGTATATTCACACTGGTCCCCTGAAATCACATGAATTTAGCTGGTCTTGTATCTTCGCAACAACCGTTAACCGTCCATTGATAGCGGTAGCTCACTGATTCCTACTTCTCAGTAGCAACCTGCTTTGAATATCTAAGAAACCTTCCTAAGTGAAAATAGGGAAGAAAGTTATAAACAAAGGTATCATTTTGACTGCTAAGTTGTGCGATTGCAACTGTCACCTTTCCATGTCACGTGGTCATATCGTCCTGCATATGATCATTAACTGGATCGATCCAGTGACAGATTATCCGTAATGAATCCGTTTGTCTGTTCCTTGATTCAGATATATTTGTACATTTGGTATAAAAGTGGGTTGACACACCAACACGCCATATTTGGTCACCCCAAGTGGTTTGGTTCAAAGGTTATCACGGGAAAACGTAGTGGGTAGGACCTTCAGAACATAGCACCTGACAGTAAAAATAAAAGTACAATTTGTCCGCATCCAGTGAACTTCCGAAAGGTTCAATTGAGATTACTGACGCTAATCGTGTTTTAAATAAGACACGTTTTGTTCTGGTATAAATTCTATGCGCGACTGGATAGCTTTTCCCATGACTGTTCAGCCGTTTCTAACAGATTCTCGCCTGTGTTCCACAGCTTCTTTCCCTTGCCACAGTTTCTGTCCCGCTTCTGATAACTCTTGTTTTTGTTGCGTAGTTTCAAATCTGCGCATGATAATTCTCTTCGGTTCTCATCGTGGTTTCATCTGATCACCACTACGGAGCGTCTTCTCATCAAGTAAACCTTGGAATTTAGATCACATTTACCTAACACGTCTTTGACTGAGTGACTTGTTTTTTGTAGTGTATCAAAGCCGCCACCAATAAGGTACTGATTTCATCCTACATGAAATCGCCTTATACAAATCAAGCCAAACTAAAGTGCTTTCAGACGGATTCCTTTCTATTGTACAGCAGTAAGAACAAGAAAAATAGAAGGCAAAAATGGGTGTATATTCAGGATACAAACACTTATTTTCGAAAGCCAATGTAGCCTTGTGGTATAAACCAAATAACTATTTTGGCTTTCCTAACAGTTTGTCAAAATTTCTTGGCTTTCCCTCACAACACGTTTTGCACGTTTATTCCAAATTTTGCCGATATCCTTCAGTCAGTTCACACTCTAGGAAGACCCCAATCGCTATTGAAGGCAAAAAAGAGGTGTCTGTCTAAATGCCGATGACAGTTTCTTTTATCTAATCCGTCCTCACATAGGCTGGCAACAAAATCCCACACCTTTCAGATCATCCCACTGTGCCGATTAAACATCCTACCAAATCACGCTTCTGGTAGGGCGACTTCGTTTGCCACTGGACCAACGTTAGAAGATCTTACTCTTTTAGCCAATGTACGGAAAACCTATCAATCTGAATGTGGAAAGGACATACTATTTGGGCCACACGGAACAAAAAGCGTATCTAGTAAATTTGGGTGATTTTATTTCATGAATAAACGAAAGCTAGATTCCCTATTTGCTTAAACTAGATTTAGTTGAAAAACGAAGGTATCCTTCCCGCCTGTGGTAAAAACTCGGTGGAAAAGTCTCCGGAGTTCCCTCAGGACTTCGGAAGTCGTATGCCAAAAGTATGCGCGCCGCAATTAACCACGTCAATGTTTCCACTGACGACCTAATGCACTTCCTGCTCTGCAATACGGGAAGGTTTAGGACCGTCTCATCGATGAAAGAAAAGAAGGCATTTTTGGATGAATATATACGCATGGTTTATTTGGTAAAAGCTACTATTTCTTTGTCGTGCAGCGGAAGTAGGATCAGAGCTTTCCCCAAGGGTAATGACACATCACAGGTGTTGTCAACTGAAGCATCATATCTGTCTCGGAAGCTCCTTTCTTGTGCAAATTACCCTTTATTTTATCACCAAAATTGAAAGCACCCTTATTTTCTCGCATATTTCCGCTTCTGTATTCCCTAACGAGAACGTATCCGGTCACATCGACAGAATACCAACAATGATGCAGAATATCAAATCTCCCAATTAGGATATTTAATACAAGCGAATTAAATCACAACATATATGAAGATGGATTGACAAAATTACAGCCCCCCCCCCCCCCCCCCCTTAGCTCTGCTCTAATATTTACTAATCAAATTTTTGTCCAATCACCATTCTGCTTGAGGACCTCGATGAATCTCGCTACAATTCTTGCAAGAATGGTGATTGGCCTTTGACCGATATTCATCCGTTTTCGCTCAAGGGCGGTTTTCAACTCACTCTTTGACCGGGAAACCGTTAAATCCTTGTAAAGCAGGCGAGCAGGTATTCCCCATATGTCCTGGGCTGCAAACTGGCTGCTACATTACCTTGATCCCACGGAACAACAGACAATATTTTGCAGTGTGTGAGCAGTGGACAGAAGCATTATTATATCGGAATATGGCATCACCGTATAGTATGCTGGTTAGTAGTGGCAGTAAAATCATTTGCAGATTACGAAGATGTACTGACGGAAATCGTGTATGCCCTTAGGTATAACGGGGCCTGCTTTGGCTGTTGACTGAGAACGCTCTCCAGACAACTAAAAAACTTCTGTCATTGCTTCTCTGACTTGAAATTCTTTCTCCTGTTTTGATATCATGCCAGTGATAATTTCAAGCTTCGGATCCGTTCAAATTCAATTTGTTTCGCCAAACAAATTGCACCAACCGATGAGGGAAAAAATTAGTATTTTTTAAAAACTGCTACATTTCAGAGATGGGGCTTTTCGTGACGATTATATTCAACATATTCCTGATGCACCTATTAACAAAATCGACAAATTGCAACTGATTTATACTTTTACCTACATTTTTATATTTTCTTGCGTATTTCTGATTTTCTTCCAGTGCTTCGGAAGTGGTTGCATACAGCAAGTTATAAAAATACTGAAACTGAGGTGCTGAATGAGTAACAAGAAAAATTTTAATTACTGTGACAACAAATAACAAGGTCGTGTCAGCTTAGTTCAAGTCAGTTCAAGTCAAGAATACACTTCATTTGTCTAAAAAGGACAAATTCTCAGCTATGGTGCTAGTCTCGTGGTGTTCGAGTGGTTCAGACCGTTTGCTTTCCACCTCAATGGTTAGACGTTCGAATAGCCGCCATCACCGGTTACCTTGGTGGTAGCCAGCGATCTGACGTCCTCCGGCTCGTTACTACACCCGACCTATTGGGACCTTATGTGGTTCTCCTTTCCAGGTCTTAGGATAAACCTGCTGGTTATCTCTAAAAGTGCCGTGGGCCTTTGGGGCTACAGGGTATACCCCTTTTATAGTACTCTTGTGCAAACTTGGGATAAAACGTTGTGGTGTCATACCAGATAGTGTACGTTGATAATTGTCATGTTGGTTGAACGGGGCTTGTGAATTCGTCACGTTATCTTGCGTCGATGGACAGGGTAGACAATTCATGTCTCCTAACCCGTCGATAGGTTTGGTGGCCGCTTTTTGTTTGAGTAACTATCAGGTTCAACTTCGAGTTGATTGCCGATTTTCGCACTCTAACGAAGATAACCAATTGGCACGACATCCAGGGCTCAGACCCCTCTTGTTAACGCCTCAGTATCACCTAACCTGCTATCCACTGGACAGGGCTGGATTAAACGACGCGGAAGCCATTTATTAAACTAGAGCAGAAATATTAGGAAGCTTGCGTGACACTGGCTTCATCTGATCAGTTCAGTTGATCCGATGGCAAACTTCTCATTCTTGTGCTCTGGTTTTGGTTGGTCTGCCCTGAAATCCCGGCATGAGGAATCGTTCAGTATATGGTTTGGATTAAAGTTGGTGACGCCGTTTCTTCATGGTGCACTTAGTAAACCCCAGCGGCCCTTTACAACGAAAGAAATGAAATCATCAATAAATGTTAAAAATTAAATAGCAAAGAAATGTTTTCCAGTTTTTCTTTACAACACACATCTACCATACGTGACTTCCGCAACTATTGTGAATGTAAGACACAAAAGGATTGTTTGTGGCTGAACACCGATAGTATTGTTTCTTATTACATTACGGCTACCCTGGCTTGAGCACGTTATACGGTGTTTGTTAGTGATAAGGGAGGAAAACTGAAGATAAATTCCACGTGATAAAGCGGGTTACCAGTTCAGATTAAACTTCATCTATTCTTTCTGACATGATCCAAATGTTAAAATTCAGAGACCCCAATCTTTGGCATTGCGAGTGCTCCACCATTTGAGCTACGAGGCCACACCGAAGGGCTGATGGCTTTTCGCACATGGATCACACCAAATAACAGTCTAGATTGCAGTAGCTCATGGCATCAGCGACAGTGAACTACCTTGTAATTGGACTGCCTACAGCAGGATTTCCATTTGTACTAAAAAAGGCGTCCACCAGCTCAATACATTGAGCGTGCTTGATTATGTACGGAGGTTTGGCAGATTCAGCCAGTATTTTTTTCGAGATGATCCATGTGCAAAAAGTCAGAAACCACTTGGCGTGGACTTCTGGCTCAACAGGTAGAACACTCTCGCGATTCTAAATCGTGGGTGGCGGCCGAGCGAAGGTTCGGATTCCGCCAGGGTTAATGACTTCTAACATTCGGATCGTCTCAAAAAACCTTGTCAGAATCTGCCAAACTTCTATTCACCTGTTTCTGCCAAAGCACGAGAAAGTTACAGAATTACGGAATCTCTGTACAGAGGCAATTTTGAAGGAAGTAATCGGAACATGGAACGAGTCGGTGTGTGGGATTGGCTAAAAGAAAGGCCAAAATGCAGTGGGTGTGAATGGTCAGTAACGATCTTTGCGGCAAATGCAATAGTTCCCAAGATGTGCTTATCACATAAGTACCATGTGAGGTCTCTTGAGGCTATATCAGGAACAAGATTGATGAAGCGTGGACCTCTACGAGGAGTGAGGTATTTATTCTTCTTCAGACGAAGAATAACTACAGAAGGGCAATATATGTTATCATGGGAAATATACACTGGTGTACGAAAGAAGAGATAATCGATTGCGGAGCACTGAAATGTCAAACTTTGAGAGTTTGAAACAACAATAAAGGCAGCTTTCCAGCAGTTATTTCAATATGTGAAGACCAATGCAGGTTCTCTTGGGAATTTACACCGAGACATTTTACATGGTTTACACGGGCAAGAAAAGTGTCTTTTATAAAACACGAGGGCATTTGGCAATGTTTAACATAAAATTAGACTGCTTAGAGAAGTTATGGAAAAGTGCAAGATTTTCATCAAACCCATCTAAATCAAATTGTTAGAAAACGGGCCCAGCCAAAACAAAGCCATCGGCTTACCTGAAAAGATTATCTGAATGGGATATAAAACCTAACTAAATTCGTGGTTTTTGCGAATGGAGTTCATAAAACCCATCTAATCAGAAATTTGGCCGTGAAAACTTAGAGGCAAGCTTGTTTGCTACCAAGTATTCTAGTATCTCAACCGAGTATTTTTAATTTACTTGAGATTACTGATGGCTATTCATAAGTTTAAATGGAAATTTTGTCCCCGCAGAACTTTAGTCCACATTTTTCACACCGTGTAGTGACTTCAGTCATTGCGAGAAAACGGACTTTTTCCGGATACTGTCATGGATTTATTTTCCGTACGATTTGCTCGGAAGCATGATTCTGGTAAAGCCACATTTATTCGGTAGCTAGTGTTTCACTGAAATTTGCTTTTAAAACTTTTCGGTTTTTTGCTGTCTTTATGCACTCGGCTTGGTTTTTGATATCAGTCTGCGTAACTTTCAGGTGAAACGCACTTTAGTTGAGATTCACTACTCCTTGACTGAGAGGGAAATGATTGAGGAAGCACATCCGATTGTACAACGCCACCTGTTGCTAATCGGAAGATACATTTTAGAGACTCATTCCTTCAATGGTTCAATGAGGTTAGTTTCGGCGACCCTGGGAACATTTTACAGACTGGGACTTTGTGTGGGAGCAACCTATCAACGTTGAAAACCACAGAAAACATAGGATTGGGAATGGGTTTCCAAAATTATGATAACATTTACCAAGCTGCTACTTTCTGAGTGTAAGACATTTGACTGAATAGATTATATATATATATATATATATATATATATATATATATATATACATATATATATATATATATATATATATATATATGACGCACTCTGGGAAGCATTTGAGAAAAATCATAGTTCCACTCATCTTTAGCCACAGGAGAAAGGTACCAATAGTGTTTCTGAACCCTAGTGACAGAGCTTTTGGGAAACTACCGCGCCGTTTTTCGGCAACAGTTACCGAGTTAGCCTTCCCGAAGTGAAAATCGTAAGAAATATTACCTCGGGAAAATGACTTTAGGCTAACTACAAGTGTTTTTCTGCAATCAACATGCCTCCGTGGATAGCGTGGTTAGGGCCTTGACTATGTGCTACAGCGCGTTTTATTTACCAAACGTCTACTAAAAGGACAAACTAATCCATCTGCACTTTCAGCGGCATTAAATAGCCGATTAATCGATTGCAAAAGCATGGTGGAGGGTCATTATCCTAGGTTTTCAGTGGTTCATTCTACGCCCATTCACTTGTAGATGGATATCTTGACCTATATGGATCTAAATTGAGCTTCGTTTATATCCCGTCCGGACTAAACCGCCCGATTCTGAAGCTATTATTTACCGTATTTTCAGGTTTCCACAGCATTTTCCGTAGTTCAAGAGCCAAATGCCTTAGTTTGACGGTCTCGCGTTGGATTTAAAGAGCCATATAGGTTGGTAAAATAATTCGCAAGGCTCCTAAACTAAGAAAAATAATGGGATCAGTGTGAGGGTATGGTCTGACACATCATTCGGTAGAAGTTTTAGTCTCACCGTCTGACAGAGCCTCGGTACCAGCCCCTACCGAGCCTACGAAAACCCGAACGACAGGACAGCCGATCAATGGCGCAAATCAATAGACGAGACGAATCCTGCCAGAGGCATTAAAGCCTGAAGGTCCGGTAGCCCACACCAGTCAGACCAGTGCATTGTACGCAACGAGTGGGCGAGTGTGAGAGCAGCCTATAAATTCTTTCTTTTGTACTAATAAACGGAAATGGTTCTGAGGCAGATCTGAGTTCTCACTTGGGCTAGTGGGACGGAGTAAAACAGTCAGTTTGTTCAATCTAAGAGGGATTCAAAAGTGATTCCCTTAAAAAATGAATGAACAGGATCAAACTTCCGTGCAGAAGTTTGATTTTATTCAGGGACTAATAAGTAACCCTATGATTCATATTTGAGGAGTTCTTTACACGCTACTTTAGAGTACTGCACTAACTTGCCATACGTTGATAAACCTTCCTTCGAACAATGCCGCTGCTCTTAAATCTTCTTGAGAAGGTTACTTCGCGTTGTCTGTTTATTCTTTTTATTGGAGACAACGACAGTAAGTCTCCTGTTACATTTTGTAACGTTTATATCTACTTGTACATATAAGAAGTCAAAAAACTCTTTGACGCACATTTTTCGTTTATTCTACAACAACATGCAAAAAAACAGTGGGCAGTCTAGAACCATTTATCCAAATTAAATATCTTTCAAGTCCGCTGATTTGCTTCTCCGTCATCTAATTTTGACGTGCATTCTTCTGGCTGACTTTCTCATTTGTGTCGTTTGCTTTTCTGCCTACCAACAATCTTATAATTAGTAAGTTTTGAAAGTTGACCCCCCACGGGTGATGTCACATTCATTTTCCATACTGTACATAGATGACAAGAAAAAATAGCCCCGGAAGCACATGACCGGTCTTACGATCATAGCAGGTTATCAGGTTTGCGCACCCGGTTCTGTCCTGTCCAGCGAATCAATTCCCAAAATGGGATGTTTGTCCATGCACACTTCAATGGATTCAAATCTCTATCATTTCCACTACAGTTCCATGATTCCACTCTGCTCAGCGAATGACTATCCAATCAATTATCAGCAAGAACAGTGAGGTATCCAACGGATAGCCGACTGAACCCTGCTAACATGTCACCTTCCGTGGAGGACTTTAGTGCATCACCGTGCGAATGATTATTGGTGGAAGCCAGGTACGGTTAAATATGAATGTTTGGAATGGTCCGATATCGTTGTTGCAAGCGGATCGGACAAACAGTGCACGGGGAAGTCACAAACAGCTCGAAAACTGGGGTTTGACTCGCCAATATTGAAGGAGTCCTGGGACATCTACCATTATTCTATTTGGACTGTGGTTAGAGAACGGTGCAGTGCTTCTCTTAGGGTACTGGAATGAAAGCACGGCATTATGTCAGCACAAATGTAACTGCAATATTCTAATTTGAAGTTAAACAGTTGTTAATTCAAGTGAATCATACATAACTATACATGAAGCCACGAAGTTTTTGGCAGAGAGTAAAGTGTAAATCACGTATGAGGTTGATCAATTCAGAGAACGCGTTACAAGATATAGGACTGATGATATCAGCACCTCAAAATAAAACTAGAATCATGCTGTGACAATAAGAAAAAAGAGTACTTTTCGAAAAACGGTACTGAGAAAAAAGGAAAATATAATTACAGATATAACGTAGAACTGTCTGAACTTTCGAATCTGGGAGGTGAAGTAACACAGTGGCAAAATGGGCCACATTCAGTTATTCTGTAGGCATTCTCAAATGTAACATTCCTTCTCACCTGACCATTCGATCTCTGATGATTCTCCCTGTTTTTCTCTCACGGTGATTGCACCGGCACAGAAACATTTTGCTTTCTTTTCTGGTTGGTGGTACCCTTCAGCATGATTTCATTGTAGACACTGGTCGTGTTGAGTCCTTTATTACTATTTCTATTTTATGTCGTACCATTCTCGATATTCACCTACTCCAGACTGACTTTGTTGTTAAGGGTATCACTGGAGATAAATAGCCTTCTTTTGGGGTCATGTAAAACTTCTCTCGTGGACACAACTGGAAATTCATTCAACTGTACCTTCCTCATCACCGAGACTGGCCCGTCTGTACTTGGGCTGAAGGCCAACAAAAACATTGACATTTTTATATCACTCTTATAACAAAAACACTTTTCGTTGTTTGAAATAATTTTACGGTGCTCCAAGGCCCCCGGTGACATGCAGATAACCGTTGTGAAGTTGGATGCAGGTGGAGATCCCATGTTCGTGAAGTGCCGTGTATTGGCCTACGGAATTCGGGAACTACTGAAGAAGTTTCTCGATACTTTGTTTGCCAAAGGGATTCTTGAACCCCTTTTCATCCTCTAAGCGGGCAACGCCCATTGTTACTCCGTTGAATTCTCCAAGAATGTGTAGCGACTATCGAACCACTTTGAATACCAGGCTTCGTCAGTGTACATGCACTATTGTAGAACCAGAGGATATACTGTCTCGTTTCCATGGCTCCAATCACTTCTCACGTATTGACTTAAAGGATGCTTATTCGCAAATTCCTTTACATGAAGATTCCCATGGGCTCACTACTATTACTACCCCAATTGGTTTGTACACATACAAGTTTCTGCCTTTTGGACTGAGTGTATCCTCAGCCATCTTTCAGTCTGTTGTGAAAACCATCACTGAGTGACCCGAAGGTGTCGAATGTTATCAAGATTATGTGGTTATACATGCACCCACACAAGCAGCTCACGTTGACAGACTTAGAGAGTTACTGCAACATTTTGTGAGTTAAACATTGTCTTTAATCCATCTAAATGTGTGTTTATTCCCAGTTCTATTGATTTTCTGGGATATCACATAACGAGGGCTGATCATCAACTTGATAATGATCACCTCGCTCTTTTTCTTCGACGTGTGTATCTCTAAAATCATTACTGAACTGCTTTCTTTGGTTAATTCACTCCAACATTACTCAAATATTATTCCGATTTTTTCTTCCATTTTGGAACTCATCTTCCCAGTACTGTAATCCTGCAATTTCTCGTGGTCAGCCAAACAAGAAGAATCATTAGGTTCTATTCTATCCTACTTTAAGACCAAGGCCTTTTTGGGTTCACTCACTCCCAAAGTAAATTCCACCCTCATCACTGATGCTTCATCAACTAGAATTGGGGCTGAGTTAGAACAGGATGTATACCCTTTTGTTTGTATTTCACGTCTACCTACTACTGCCAAAAAAAGGCTATTCTCAGAAGCAGTGTTCAGCTTTGGTTGTCTACTGGTCTGTCAGAGGGCTTCATAAATATCCGTTTGGATCCAAATTCACCATTATTTCTGATCATGCAGCATTCCGTTTTAGTTATGACCCATTCAAATCATTGCACAAGTCCCTTGCTGCAATGGTCCAGTGACAGTGTATAGCACTTTCTGCATATGATTATGACATTCAGCAACGTGGGGTAAAAAAAATCCAAATGCGGGTTATCTATACAGATACACTCAGTCAGGTGCTCCATGTGACTCTGATTCTTTGCTTGTGCAACCACTTCCTGTGAGCTGACAAGATCCAATTCGCGATTCACGTAGATACTTTGGATCTATTTTCTCTGCTAATAAACCAGGACTGAATGCCACTGTCAACTCTCGAGAGAGAAGTTAGCTGGGACTCAACATGGAATTCTGTGTTTAAACGATCGAAAAGTGATTCCTTCGTCACTCCAGCAATTAATACTATTTGATTTGCATTCTGGTTATTTGGGAATATAGCAAGTGAAAGAGCTGACTCGCCCGACCAGCTGGTGGCCTGAGGTCGATAGTGATATTGAGCAATTCACCATAAGGTGTGACCGTTGTGTACACAAAACCCATTCTCTGCCTTCTAAATGGAATCCATAGCCAGTATCTCGCGAAGCTTGGAAAAGAATTCATGTAGACTACTGTGGTCAGTTCCCTAATAAATATTGGGCTTTGGGGATAACTGATTCCTATTCTCGTTGGCTGCAAGTATGCTTCACAACGTTAGCTGATGCGGATTTCATACTGATTGACATGAGGAAGACATTCAGCCGTGAAGAAGTGGCCTACTCTCTGATTATTGATTATGGAAGTCACTGTACTACTGAAAAGACTTCCGCCTGGCTTAGAGTAATAGGATGTGATCATCTGCTTACTGCACCCAGACATCCACAGTCGAATGGAGTGGCCGAAAATTTCGCTCGCACGTTGAAGAGTGCTGTAAAGGCAATCCACCCGTCAAAAATACAAGATCTTCATCAAGGTGTAGACTACTTCCTGCTTCAGCACAGAAAAGCAGCTCATGGTACCACACATTCTATTCCAGCAACATTATTCAAGTTTCGAGTGCTCCGTTCGAATTTAAGATGCATAGAACCTGCTGATGTATCCTACCAACGAGAAAATGATTTACGACCAGCTTATGGAATTGCGCTGGGGCAAGTTCGCAATCTCATGGTACGAATTTTGGGTATGGAAGATGGGTCGGTGCACCGGAGACATGTTGATCAAATTCATTACCAAGTTCCTGAAATTCCTGCCAATACAGATAGTGTCTGAAATGTCTCAAATAATGACGTTGACTCGGAAATATCTAGTAAGACTGTCTTGAAACGTTCTGAAGGCCTGGCCACCCAACCGTTCAAAGACTATCAACCTCCCAGCTTCATTTGAGCTGTGGTGGGTGTAATGATTGTTCGTAACGCAGTTGCTCATAATCACGTTTTTGTGTCGTTATATATATATATATATATATATATATATATATATATATATATATATATATATATGCCACCTTGGATTGTGTATATAATTAACGGTGACTTTTGCCTCAACTTGTAGTGTTCTGCTGTTCATCCAGACTTGGGGTGATTACTACTACTCATTCACTGCGCTAGGATTTCACATTTACTCACCGATGAAGATCAGTGCCCAAAGCCAAGCCAACTTACCCTGTAAATTCAACTCGACGTAGGTGAGTGTTGCGCGCACTAGGGGACCATTAGAAAATGTTGAGTGTGATAGGCTGAAACAACATTCAGAACACTTGGACTAGCCAAGGGGTAGACCGCTGTGTTTAAAAAATCTCAAGGTTTTGGAGTCCAACAGATGGATTGTTAAAATATTTTTGGTTGATTTATCATGATAAATAGTTACGACATTACCATATTTGATTGAAATCCAGGGGGAGCTAGACAGGAGGTCACTAACTTGAATGAGGGAAGATTGGCATACGCAGCAGCTTGAAGAAGGCCGGAGTTATTTATTGGGACTCTGGAAGTTTTGCCGGCATACTGTCTTTCATTAATATCCCGTAACCGTCCTTATACCAGAAGAAAAACCAATATGATAAAGCTTCTCTAGTACCAGTCGATTTGGAACGAATTCAAAAGTTAAGGAACAGAGATAAGATGTACACCTGACAGATTAGACAGGACTGTTTGACTATTTACTGTTAGATTGAATGCATTATATCATCTCATTTAACTGATATTCCTATTGCTCACTTATGTGATATTTATAAACTCAGAGATAACATTGATGTACGGCATTTGCATGTTAAAATCCTTCGGTGTGATGTTAGGCAAATCATCACCTACTACCCACCTAACTAGCCCAGGGGGAAGTGATTAACAGTTACAAACTTCAAAACTACCAGTAGGTTTGGTTGCAATGAACGGTTTACATAGAAAGGTCTTTGGATATTTCCAGTAAAATGCTGCAATTATGGCAAATTTTGCAGGTTCAATACAGAATGAAATGACTCAATATGTTTTTCTGTCTCCTCACATTTTTAGATAAAGGACTGTAAAGTAATATAACTTGGAACCGAAGTGTAAGAACCAAATAAACCTAAAGGTAAGTGGACCAGGGCAAAAATGGCAGTATCCGGTACGGCAACCATCGAAAACGGGATCTAATTTAGTAGTGTCTTTTATAAACTGATCACTTTCCATTGGATCTCTCCCCTTCCATCGATGGTTTGTTCTGTGAGTTTTGGCTATTGGAAGTTGTTTCAGAGGTGAACATTACAATTAATCCGGCATCAAGTGAGAGCTGAATTATTGAACAGGCTGTTCACTGAGAGTAGGGAAGTAGTATGGAGGAGAAAAAGTCAATTTATTCTATGCTGGAGGAGATAAAGTTTATAAAAGGGTGCAAAAATAGATAGCATGGCGTTCTAAGGTTCCATGATTTTGCAGTTATCGAATAGAAATAATTGTTTCATTAGAATCTTTCCGCAATTTTTTGGAGATGCCTGATATAGATCGTATCTTGTTTGTGGACTGGATTCACAGTAACACCGTTTTCGAGGTTAGATTATTGAATTTAGTTTTGAAGAAGAAAGCTCGTTTTGGTGCCCGTAGAAGTGATCAACGGAGCAGCCTTCCAAAGACGGAAGAGAATTTGTCGGTTTAATGTTAGGAGTTGCGTAAGTAGTGAAACGAATTGCTATAATTTGAAAGTGTTCCGGATGAAGATAATGGGTGCGGGAAATCCACCCTTTACATGATCATACTATTTGACAGTGGGATGTATTTGAGCATTACCAGTGTGAGAATAGTGGCAGAACTGTATATAGATGCAACGGTTCGCTGATCAGACAGTAGGCCTTCGCATATCTAGAGTCAAGAGCGAGGCTGAACTCAATGAAGAGAATCGATGGTTTAGCAAATAGGCAGTACGTCAGCAACTGTCCAGAATCGAGGATAAGCGAAGCCAGTAAAGTGGATCAGTGAACAAGTCAGCGACCAACAGCGGTCTGCTGCGACCGGAGGTGGATCAACCAATCCGGGTGCAACCAGAAAAACTAGTCAATAGAACCTCTTGGGAATGTCAGGGGTCCAATTGGTTTTCTTGTAAAAATTCGGTTATGATTATCGGAAACACAATTTGCAGGAACTTTGAAAATGGCCATGCTATCGCTAGAAAATCAAAATACACCATTTTCTTTGGATTTTCATATCAATAGTTGTTATCGGATCTATTTGGGGGTCAGCATTGTCAGCGTAAACGTGCACGTTGATGAAATTACGTGTTTTTGCGTGCACTGAAAATTGGCTAATTATGGTAATAAAGGCTGGAATGAGTTCAAAAGGGATTTTCAAAATAATGAATTTGGAGAGTGAAGAAATAATATGCAAAGAGGCAAGTTGGTCTTTAGTGCATCAGTGCACTGGAAAGACTAAGATTCCCGTGATCTTAACGAGCAATATCCGTTCTGTATTGGGAACAATCGAAGAGATGGCACCAGGCTTACAGAAGAAGGAGTACAAAAATGCGGAAATTTTTATATCACAAGAATCCTGGTTGCGCTAGGATATACCCAGTGGAGTTATACAACGGGCACACTGGTGTTCACTATCATGGACGAGGTGTTATCACTTATGCTAATAACCACTGAATCAAGTCAACAAATCTGGTCGTTACGTGACCATCCGAAACGATTAGTTGTCACATTATAAACTGTAAGCCAAATTTTCTGAGGGGATTCCGCTCGACACTCATCGGAAAGATTCACTTGGCATCTAGTACAACACTTTCTGAGTTAAAATATTTTCTGATTTTCCGTATTTCGTGGTAATTACGCAGTTGAGTGAATCCATTTAAATATTTGTCGGTAATTTTACCAAACACGACGTTATTTTTCTTACTACTCTTGGACTGATAAATTTGGTACTTTTTACCCTTAGACTAGACGCACAGATAGACTTGGTTATTACAAATAAACCACAGTTGTTCAATATTCAAAACATAAACTCCTGAGCAGTCCTGATCACTGTATCTTGAAAATATGTCCGACAGTGCATAGTGAGATCAGCCGGTGCACTATGTTGAGAAGATCATCCAGAGAAACGAGTCAGAGAAATTGCTCACCAAACACCAGGTCCAGGTAATCGCCCTGGTTACCTCAACCGATTTTCCCGTGCTTTCAAACCCTAATCACTCTGTCTCCCATGAAAAAATCACCGACTACCTTAATTTCTGCTTGATTCATTGTGGCCTATTTGAAGCTGTCTACTTCCAAACTGATCGGCATTCTTCACCAGTACTTAAGCAACTTCGAAGAAAGAAAACCAGGCCCACAAACGGTAATAGCACACGCAGGTGAAAATACTCACCAACTTGATCGTATGTGAAGCGAAACGTCTGAACAAGTAGTATATAGATACATATGATGTACCGGCATTTGGATATCCGTAAAGCACCTATGTAGCAGTAACTCAAGAAATAAAAATAAAACACTGATGTTGAAATACTAATTTCTCAGTTCAGCTCAGTACGGTAGCTATTTCCGTGCCAGACCAACAACTATCGAACCTCTTATGATCTTCCATCTGATATGTAAAGTTAATATAAGCAAAGCTCCTGGTCCAAACAAGATATCACCTGTTGTACTCACGGAGAAACCTGATGCCTTTTCGGCTGCACTAGCCAATATCTTCAATAATCGTCTGGCAAGCAGAAAACTCCCTGACATTTGGAGACTGGCCAAGATAACATCAGTCCCCAAGAAAAAAAAGGAAAATACCCCCTTACAGCCTGCTGTTCTGTGGTGCTTAAATCATTCGGGAGGCCTTTATTACCGTGGATTACCTTGGAGTCTGCTGAAGAAGACACATACCAATTTCCTTATCGGTCTTCGTGTTCCACACTGTACTCCGTAGGTGACATAGTCCACCCAGTATCTTCGGCATCGGACTGGAAATGTAAGACGGTCAGAAAGGTGTTTTCAGATTACAAAAACGCATCTGGCTGCCTTGGTCGATCAGTATTGCTCATTTTGCTCTCCGTAAGTGGTGATCACAAGAAAAGTCCGCAGGTTGATTTCAAACTACTCCATTGATCGAAGGCACTTCATGTGTTTTAGCGGCTTGAAGTCTCCTTCTCTTCCAGCTGACTTTGGCTTATTACAAGGTGCAATTTTTCCTCTTTTATTTTCTTTGTACGGTAAACAACTAATCCAGTAGATACTCATTGGCTGCAAATGCGCCGACTATGTAGTTCAAGGATGTGAACTATCGACATCCGAAGGAATGTCATAAATTCAGATCAAACTAAACGAAGTTGTTGACTGGTTGTCATCCTGATTCCTTGTACTGAATGCTTCTAATTGTCAGGACATTTTTCCCTCACTTTCTTGTGAACCACATAGACCCCTTAATAGCAAGTTTCCTGTCCTTTTCCTGAATAGTGAAACTATAACAATATCACAAGCGGTTAGACATCTTGATGTTACTCTATAGCCTAGTCTTTCACGAAGCCAGCATTTTCAAAAGACTCTTTGTAGAGTTATAAATTTGTCATTTTTTCACTCCCCATCTAAGAGTTCTCTCGGTCCCAAATGTGTTATTGTTCATATTTATGACTCAATTTCTTCTCCCATACTAGTTGCACTGTTCTCCAGATATTTTACCCGGCCTTTTAAATAATGATTTCAGAATGATAATAAGATCCGTAAAACAAATCTCCAAGTGCAGTGGCATATCCACCGATACACTTGCTGATACCACCACTGAGAAACAGTTATATGTTTGTTAGCGGTTTCCTTCGAAAATACTTTCAGACATACAACACCCCCTGAACAACAAACTTACAAGAGCTATACCTATAACACGTACGCGCTCAAAGTTACGATTTCTATATGCTCGCACTTCTGCGTATCGCAATTTTGTTTTGCCGTCTCATGCTCGCCTGCATGTTGACCCAATAAAAGCCACCACAGACCCACAGAACTGTTTAATTTTATGTGATTTATATGGTTATCGGTTCCGTAATTTGATATCCACAGATGTGGTGTAAATGCTCAAAATTCACCCAAACGGGTGCATGAAGCTCCTAATGACCTGATGGTTTGACTTAATGATCATCGGACTGCCTACATAAACGATCTCTTTTGTGCCAATAAGCTGCAATTAATCGAAGGTGGAAACGTTTTCCTACGAGACGCATGAAACTGATCAAAGCATATAGTATTAGAAAACAGCATGAGGTGAAGATGCATATTTCATAGAACAATATATCAGCAGACGTTTGCGTCATTACTGAGTACGTCACACATCCGAATGGTTCAGTGAACCAGTCGCCGAATGTTTCTGTTACACTTACGACTTCCTTGTTGCCGTCACAGTAACAACTCTTGCTTGGATTACTGCACTGACCAGAGGAAATATGGAGAGATTTTACGAACACGTTTTCATGCGTATGATTGTGGTCTACCTTGCATCGGAAATACAAGACGCAGAAATTGTTACTTTTACCGCTCATCCTTCCTACTAATTGTGGATGACTAACCGTTTGCGAGACTTTCAGAAATATTATGTTTTCGAATATAGGACAAATGTTCTGTAGCTATACAGGCAAATTTATCAGCAGAAACGGGTACCGTTTTAGTGAGTCTGCTGGTTGAAGTGGCAAAACACAATTTATCCGTGTGTGTTTTTTGCCACTGTTAACGTATGGACCACGCTTATTACGAGCTGATAGTCCCACAAAGCCTCAAAACAGCAGCGGTGTCATTATCACCTACGTGAAAACAAGATGGATTAGGACAATCTAGACAAGCAAAATGTCGCATTCTGGCCTCAGCTGAGGTTGTTGGCATCCATCTACACAAGCCCTTCTGTGTGCCCAAAAGCAATTTGTGTGAGCTCTTAAGATGTCCCTGGCCCTCCCTCCAACATCCAACAGGCCGCAGACCACGTGTATACTGACATAATACGTGAGACACATCATTAAGACGAACAAGCAAGACCATTGAACAGAGATACCACTCAGCTGAAAAAATGGAGCATTCACAAAAAGTAGTGGAACCTATTGATTTTATTGGGTTCAATAATCTAAGTTTCTCTGTTTCGTGAGGATCTTACTGACTACCTCAATGTGGGCTAATAAAATTGCTGTCCTTTTGAATTTGCCTATGTACAGACTGATGGATTTTCCTCTTCTTCACTGGAACAACTACGTAAGAAGAAAGAATAGGCCTATAAAATCAGGAAAAAGTCTATTGTAAGGTGAACATACAAGCTGATATAATCGGAAATGCAAAGCCTCAATAAGATGTAAGCAGATGCCATCTTCGGAAACTCCAGTTGTCGGGATACGTGGAGTGCTATGAAAAAGCTTTGTGGTAACAACTCATTGATCAGGAACCATTACTGTTAAGTCGAAAAATCATCAAGTATTCATTTTCCGTAAGGTTTCAGGAAGTCTGTTTGCTGGTCTATTGCAGTGCCACTGAGCCTCTTCAGATTGAGATCACGCCTGCTTGGAAGTAGCTGAATACACGGGAGACTGATAAAGCCCCAGGCCCTGAAGGTTTATTCCCTGGTGTCCTGAAAGTGTGAGCCGATGCCCTGTCAAATCTCTTGGAGGATATTTTCAACTGTTTTCTGACAAGCTGTAAGATTTCTTACTCATGGAGTCCTGCTAAGATCACGCCTGTCCTCAAGAATGAGCCCGGGATCTACCACCCCGTCGCATGTACATATGTGATGCTCACGACGACGGAGAATATTTGTTGCCACTTGTTATTACTGAGAGTGCTTTGGAAGGTAGCTATCGGTTTCCGTATAGATCTTCCCGATCCACCCTTGACGTCACAGCATACCAGCGGTGGCCAAATGGTCATTACATTGGGGTTTGGATCCTCCAACCCTGAGTTCGAATCTCCGAGCCACAGCCAGCCTCCCCAGTTGGCAGCCTTAAATCGGCCGTGACCACCTTCTGGAGATACTGTAATGTTATCACATGATAAACAGGAATTGAATGAAAAGAAACAAAGAGAAAAAATTCTATTGCAGCTGCCTCAGATAATAAAGGCAAAATGGTTAGGCTGACGAGCCTGGACTTTAAAAGTACCTTCGGCAGTCTCGATAGATCAGTGTTACCCAATGTCTTACTGAATTAGTGGTTGATCAAAGCTTGCGCAGACTGACTTTTGTCTATTACACTGACCGAACTCAGTTAAAGTCCTTTAGTGGAATGACAAACCATCACTTTTTTCATCTACATTTACTTCTCGTAAATATGAAGTTGGTGTATTTTTACGAAAGGATCATCCTATATCGGAGGTCACTCCCATAATTCAAGCAGATTAGACGACATTGTGAATTGGTCCCCATCCTGTTCCCTGAAATCGAATACTTCTAAAGGTCATGATACGTCGTTCTATTTATCTTCCAGCGGATCAAATCAAGTAAGCATTGACAGATTCCGCCTATTTTCTGTGCATAACGAAAACATTTTCTCAGCATCCACAGTCGAATACCTCAGAGTTTTATTCACCAGTTATCTTTTGTGGTCTTTGCACGTTATTGAAATAATTGTTTATTTAGAAAGCTATCATTTTCCACCCTTAGGCTACGTACGTCATCTGCTCCTAATGAATGATTTTCAGGGTTTTTGACTGTTTGCATTATTCCCTATCGGTTTTACTGCTCCCCGGTAATCTTTCCTAGCTAGTGGAATAAGGATTTTCATTTAATCGCAAGTTCCATAATACACACCTGTAGATACGGTGGCATATCTAGAGGTATACTTGTGCTTGTGATATTTTTAATTCTACAATTCTTTCTGATTCCCGTCATCCTCTACCGAATAAACTTAAAAAGTTTGTTTCTGGGTCTTTCGAAAGCTCAAAGTTCAAAGTCCTGATTACTAGCCTCTTTGCGTATCGGAATTCTGTTTAGTCGTATCTCGCTCGTCTACATGTGCGTCGCAAGAAGATTCAGTCCGAATTACGATACAGCTTGAATACTGGACATCAATCAGTTTTCACCATTCTTTCCTTTGCTGAAGTTGTGCACACATTGCGGTATTTTATCCGCCAAAACGTGATCCTCTTGAGTAAGTCGTTTGTACTCTCTTGCTCTCCTGAGAAGCACACGTTATCCAGCTCCAGTATTTCTGTAGTGTGCTGGATGCAACGCTGTTCTGTGTGAAGGTTGCACATGTATGATTTGCAAAGACGCAAGATAAACTCGGTGAACCGGAGCACAGTAAGCGCATGAGCAAAAAACAGTACTTACTAGTGAAGATGTGGAGAAATGATCAGGAATACATCGTGCAACCGAATGCTATTGACTTCTATGTTCAAGCAACATTTACACTCATAGAGGTGGGCTTGGAGATCTGTCCTTTGCATGCTAACGAATACAGTCGCTTTTGTGCTATCAACCAAAGGATATATATATATATATATATATATATATATATATATATATATATATATATATATATATATATATATATGAGGACTGCAGCCCCACGGATGACGTGTTTTCAGGGAGATTTCCGACTCCCTGACAAAAGCAGCATTATACCGGCCTCACAGAAGCCGGCACTAATGGTACCTGATCCAAAACGGTAAACTTCTAAAATTTTATGGAAATGTTTTCTCCCCATGTCCATCACAACGATTTTTGAGTTAACCAAGGTGGCTATCCTTAGTCAGTTGTGATCCTCTTCCATTGTTTCCAGTGGCCCTTGAGAGTTTGTATACAAATCCAACAGCACGCAGTTGTTTATGCTTGCCATCCACTTTCAAAGATCTCGGGTAGTTTTGTGAAATCAGTTTGCTATATCTCAGACTAGTCTTCTGCTCTTAATTCAGTTCCCCGTTCTCTACTTCCTCAAAGCTGGAGTCTTTTGATTATCCAAGTTATGTACTTTCATAGTTGTCAGACTATTTTTCTAATAGAACTCAAAGTGTTCAGGTTGATACAAGACAGTCGAGTCCATCAGCCAACAGCTACGGTGTTCTTTAGGGCATAGTCCTTTCCTCCTGTTTTTTATTATATATAAAAATGACTTATTAAATTTAACACGTGCATGACTTTTGAGAATGCCGATGTCGTGGTTCTCTGTTAATTTACCTTCAATCAACCAGATCCTACCTCTTTATCCGGTAACGTGTGCAATATTCAGCGTTTTCCGTTCGATTCTAGCCAACATTTCAACATTTCCAAATGTTTCGAGTGTACTTTCTCTCTTTCTCAATCCTCTTAACCCAATGAGCAATCCGTCGTCATCACCATCCCCGTTTCCCGAGCTGACACGATAAAAAATTTGGGCGTTAAAATCAGTCCCAGTTTGCAGTAGTCTTCTTATATTCTTGATTGTGTAAAAAAGTACGTTGACTTCTCGGGTTAGCAGGCTAAAGCAGTTTGATCCTACGCAAGCTGTTATTCTCTTCCGGTGACCATCAATGTACTATCCTTATGTTATTCTATTGCTTCCCAGTAGTCCTTCCTAGTCTACTTAAGAAAGAATTTATCACTTTACACCGTGACCTGATTAATAAAATTCATGTCTCGTTGATTCTCGTAGATTCTCTTATCTCCGTAGTATTCGCTTTACACATTTTACCCGTGGTAAATTTATCTCGACGATTCTTCAGGACACCACACACCTACTCACTGTACTTTGACTTATCTGCATGCCGTTCAACTTATTCTACACGATCCTCATTTAGATTTATCCCTTCCCGTATAAATATATATCGCAACCACCCAGAGCCTTATTTAGCACGAGTTCTGGTCGACAAGATGGATGTAACAGACAAATGTAACACAAACGGTGGTCAAACAGTCATCAGGAGAGGGTCCTTCATCCTCTCGATTTTGGGTTCTAATCCTGCTTTTACCGCCGGCCACTTTCCCCAATTGATAGCATCTAACTGGCAGAGACTCACTTCTAAAAATGTTAGACTGTTAATACACAATAAAGGGAAATGAACAAAAAGGATGGAACAAGAGAAGGAGAAAAGAACCTCTGCCGGTGAATCACTTTTTTCCGCAGCATCAACTTGGTCATTCTAAAGCGACGGCAATCAGTTTCCCTTCGTTGTGACTGAAGAGTGAGTGAGTTTGTTTACTTAGACAAAGTCATCAAACCAAATCAACCCAATGCATTACAATACGATCATGCAGCAGGAAATTTCTGGATTATTCCAAGGGAATCGAATTGTGGTGTATTGCTCGTGGAAGGAATTCCGATGAACGAAAAACCCCTGTTTTCCTGAGTGTTGTTTGGAACTTGGTTTATTCTGTTATCAAGGCGTTATTCTGCCCGCAGAAGTCTGTCACTCTGAAATACAAAGAAGTCATCAATCTTGTGCTTCAGCGTAATCGACGAATTAATTTCGGAAAGGCTGAACTAGTTGAATTCCACTGACCGCAACAGAAACTTTCACAGGATTCTCTTGATTCTTTCTTACACTTCAGATGCAACCTGTATGTTGCATTTTAGGAGTCTAATTGCAGTATTTTCCGTAATTCTTGAGTCAAACACGGTAGTTTAAAAGCCTGGCGTTGTACTTTTAGTGCCTAGCTACGGTACAACGCTCTTTAACCGTGTCCCATGGAGTTTGAACTGCGATGTATTCTCCCTAAACTGTGACATAATGCCTTTGAACTACGACTTTGGACTCGCAAACAACGGAAAATACTGTGGAAATGTAAACTCATAACCGTCTGATTACTGGGACCAGTTGCCAACAGCTGCAAGAAAAATTCTTTCCACCACCTAATCCTACTCTCCAATATGTACACGAAGTTTGCGGACTCATGTAAGCTGTATCAAAATGTGAATAATCTAATTGAATTTACATCTCACGTCATGTTGCGTAATCGGAGTTTTGGGAAAACAAAAAGCCATCCGATAACTCCCGGTCAATACAAACCGTCGAGTACATGTCATCTCCAATCACAGAAGAATTGGGATGGCTTATTCAAAGCAAAGACCAAGTAGTTACCTGGAAATGTTCAATTTTGAATGTGTGAAAGCACTAAAATAATTATTGTAGATAAAAATAACCACTCAGTACTTAGCTCTAGGCAGTTCATACGCAGTTCAGTCCCCCAGAGCTGTTCGGTATTTGTCTGCTTGTGTTAAGGCCGATTGGTTCAGGCCAACAAAAACACACTTTTAACTGCTCTGCTTGAGGACGGTTTAACC
Source organism: Fasciola hepatica (assembly GCA_948099385.1). Lineage (NCBI taxonomy): Eukaryota > Metazoa > Platyhelminthes > Trematoda > Plagiorchiida > Fasciolidae > Fasciola > Fasciola hepatica. Next base: position 4,429,013 of record CANUEZ040000131.1, read on the forward strand.
TTAACCCTTCTAGCTAGCATGGTGTCCAAAGTCGCTCTTTCACGTAAACGTGATCGATATTATTTCACCACAAACGGTCCTTCACCCGTCCTACTGAATTTTACTGTTTTGGAAGTTTTGTCTAGCCATCCCTTCCTTAGACCATTCTCAGGATCAGTTTAGTACGTGGTAATCCGGAGTACCGAAAGTACACTTGGTGCACGTGATTCTTAAGGGAAGGTAGATTCTTCATTCGTATATCACCTCAGACGCTGTAAGGTCACGTATGTCCAGTTAGTCTTGTTCAAACTGTGCAGTAAATGTGTCCTTGGAAGATTCTCCCAAATTCTCTCTTTCTGTGGAGGCAACAACACGAGCATATTTAGCTTTCTTTTCTGGCCGGTGACAACACTCAGCGTGATTCCTGTGTTGACACGTGCCAGCCGTGGTACGGCCGTGTCAGCGAAACACCCACGAGACAAAGAGAGGTGGTGTTTAAAGTGATCAGTCGTAGTGACTCAGCAAGCATTACACTCGATACGGCCAGGTACAACATGGTGTCTAAGTACGCTTAAGAGCTTCAGCCAAACAGAATCGCCGAGGACAAGCACAGCGAAAGCTCGCTGTGACTGGTCAACTTGTGATCTACCAATTAATTTTATGGATTTATCATATTTATACAAATCATTTCTGTAATGAAATCAAAGTGCCATTCCGCAGCCTAGGTCTTTTAGCTATCTCCATTTGCGTAGTTTTAGGTTGGGGTAATTTTAACATCCTGTCTCGAATACTACCATAATGTCATTTTGTTGGTCGTGTTTTGTGCTGGCTGGGTGAATCAGCTAATTTTAACAGTATACTGTTAAATCTATCTTTCCTGAGACTGAGGCACATAAGCTATTCCAAATTTTAAACTCAATCCTACTGAGGCTGGTGTAACAGGTATTGTTGGATACACATCATCTCGATTCAGTGGCCAAATGTACTTCTTTTGCATGGATTTGAAACACACTTATTTAGGAATTCCGCTTCATCTTGATTCTCCTGAGTTAGTCAGAATTAATACTCCCTCTGAACTGTTATCATGAAGAACCATGTGCCCTCGTGATATTCGGTTAAAAGTTCACTTTCTTATCGACTACCATTTAATTAGTCATTGTAATACAATGAATCATTAGATTTAAATAGATCAGTGTTGATTCTGTATTATTAATGAGACACATCCCACTAATAATCAGGCTTTATGGAACACGGGAAAGCCACTGATTCACATAAACACGAACATTATTGACCTGTTTACGAAAAAGTGTCTGTTAGGTGAACGGGAAATTTCAAAATCAGACCGGGAATAATCACCCATTTACGGCCCAGTAATCAGAGCATGAGGAACGCAGTTACATCGGAGCTCACCTCATCCAATACTCAATGGAGGTGGTGGAAATCACACCGATATCCGTTTTACAATTGAGCGGTAGGAGATTAGATTTGTATATAATATGATTCATCATGCAGCTTGAACGCTCAACTCACCATTGAAAACCATGGAAGCACTGTACAGCTGTTTCATCCTTGTTGGGAATCATCAGCAGTGCACATCCACCGAGCCCCCACGGGGACTCGAACCCGGGGTGAACGATTGTGAATCGAACACCTTAACCACAAGGCTATCCGGGCTGGCTCTCAACGGTTTGTTGAACATCTACACTACATGATATAGCACCCTTCCGTCACTGGCTTCGAACGGTAACAACCCGCCTCCCACACAGCGATCGACTCCTATGATGGATGACTTCTCTGTAGGGGCCTAAGTACAACGAAGGCATTCCGTTATGAACAACCTACAGAGCTTGGTTACTATTTGCAATAGAGTAGTAGGAGATTAGATTTGTATATAATATGATTCATCATGCAGCTTGAACGCTCAACTCACCATTGAAAACCATGGAAGCACTGTACAGCTGTTTCATCCTTGTTGGGAATCATCAGCAGTGCACATCCACCGAGCCCCCACGGGGACTCGAACCCGGGGTGAACGATTGTGAATCGAACACCTTAACCACAAGGCTATCCGGGCTGGCTCTCAACGGTTTGTTGAACATCTACACTACATGATATAGCACCCTTCCGTCACTGGCTTCGAACGGTAACAACCCGCCTCCCACACAGCGATCGACTCCTATGATGGATGACTTCTCTGTAGGGGCCTAAGTACAACGAAGGCATTCCGTTATGAACAACCTACAGAGCTTGGTTACTATTTGCAATTGAGTAGTAGGAGATTAGATTTGTATATAATATGATTCATCATGCAGCTTGAACGCTCAACTCACCATTGAAAACCATGGAAGCACTGTACAGCTGTTTCATCCTTGTTGGGAATCATCAGCAGTGCACATCCACCGAGCCCCCACGGGGACTCGAACCCGGGGTGAACGATTGTGAATCGAACACCTTAACCACAAGGCTATCCGGGCTGGCTCTCAACGGTTTGTTGAACATCTACACTACATGATATAGCACCCTTCCGTCACTGGCTTCGAACGGTAACAACCCGCCTCCCACACAGCGATCGACTCCTATGATGGATGACTTCTCTGTAGGGGCCTAAGTACAACGAAGGCATTCCGTTATGAACAACCTACAGAGCTTGGTTACTATTTGCAATTGAGTAGTAGGAGATTAGATTTGTATATAATATGATTCATCATGCAGCTTGAACGCTCAACTCACCATTGAAAACCATGGAAGCACTGTACAGCTGTTTCATCCTTGTTGGGAATCATCAGCAGTGCACATCCACCGAGCCCCCACGGGGACTCGAACCCGGGGTGAACGATTGTGGATCGAACACCTTAACCACAAGGCTATCCGGGCTGGCTCTCAACGGTTTGTTGAACATCTACACTACATGATATAGCACCCTTCCGTCACTGGCTTCGAACGGTAACAACCCGCCTCCCACACAGCGATCGACTCCTATGATGGATGACTTCTCTGTAGGGGCCTAAGTACAACGAAGGCATTCCGTTATGAACAACCTACAGAGCTTGGTTACTATTTGCAATTGAGTAGTAGGAGATTAGATTTGTATATAATATGATTCATCATGCAGCTTGAACGCTCAACTCACCATTGAAAACCATGGAAGCACTGTACAGCTGTTTCATCCTTGTTGGGAATCATCAGCAGTGCACATCCACCGAGCCCCCACGGGGATTCGAACCCGGGGTGAACGATTGTGAATCGAACACCTTAACCACAAGGCTATCCGGGCTGGCTCTCAACGGTTTGTTGAACATCTACACTACATGATATAGCACCCTTCCGTCACTGGCTTCGAACGGTAACAACCCGCCTCCCACACAGCGATCGACTCCTATGATGGATGACTTCTCTGTAGGGGCCTAAGTACAACGAAGGCATTCCGTTATGAACAACCTACAGAGCTTGGTTACTATTTGCAATTGAGTAGTAGGAGATTAGATTTGTATATAATATGATTCATCATGCAGCTTGAACGCTCAACTCACCATTGAAAACCATGGAAGCACTGTACAGCTGTTTCATCCTTGTTGGGAATCATCAGCAGTGCACATCCACCGAGCCCCCACGGGGACTCGAACCCGGGGTGAACGATTGTGAATCGAACACCTTAACCACAAGGCTATCCGGGCTGGCTCTCAACGGTTTGTTGAACATCTACACTACATGATATAGCACCCTTCCGTCACTGGCTTCGAACGGTAACAACCCGCCTCCCACACAGCGATCGACTCCTATGATGGATGACTTCTCTGTAGGGGCCTAAGTACAACGAAGGCATTCCGTTATGAACAACCTACAGAGCTTGGTTACTATTTGCAATAGAGTAGTAGGAGATTAGATTTGTATATAATATGATTCATCATGCAGCTTGAACGCTCAACTCACCATTGAAAACCATGGAAGCACTGTACAGCTGTTTCATCCTTGTTGGGAATCATCAGCAGTGCACATCCACCGAGCCCCCACGGGGACTCGAACCCGGGGTGAACGATTGTGAATCGAACACCTTAACCACAAGGCTATCCGGGCTGGCTCTCAACGGTTTGTTGAACATCTACACTACATGATATAGCACCCTTCCGTCACTGGCTTCGAACGGTAACAACCCGCCTCCCACACAGCGATCGACTCCTATGATGGATGACTTCTCTGTAGGGGCCTAAGTACAACGAAGGCATTCCGTTATGAACAACCTACAGAGCTTGGTTACTATTTGCAATAGAGTAGTAGGAGATTAGATTTGTATATAATATGATTCATCATGCAGCTTGAACGCTCAACTCACCATTGAAAACCATGGAAGCACTGTACAGCTGTTTCATCCTTGTTGGGAATCATCAGCAGTGCACATCCACCGAGCCCCCACGGGGACTCGAACCCGGGGTGAACGATTGTGAATCGAACACCTTAACCACAAGGCTATCCGGGCTGGCTCTCAACGGTTTGTTGAACATCTACACTACATGATATAGCACCCTTCCGTCACTGGCTTCGAACGGTAACAACCCGCCTCCCACACAGCGATCGACTCCTATGATGGATGACTTCTCTGTAGGGGCCTAAGTACAACGAAGGCATTCCGTTATGAACAACCTACAGAGCTTGGTTACTATTTGCAATTGAGTAGTAGGAGATTAGATTTGTATATAATATGATTCATCATGCAGCTTGAACGCTCAACTCACCATTGAAAACCATGGAAGCACTGTACAGCTGTTTCATCCTTGTTGGGAATCATCAGCAGTGCACATCCACCGAGCCCCCACGGGGACTCGAACCCGGGGTGAACGATTGTGAATCGAACACCTTAACCACAAGGCTATCCGGGCTGGCTCTCAACGGTTTGTTGAACATCTACACTACATGATATAGCACCCTTCCGTCACTGGCTTCGAACGGTAACAACCCGCCTCCCACACAGCGATCGACTCCTATGATGGATGACTTCTCTGTAGGGGCCTAAGTACAACGAAGGCATTCCGTTATGAACAACCTACAGAGCTTGGTTACTATTTGCAATTGAGTAGTAGGAGATTAGATTTGTATATAATATGATTCATCATGCAGCTTGAACGCTCAACTCACCATTGAAAACCATGGAAGCACTGTACAGCTGTTTCATCCTTGTTGGGAATCATCAGCAGTGCACATCCACCGAGCCCCCACGGGGACTCGAACCCGGGGTGAACGATTGTGAATCGAACACCTTAACCACAAGGCTATCCGGGCTGGCTCTCAACGGTTTGTTGAACATCTACACTACATGATATAGCACCCTTCCGTCACTGGCTTCGAACGGTAACAACCCGCCTCCCACACAGCGATCGACTCCTATGATGGATGACTTCTGTGTAGGGGCCTAAGTACAACGAAGGCATTCCGTTATGAACAACCTACAGAGCTTGGTTACTATTTGCAATTGAGTAGTAGGAGATTAGATTTGTAAATAATATGATTCATCATGCAGCTTGAACGCTCAACTCACCATTGAAAACCATGGAAGCACTGTACAGCTGTTTCATCCTTGTTGGGAATCATCAGCAGTGCACATCCACCGAGCCCCCACGGGGACTCGAACCCGGGGTGAACGATTGTGAATCGAACACCTTAACCACAAGGCTATCCGGGCTGGCTCTCAACGGTTTGTTGAACATCTACACTACATGATATAGCACCCTTCCGTCACTGGCTTCGAACGGTAACAACCCGCCTCCCACACAGCGATCGACTCCTATGATGGATGACTTCTCTGTAGGGGCCTAAGTACAACGAAGGCATTCCGTTATGAACAACCTACAGAGCTTGGTTACTATTTGCAATTGAGTAGTAGGAGATTAGATTTGTATATAATATGATTCATCATGCAGCTTGAACGCTCAACTCACCATTGAAAACCATGGAAGCACTGTACAGCTGTTTCATCCTTGTTGGGAATCATCAGCAGTGCACATCCACCGAGCCCCCACGGGGACTCGAACCCGGGGTGAACGATTGTGAATCGAACACCTTAACCACAAGGCTATCCGGGCTGGCTCTCAACGGTTTGTTGAACATCTACACTACATGATATAGCACCCTTCCGTCACTGGCTTCGAACGGTAACAACCCGCCTCCCACACAGCGATCGACTCCTATGATGGATGACTTCTCTGTAGGGGCCTAAGTACAACGAAGGCATTCCGTTATGAACAACCTACAGAGCTTGGTTACTATTTGCAATAGAGTAGTAGGAGATTAGATTTGTATATAATATGATTCATCATGCAGCTTGAACGCTCAACTCACCATTGAAAACCATGGAAGCACTGTACAGCTGTTTCATCCTTGTTGGGAATCATCAGCAGTGCACATCCACCGAGCCCCCACGGGGACTCGAACCCGGGGTGAACGATTGTGAATCGAACACCTTAACCACAAGGCTATCCGGGCTGGCTCTCAACGGTTTGTTGAACATCTACACTACATGATATAGCACCCTTCCGTCACTGGCTTCGAACGGTAACAACCCGCCTCCCACACAGCGATCGACTCCTATGATGGATGACTTCTCTGTAGGGGCCTAAGTACAACGAAGGCATTCCGTTATGAACAACCTACAGAGCTTGGTTACTATTTGCAATAGAGTAGTAGGAGATTAGATTTGTATATAATATGATTCATCATGCAGCTTGAACGCTCAACTCACCATTGAAAACCATGGAAGCACTGTACAGCTGTTTCATCCTTGTTGGGAATCATCAGCAGTGCACATCCACCGAGCCCCCACGGGGACTCGAACCCGGGGTGAACGATTGTGAATCGAACACCTTAACCACAAGGCTATCCGGGCTGGCTCTCAACGGTTTGTTGAACATCTACACTACATGATATAGCACCCTTCCGTCACTGGCTTCGAACGGTAACAACCCGCCTCCCACACAGCGATCGACTCCTATGATGGATGACTTCTCTGTAGGGGCCTAAGTACAACGAAGGCATTCCGTTATGAACAACCTACAGAGCTTGGTTACTATTTGCAATTGAGTAGTAGGAGATTAGATTTGTATATAATATGATTCATCATGCAGCTTGAACGCTCAACTCACCATTGAAAACCATGGAAGCACTGTACAGCTGTTTCATCCTTGTTGGGAATCATCAGCAGTGCACATCCACCGAGCCCCCACGGGGACTCGAACCCGGGGTGAACGATTGTGAATCGAACACCTTAACCACAAGGCTATCCGGGCTGGCTCTCAACGGTTTGTTGAACATCTACACTACATGATATAGCACCCTTCCGTCACTGGCTTCGAACGGTAACAACCCGCCTCCCACACAGCGATCGACTCCTATGATGGATGACTTCTCTGTAGGGGCCTAAGTACAACGAAGGCATTCCGTTATGAACAACCTACAGAGCTTGGTTACTATTTGCAATTGAGTAGTAGGAGATTAGATTTGTATATAATATGATTCATCATGCAGCTTGAACGCTCAACTCACCATTGAAAACCATGGAAGCACTGTACAGCTGTTTCATCCTTGTTGGGAATCATCAGCAGTGCACATCCACCGAGCCCCCACGGGGACTCGAACCCGGGGTGAACGATTGTGAATCGAACACCTTAACCACAAGGCTATCCGGGCTGGCTCTCAACGGTTTGTTGAACATCTACACTACATGATATAGCACCCTTCCGTCACTGGCTTCGAACGGTAACAACCCGCCTCCCACACAGCGATCGACTCCTATGATGGATGACTTCTCTGTAGGGGCCTAAGTACAACGAAGGCATTCCGTTATGAACAACCTACAGAGCTTGGTTACTATTTGCAATTGAGTAGTAGGAGATTAGATTTGTATATAATATGATTCATCATGCAGCTTGAACGCTCAACTCACCATTGAAAACCATGGAAGCACTGTACAGCTGTTTCATCCTTGTTGGGAATCATCAGCAGTGCACATCCACCGAGCCCCCACGGGGACTCGAACCCGGGGTGAACGATTGTGAATCGAACACCTTAACCACAAGGCTATCCGGGCTGGCTCTCAACGGTTTGTTGAACATCTACACTACATGATATAGCACCCTTCCGTCACTGGCTTCGAACGGTAACAACCCGCCTCCCACACAGCGATCGACTCCTATGATGGATGACTTCTCTGTAGGGGCCTAAGTACAACGAAGGCATTCCGTTATGAACAACCTACAGAGCTTGGTTACTATTTGCAATTGAGTAGTAGGAGATTAGATTTGTATATAATATGATTCATCATGCAGCTTGAACGCTCAACTCACCATTGAAAACCATGGAAGCACTGTACAGCTGTTTCATCCTTGTTGGGAATCATCAGCAGTGCACATCCACCGAGCCCCCACGGGGACTCGAACCCGGGGTGAACGATTGTGAATCGAACACCTTAACCACAAGGCTATCCGGGCTGGCTCTCAACGGTTTGTTGAACATCTACACTACATGATATAGCACCCTTCCGTCACTGGCTTCGAACGGTAACAACCCGCCTCCCACACAGCGATCGACTCCTATGATGGATGACTTCTCTGTAGGGGCCTAAGTACAACGAAGGCATTCCGTTATGAACAACCTACAGAGCTTGGTTACTATTTGCAATAGAGTAGTAGGAGATTAGATTTGTATATAATATGATTCATCATGCAGCTTGAACGCTCAACTCACCATTGAAAACCATGGAAGCACTGTACAGCTGTTTCATCCTTGTTGGGAATCATCAGCAGTGCACATCCACCGAGCCCCCACGGGGACTCGAACCCGGGGTGAACGATTGTGAATCGAACACCTTAACCACAAGGCTATCCGGGCTGGCTCTCAACGGTTTGTTGAACATCTACACTACATGATATAGCACCCTTCCGTCACTGGCTTCGAACGGTAACAACCCGCCTCCCACACAGCGATCGACTCCTATGATGGATGACTTCTCTGTAGGGGCCTAAGTACAACGAAGGCATTCCGTTATGAACAACCTACAGAGCTTGGTTACTATTTGCAATTGAGTAGTAGGAGATTAGATTTGTATATAATATGATTCATCATGCAGCTTGAACGCTCAACTCACCATTGAAAACCATGGAAGCACTGTACAGCTGTTTCATCCTTGTTGGGAATCATCAGCAGTGCACATCCACCGAGCCCCCACGGGGACTCGAACCCGGGGTGAACGATTGTGAATCGAACACCTTAACCACAAGGCTATCCGGGCTGGCTCTCAACGGTTTGTTGAACATCTACACTACATGATATAGCACCCTTCCGTCACTGGCTTCGAACGGTAACAACCCGCCTCCCACACAGCGATCGACTCCTATGATGGATGACTTCTCTGTAGGGGCCTAAGTACAACGAAGGCATTCCGTTATGAACAACCTACAGAGCTTGGTTACTATTTGCAATTGAGTAGTAGGAGATTAGATTTGTATATAATATGATTCATCATGCAGCTTGAACGCTCAACTCACCATTGAAAACCATGGAAGCACTGTACAGCTGTTTCATCCTTGTTGGGAATCATCAGCAGTGCACATCCACCGAGCCCCCACGGGGACTCGAACCCGGGGTGAACGATTGTGAATCGAACACCTTAACCACAAGGCTATCCGGGCTGGCTCTCAACGGTTTGTTGAACATCTACACTACATGATATAGCACCCTTCCGTCACTGGCTTCGAACGGTAACAACCCGCCTCCCACACAGCGATCGACTCCTATGATGGATGACTTCTCTGTAGGGGCCTAAGTACAACGAAGGCATTCCGTTATGAACAACCTACAGAGCTTGGTTACTATTTGCAATTGAGTAGTAGGAGATTAGATTTGTATATAATATGATTCATCATGCAGCTTGAACGCTCAACTCACCATTGAAAACCATGGAAGCACTGTACAGCTGTTTCATCCTTGTTGGGAATCATCAGCAGTGCACATCCACCGAGCCCCCACGGGGACTCGAACCCGGGGTGAACGATTGTGAATCGAACACCTTAACCACAAGGCTATCCGGGCTGGCTCTCAACGGTTTGTTGAACATCTACACTACATGATATAGCACCCTTCCGTCACTGGCTTCGAACGGTAACAACCCGCCTCCCACACAGCGATCGACTCCTATGATGGATGACTTCTCTGTAGGGGCCTAAGTACAACGAAGGCATTCCGTTATGAACAACCTACAGAGCTTGGTTACTATTTGCAATAGAGTAGTAGGAGATTAGATTTGTATATAATATGATTCATCATGCAGCTTGAACGCTCAACTCACCATTGAAAACCATGGAAGCACTGTACAGCTGTTTCATCCTTGTTGGGAATCATCAGCAGTGCACATCCACCGAGCCCCCACGGGGACTCGAACCCGGGGTGAACGATTGTGAATCGAACACCTTAACCACAAGGCTATCCGGGCTGGCTCTCAACGGTTTGTTGAACATCTACACTACATGATATAGCACCCTTCCGTCACTGGCTTCGAACGGTAACAACCCGCCTCCCACACAGCGATCGACTCCTATGATGGATGACTTCTCTGTAGGGGCCTAAGTACAACGAAGGCATTCCGTTATGAACAACCTACAGAGCTTGGTTACTATTTGCAATTGAGTAGTAGGAGATTAGATTTGTATATAATATGATTCATCATGCAGCTTGAACGCTCAACTCACCATTGAAAACCATGGAAGCACTGTACAGCTGTTTCATCCTTGTTGGGAATCATCAGCAGTGCACATCCACCGAGCCCCCACGGGGACTCGAACCCGGGGTGAACGATTGTGAATCGAACACCTTAACCACAAGGCTATCCGGGCTGGCTCTCAACGGTTTGTTGAACATCTACACTACATGATATAGCACCCTTCCGTCACTGGCTTCGAACGGTAACAACCTGCCTCCCACACAGCGATCGACTCCTATGATGGATGACTTCTCTGTAGGGGCCTAAGTACAACGAAGGCATTCCGTTATGAACAACCTACAGAGCTTGGTTACTATTTGCAATAGAGTAGTAGGAGATTAGATTTGTATATAATATGATTCATCATGCAGCTTGAACGCTCAACTCACCATTGAAAACCATGGAAGCACTGTACAGCTGTTTCATCCTTGTTGGGAATCATCAGCAGTGCACATCCACCGAGCCCCCACGGGGACTCGAACCCGGGGTGAACGATTGTGAATCGAACACCTTAACCACAAGGCTATCCGGGCTGGCTCTCAACGGTTTGTTGAACATCTACACTACATGATATAGCACCCTTCCGTCACTGGCTTCGAACGGTAACAACCCGCCTCCCACACAGCGATCGACTCCTATGATGGATGACTTCTCTGTAGGGGCCTAAGTACAACGAAGGCATTCCGTTATGAACAACCTACAGAGCTTGGTTACTATTTGCAATTGAGTAGTAGGAGATTAGATTTGTATATAATATGATTCATCATGCAGCTTGAACGCTCAACTCACCATTGAAAACCATGGAAGCACTGTACAGCTGTTTCATCCTTGTTGGGAATCATCAGCAGTGCACATCCACCGAGCCCCCACGGGGACTCGAACCCGGGGTGAACGATTGTGAATCGAACACCTTAACCACAAGGCTATCCGGGCTGGCTCTCAACGGTTTGTTGAACATCTACACTACATGATATAGCACCCTTCCGTCACTGGCTTCGAACGGTAACAACCCGCCTCCCACACAGCGATCGACTCCTATGATGGATGACTTCTCTGTAGGGGCCTAAGTACAACGAAGGCATTCCGTTATGAACAACCTACAGAGCTTGGTTACTATTTGCAATAGAGTAGTAGGAGATTAGATTTGTATATAATATGATTCCTCATGCAGCTTGAACGCTCAACTCACCATTGAAAACCATGGAAGCACTGTACAGCTGTTTCATCCTTGTTGGGAATCATCAGCAGTGCACATCCACCGAGCCCCCACGGGGACTCGAACCCGGGGTGAACGATTGTGAATCGAACACCTTAACCACAAGGCTATCCGGGCTGGCTCTCAACGGTTTGTTGAACATCTACACTACATGATATAGCACCCTTCCGTCACTGGCTTCGAACGGTAACAACCCGCCTCCCACACAGCGATCGACTCCTATGATGGATGACTTCTCTGTAGGGGCCTAAGTACAACGAAGGCATTCCGTTATGAACAACCTACAGAGCTTGGTTACTATTTGCAATTGAGTAGTAGGAGATTAGATTTGTATATAATATGATTCATCATGCAGCTTGAACGCTCAACTCACCATTGAAAACCATGGAAGCACTGTACAGCTGTTTCATCCTTGTTGGGAATCATCAGCAGTGCACATCCACCGAGCCCCCACGGGGACTCGAACCCGGGGTGAACGATTGTGAATCGAACACCTTAACTACAAGGCTATCCGGGCTGGCTCTCAACGGTTTGTTGAACATCTACACTACATGATATAGCACCCTTCCGTCACTGGCTTCGAACGGTAACAACCCGCCTCCCACACAGCGATCGACTCCTATGATGGATGACTTCTCTGTAGGGGCCTAAGTACAACGAAGGCATTCCGTTATGAACAACCTACAGAGCTTGGTTACTATTTGCAATAGAGTAGTAGGAGATTAGATTTGTATATAATATGATTCATCATGCAGCTTGAACGCTCAACTCACCATTGAAAACCATGGAAGCACTGTACAGCTGTTTCATCCTTGTTGGGAATCATCAGCAGTGCACATCCACCGAGCCCCCACGGGGACTCGAACCCGGGGTGAACGATTGTGAATCGAACACCTTAACCACAAGGCTATCCGGGCTGGCTCTCAACGGTTTGTTGAACATCTACACTACATGATATAGCACCCTTCCGTCACTGGCTTCGAACGGTAACAACCCGCCTCCCACACAGCGATCGACTCCTATGATGGATGACTTCTCTGTAGGGGCCTAAGTACAACGAAGGCATTCCGTTATGAACAACCTACAGAGCTTGGTTACTATTTGCAATTGAGTAGTAGGAGATTAGATTTGTATATAATATGATTCATCATGCAGCTTGAACGCTCAACTCACCATTGAAAACCATGGAAGCACTGTACAGCTGTTTCATCCTTGTTGGGAATCATCAGCAGTGCACATCCACCGAGCCCCCACGGGGACTCGAACCCGGGGTGAACGATTGTGAATCGAACACCTTAACCACAAGGCTATCCGGGCTGGCTCTCAACGGTTTGTTGAACATCTACACTACATGATATAGCACCCTTCCGTCACTGGCTTCGAACGGTAACAACCCGCCTCCCACACAGCGATCGACTCCTATGATGGATGACTTCTCTGTAGGGGCCTAAGTACAACGAAGGCATTCCGTTATGAACAACCTACAGAGCTTGGTTACTATTTGCAATAGAGTAGTAGGAGATTAGATTTGTATATAATATGATTCATCATGCAGCTTGAACGCTCAACTCACCATTGAAAACCATGGAAGCACTGTACAGCTGTTTCATCCTTGTTGGGAATCATCAGCAGTGCACATCCACCGAGCCCCCACGGGGACTCGAACCCGGGGTGAACGATTGTGAATCGAACACCTTAACCACAAGGCTATCCGGGCTGGCTCTCAACGGTTTGTTGAACATCTACACTACATGATATAGCACCCTTCCGTCACTGGCTTCGAACGGTAACAACCCGCCTCCCACACAGCGATCGACTCCTATGATGGATGACTTCTCTGTAGGGGCCTAAGTACAACGAAGGCATTCCGTTATGAACAACCTACAGAGCTTGGTTACTATTTGCAATTGAGTAGTAGGAGATTAGATTTGTATATAATATGATTCATCATGCAGCTTGAACGCTCAACTCACCATTGAAAACCATGGAAGCACTGTACAGCTGTTTCATCCTTGTTGGGAATCATCAGCAGTGCACATCCACCGAGCCCCCACGGGGACTCGAACCCGGGGTGAACGATTGTGAATCGAACACCTTAACCACAAGGCTATCCGGGCTGGCTCTCAACGGTTTGTTGAACATCTACACTACATGATATAGCACCCTTCCGTCACTGGCTTCGAACGGTAACAACCCGCCTCCCACACAGCGATCGACTCCTATGATGGATGACTTCTCTGTAAGGGCCTAAGTACAACGAAGGCATTCCGTTATGAACAACCTACAGAGCTTGGTTACTATTTGCAATAGAGTAGTAGGAGATTAGATTTGTATATAATATGATTCATCATGCAGCTTGAACGCTCAACTCACCATTGAAAACCATGGAAGCACTGTACAGCTGTTTCATCCTTGTTGGGAATCATCAGCAGTGCACATCCACCGAGCCCCCACGGGGACTCGAACCCGGGGTGAACGATTGTGAATCGAACACCTTAACCACAAGGCTATCCGGGCTGGCTCTCAACGGTTTGTTGAACATCTACACTACATGATATAGCACCCTTCCGTCACTGGCTTCGAACGGTAACAACCCGCCTCCCACACAGCGATCGACTCCTATGATGGATGACTTCTCTGTAGGGGCCTAAGTACAACGAAGGCATTCCGTTATGAACAACCTACAGAGCTTGGTTACTATTTGCAATAGAGTAGTAGGAGATTAGATTTGTATATAATATGATTCATCATGCAGCTTGAACGCTCAACTCACCATTGAAAACCATGGAAGCACTGTACAGCTGTTTCATCCTTGTTGGGAATCATCAGCAGTGCACATCCACCGAGCCCCCACGGGGACTCGAACCCGGGGTGAACGATTGTGAATCGAACACCTTAACCACAAGGCTATCCGGGCTGGCTCTCAACGGTTTGTTGAACATCTACACTACATGATATAGCACCCTTCCGTCACTGGCTTCGAACGGTAACAACCCGCCTCCCACACAGCGATCGACTCCTATGATGGATGACTTCTCTGTAGGGGCCTAAGTACAACGAAGGCATTCCGTTATGAACAACCTACAGAGCTTGGTTACTATTTGCAATTGAGTAGTAGGAGATTAGATTTGTATATAATATGATTCATCATGCAGCTTGAACGCTCAACTCACCATTGAAAACCATGGAAGCACTGTACAGCTGTTTCATCCTTGTTGGGAATCATCAGCAGTGCACATCCACCGAGCCCCCACGGGGACTCGAACCCGGGGTGAACGATTGTGAATCGAACACCTTAACCACAAGGCTATCCGGGCTGGCTCTCAACGGTTTGTTGAACATCTACACTACATGATATAGCACCCTTCCGTCACTGGCTTCGAACGGTAACAACCCGCCTCCCACACAGCGATCGACTCCTATGATGGATGACTTCTCTGTAGGGGCCTAAGTACAACGAAGGCATTCCGTTATGAACAACCTACAGAGCTTGGTTACTATTTGCAATAGAGTAGTAGGAGATTAGATTTGTATATAATATGATTCCTCATGCAGCTTGAACGCTCAACTCACCATTGAAAACCATGGAAGCACTGTACAGCTGTTTCATCCTTGTTGGGAATCATCAGCAGTGCACATCCACCGAGCCCCCACGGGGACTCGAACCCGGGGTGAACGATTGTGAATCGAACACCTTAACCACAAGGCTATCCGGGCTGGCTCTCAACGGTTTGTTGAACATCTACACTACATGATATAGCACCCTTCCGTCACTGGCTTCGAACGGTAACAACCCGCCTCCCACACAGCGATCGACTCCTATGATGGATGACTTCTCTGTAAGGGCCTAAGTACAACGAAGGCATTCCGTTATGAACAACCTACAGAGCTTGGTTACTATTTGCAATAGAGTAGTAGGAGATTAGATTTGTATATAATATGATTCATCATGCAGCTTGAACGCTCAACTCACCATTGAAAACCATGGAAGCACTGTACAGCTGTTTCATCCTTGTTGGGAATCATCAGCAGTGCACATCCACCGAGCCCCCACGGGGACTCGAACCCGGGGTGAACGATTGTGAATCGAACACCTTAACCACAAGGCTATCCGGGCTGGCTCTCAACGGTTTGTTGAACATCTACACTACATGATATAGCACCCTTCCGTCACTGGCTTCGAACGGTACCAACCCGCCTCCCACACAGCGATCGACTCCTATGATGGATGACTTCTCTGTAGGGGCCTAAGTACAACGAAGGCATTCCGTTATGAACAACCTACAGAGCTTGGTTACTATTTGCAATAGAGTAGTAGGAGATTAGATTTGTATATAATATGATTCATCATGCAGCTTGAACGCTCAACTCACCATTGAAAACCATGGAAGCACTGTACAGCTGTTTCATCCTTGTTGGGAATCATCAGCAGTGCACATCCACCGAGCCCCCACGGGGACTCGAACCCGGGGTGAACGATTGTGAATCGAACACCTTAACCACAAGGCTATCCGGGCTGGCTCTCAACGGTTTGTTGAACATCTACACTACATGATATAGCACCCTTCCGTCACTGGCTTCGAACGGTAACAACCCGCCTCCCACACAGCGATCGACTCCTATGATGGATGACTTCTCTGTAGGGGCCTAAGTACAACGAAGGCATTCCGTTATGAACAACCTACAGAGCTTGGTTACTATTTGCAATTGGGTAGTAGGAGATTAGATTTGTATATAATATGATTCCTCATGCAGCTTGAACGCTCAACTCACCATTGAAAACCATGGAAGCACTGTACAGCTGTTTCATCCTTGTTGGGAATCATCAGCAGTGCACATCCACCGAGCCCCCACGGGGACTCGAACCCGGGGTGAACGATTGTGAGTCGAACACCTTAACCACAAGGCTATCCGGGCTGGCTCTCAACGGTTTGTTGAACATCTACACTACATGATATAGCACCCTTCCGTCACTGGCTTCGAACGGTAACAACCCGCCTCCCACACAGCGATCGACTCCTATGATGGATGACTTCTCTGTAGGGGCCTAAGTACAACGAAGGCATTCCGTTATGAACAACCTACAGAGCTTGGTTACTATTTGCAATAGAGTAGTAGGAGATTAGATTTGTATATAATATGATTCATCATGCAGCTTGAACGCTCAACTCACCATTGAAAACCATGGAAGCACTGTACAGCTGTTTCATCCTTGTTGGGAATCATCAGCAGTGCACATCCACCGAGCCCCCACGGGGACTCGAACCCGGGGTGAACGATTGTGAATCGAACACCTTAACCACAAGGCTATCCGGGCTGGCTCTCAACGGTTTGTTGAACATCTACACTACATGATATAGCACCCTTCCGTCACTGGCTTCGAACGGTAACAACCCGCCTCCCACACAGCGATCGACTCCTATGATGGATGACTTCTCTGTAGGGGCCTAAGTACAACGAAGGCATTCCGTTATGAACAACCTACAGAGCTTGGTTACTATTTGCAATTGAGTAGTAGGAGATTAGATTTGTATATAATATGATTCATCATGCAGCTTGAACGCTCAACTCACCATTGAAAACCATGGAAGCACTGTACAGCTGTTTCATCCTTGTTGGGAATCATCAGCAGTGCACATCCACCGAGCCCCCACGGGGACTCGAACCCGGGGTGAACGATTGTGAATCGAACACCTTAACCACAAGGCTATCCGGGCTGGCTCTCAACGGTTTGTTGAACATCTACACTACATGATATAGCACCCTTCCGTCACTGGCTTCGAACGGTAACAACCCGCCTCCCACACAGCGATCGACTCCTATGATGGATGACTTCTCTGTAGGGGCCTAAGTACAACGAAGGCATTCCGTTATGAACAACCTACAGAGCTTGGTTACTATTTGCAATAGAGTAGTAGGAGATTAGATTTGTATATAATATGATTCATCATGCAGCTTGAACGCTCAACTCACCATTGAAAACCATGGAAGCACTGTACAGCTGTTTCATCCTTGTTGGGAATCATCAGCAGTGCACATCCACCGAGCCCCCACGGGGACTCGAACCCGGGGTGAACGATTGTGAATCGAACACCTTAACCACAAGGCTATCCGGGCTGGCTCTCAACGGTTTGTTGAACATCTACACTACATGATATAGCACCCTTCCGTCACTGGCTTCGAACGGTAACAACCCGCCTCCCACACAGCGATCGACTCCTATGATGGATGACTTCTCTGTAGGGGCCTAAGTACAACGAAGGCATTCCGTTATGAACAACCTACAGAGCTTGGTTACTATTTGCAATTGAGTAGTAGGAGATTAGATTTGTATATAATATGATTCATCATGCAGCTTGAACGCTCAACTCACCATTGAAAACCATGGAAGCACTGTACAGCTGTTTCATCCTTGTTGGGAATCATCAGCAGTGCACATCCACCGAGCCCCCACGAGGACTCGAACCCGGGGTGAACGATTGTGAATCGAACACCTTAACCACAAGGCTATCCGGGCTGGCTCTCAACGGTTTGTTGAACATCTACACTACATGATATAGCACCCTTCCGTCACTGGCTTCGAACGGTAACAACCCGCCTCCCACACAGCGATCGACTCCTATGATGGATGACTTCTCTGTAGGGGCCTAAGTACAACGAAGGCATTCCGTTATGAACAACCTACAGAGCTTGGTTACTATTTGCAATTGAGTAGTAGGAGATTAGATTTGTATATAATATGATTCATCATGCAGCTTGAACGCTCAACTCACCATTGAAAACCATGGAAGCACTGTACAGCTGTTTCATCCTTGTTGGGAATCATCAGCAGTGCACATCCACCGAGCCCCCACGGGGACTCGAACCCGGGGTGAACGATTGTGAATCGAACACCTTAACCACAAGGCTATCCGGGCTGGCTCTCAACGGTTTGTTGAACATCTACACTACATGATATAGCACCCTTCCGTCACTGGCTTCGAACGGTAACAACCCGCCTCCCACACAGCGATCGACTCCTATGATGGATGACTTCTCTGTAGGGGCCTAAGTACAACGAAGGCATTCCGTTATGAACAACCTACAGAGCTTGGTTACTATTTGCAATAGAGTAGTAGGAGATTAGATTTGTATATAATATGATTCCTCATGCAGCTTGAACGCTCAACTCACCATTGAAAACCATGGAAGCACTGTACAGCTGTTTCATCCTTGTTGGGAATCATCAGCAGTGCACATCCACCGAGCCCCCACGGGGACTCGAACCCGGGGTGAACGATTGTGAATCGAACACCTTAACCACAAGGCTATCCGGGCTGGCTCTCAACGGTTTGTTGAACATCTACACTACATGATATAGCACCCTTCCGTCACTGGCTTCGAACGGTAACAACCCGCCTCCCACACAGCGATCGACTCCTATGATGGATGACTTCTCTGTAAGGGCCTAAGTACAACGAAGGCATTCCGTTATGAACAACCTACAGAGCTTGGTTACTATTTGCAATAGAGTAGTAGGAGATTAGATTTGTATATAATATGATTCATCATGCAGCTTGAACGCTCAACTCACCATTGAAAACCATGGAAGCACTGTACAGCTGTTTCATCCTTGTTGGGAATCATCAGCAGTGCACATCCACCGAGCCCCCACGGGGACTCGAACCCGGGGTGAACGATTGTGAATCGAACACCTTAACCACAAGGCTATCCGGGCTGGCTCTCAACGGTTTGTTGAACATCTACACTACATGATATAGCACCCTTCCGTCACTGGCTTCGAACGGTAACAACCCGCCTCCCACACAGCGATCGACTCCTATGATGGATGACTTCTCTGTAGGGGCCTAAGTACAACGAAGGCATTCCGTTATGAACAACCTACAGAGCTTGGTTACTATTTGCAATAGAGTAGTAGGAGATTAGATTTGTATATAATATGATTCATCATGCAGCTTGAACGCTCAACTCACCATTGAAAACCATGGAAGCACTGTACAGCTGTTTCATCCTTGTTGGGAATCATCAGCAGTGCACATCCACCGAGCCCCCACGGGGACTCGAACCCGGGGTGAACGATTGTGAATCGAACACCTTAACCACAAGGCTATCCGGGCTGGCTCTCAACGGTTTGTTGAACATCTACACTACATGATATAGCACCCTTCCGTCACTGGCTTCGAACGGTAACAACCCGCCTCCCACACAGCGATCGACTCCTATGATGGATGACTTCTCTGTAGGGGCCTAAGTACAACGAAGGCATTCCGTTATGAACAACCTACAGAGCTTGGTTACTATTTGCAATAGAGTAGTAGGAGATTAGATTTGTATATAATATGATTCATCATGCAGCTTGAACGCTCAACTCACCATTGAAAACCATGGAAGCACTGTACAGCTGTTTCATCCTTGTTGGGAATCATCAGCAGTGCACATCCACCGAGCCCCCACGGGGACTCGAACCCGGGGTGAACGATTGTGAGTCGAACACCTTAACCACAAGGCTATCCGGGCTGGCTCTCAACGGTTTGTTGAACATCTACACTACATGATATAGCACCCTTCCGTCACTGGCTTCGAACGGTAACAACCCGCCTCCCACACAGCGATCGACTCCTATGATGGATGACTTCTCTGTAGGGGCCTAAGTACAACGAAGGCATTCCGTTATGAACAACCTACAGAGCTTGGTTACTATTTGCAATAGAGTAGTAGGAGATTAGATTTGTATATAATATGATTCATCATGCAGCTTGAACGCTCAACTCACCATTGAAAACCATGGAAGCACTGTACAGCTGTTTCATCCTTGTTGGGAATCATCAGCAGTGCACATCCACCGAGCCCCCACGGGGACTCGAACCCGGGGTGAACGATTGTGAATCGAACACCTTAACCACAAGGCTATCCGGGCTGGCTCTCAACGGTTTGTTGAACATCTACACTACATGATATAGCACCCTTCCGTCACTGGCTTCGAACGGTAACAACCCGCCTCCCACACAGCGATCGACTCCTATGATGGATGACTTCTCTGTAGGGGCCTAAGTACAACGAAGGCATTCCGTTATGAACAACCTACAGAGCTTGGTTACTATTTGCAATAGAGTAGTAGGAGATTAGATTTGTATATAATATGATTCCTCATGCAGCTTGAACGCTCAACTCACCATTGAAAACCATGGAAGCACTGTACAGCTGTTTCATCCTTGTTGGGAATCATCAGCAGTGCACATCCACCGAGCCCCCACGGGGACTCGAACCCGGGGTGAACGATTGTGAATCGAACACCTTAACCACAAGGCTATCCGGGCTGGCTCTCAACGGTTTGTTGAACATCTACACTACATGATATAGCACCCTTCCGTCACTGGCTTCGAACGGTAACAACCCGCCTCCCACACAGCGATCGACTCCTATGATGGATGACTTCTCTGTAGGGGCCTAAGTACAACGAAGGCATTCCGTTATGAACAACCTACAGAGCTTGGTTACTATTTGCAATTGGGTAGTAGGAGATTAGATTTGTATATAATATGATTCATCATGCAGCTTGAACGCTCAACTCACCATTGAAAACCATGGAAGCACTGTACAGCTGTTTCATCCTTGTTGGGAATCATCAGCAGTGCACATCCACCGAGCCCCCACGGGGACTCGAACCCGGGGTGAACGATTGTGAATCGAACACCTTAACCACAAGGCTATCCGGGCTGGCTCTCAACGGTTTGTTGAACATCTACACTACATGATATAGCACCCTTCCGTCACTGGCTTCGAACGGTAACAACCCGCCTCCCACACAGCGATCGACTCCTATGATGGATGACTTCTCTGTAGGGGCCTAAGTACAACGAAGGCATTCCGTTATGAACAACCTACAGAGCTTGGTTACTATTTGCAATTGGGTAGTAGGAGATTAGATTTGTATATAATATGATTCATCATGCAGCTTGAACGCTCAACTCACCATTGAAAACCATGGAAGCACTGTACAGCTGTTTCATCCTTGTTGGGAATCATCAGCAGTGCACATCCACCGAGCCCCCACGGGGACTCGAACCCGGGGTGAACGATTGTGAATCGAACACCTTAACCACAAGGCTATCCGGGCTGGCTCTCAACGGTTTGTTGAACATCTACACTACATGATATAGCACCCTTCCGTCACTGGCTTCGAACGGTAACAACCCGCCTCCCACACAGCGATCGACTCCTATGATGGATGACTTCTCTGTAGGGGCCTAAGTACAACGAAGGCATTCCGTTATGAACAACCTACAGAGCTTGGTTACTATTTGCAATTGAGTAGTAGGAGATTAGATTTGTATATAATATGATTCATCATGCAGCTTGAACGCTCAACTCACCATTGAAAACCATGGAAGCACTGTACAGCTGTTTCATCCTTGTTGGGAATCATCAGCAGTGCACATCCACCGAGCCCCCACGGGGACTCGAACCCGGGGTGAACGATTGTGAGTCGAACACCTTAACCACAAGGCTATCCGGGCTGGCTCTCAACGGTTTGTTGAACATCTACACTACATGATATAGCACCCTTCCGTCACTGGCTTCGAACGGTAACAACCCGCCTCCCACACAGCGATCGACTCCTATGATGGATGACTTCTCTGTAGGGGCCTAAGTACAACGAAGGCATTCCGTTATGAACAACCTACAGAGCTTGGTTACTATTTGCAATTGAGTAGTAGGAGATTAGATTTGTATATAATATGATTCATCATGCAGCTTGAACGCTCAACTCACCATTGAAAACCATGGAAGCACTGTACAGCTGTTTCATCCTTGTTGAGAATCATCAGCAGTGCACATCCACCGAGCCCCCACGGGGACTCGAACCCGGGGTGAACGATTGTGAATCGAACACCTTAACCACAAGGCTATCCGGGCTGGCTCTCAACGGTTTGTTGAACATCTACACTACATGATATAGCACCCTTCCGTCACTGGCTTCGAACGGTAACAACCCGCCTCCCACACAGCGATCGACTCCTATGATGGATGACTTCTCTGTAGGAGCCTAAGTACAACGAAGGCATTCCGTTATGAACAACCTACAGAGCTTGGTTACTATTTGCAATTGAGTAGTAGGAGATTAGATTTGTATATAATATGATTCATCATGCAGCTTGAACGCTCAACTCACCATTGAAAACCATGGAAGCACTGTACAGCTGTTTCATCCTTGTTGGGAATCATCAGCAGTGCACATCCACCGAGCCCCCACGGGGACTCGAACCCGGGGTGAACGATTGTGGATCGAACACCTTAACCACAAGGCTATCCGGGCTGGCTCTCAACGGTTTGTTGAACATCTACACTACATGATATAGCACCCTTCCGTCACTGGCTTCGAACGGTAACAACCCGCCTCCCACACAGCGATCGACTCCTATGATGGATGACTTCTCTGTAGGGGCCTAAGTACAACGAAGGCATTCCGTTATGAACAACCTACAGAGCTTGGTTACTATTTGCAATTGAGTAGTAGGAGATTAGATTTGTATATAATATGATTCATCATGCAGCTTGAACGCTCAACTCACCATTGAAAACCATGGAAGCACTGTACAGCTGTTTCATCCTTGTTGGGAATCATCAGCAGTGCACATCCACCGAGCCCCCACGGGGACTCGAACCCGGGGTGAACGATTGTGAATCGAACACCTTAACCACAAGGCTATCCGGGCTGGCTCTCAACGGTTTGTTGAACATCTACACTACATGATATAGCACCCTTCCGTCACTGGCTTCGAACGGTAACAACCCGCCTCCCACACAGCGATCGACTCCTATGATGGATGACTTCTGTGTAGGGGCCTAAGTACAACGAAGGCATTCCGTTATGAACAACCTACAGAGCTTGGTTACTATTTGCAATAGAGTAGTAGGAGATTAGATTTGTATATAATATGATTCATCATGCAGCTTGAACGCTCAACTCACCATTGAAAACCATGGAAGCACTGTACAGCTGTTTCATCCTTGTTGGGAATCATCAGCAGTGCACATCCACCGAGCCCCCACGGGGACTCGAACCCGGGGTGAACGATTGTGGATCGAACACCTTAACCACAAGGCTATCCGGGCTGGCTCTCAACGGTTTGTTGAACATCTACACTACATGATATAGCACCCTTCCGTCACTGGCTTCGAACGGTAACAACCCGCCTCCCACACAGCGATCGACTCCTATGATGGATGACTTCTCTGTAGGGGCCTAAGTACAACGAAGGCATTCCGTTATGAACAACCTACAGAGCTTGGTTACTATTTGCAATTGAGTAGTAGGAGATTAGATTTGTATATAATATGATTCATCATGCAGCTTGAACGCTCAACTCACCATTGAAAACCATGGAAGCACTGTACAGCTGTTTCATCCTTGTTGGGAATCATCAGCAGTGCACATCCACCGAGCCCCCACGGGGACTCGAACCCGGGGTGAACGATTGTGAATCGAACACCTTAACCACAAGGCTATCCGGGCTGGCTCTCAACGGTTTGTTGAACATCTACACTACATGATATAGCACCCTTCCGTCACTGGCTTCGAACGGTAACAACCCGCCTCCCACACAGCGATCGACTCCTATGATGGATGACTTCTCTGTAGGGGCCTAAGTACAACGAAGGCATTCCGTTATGAACAACCTACAGAGCTTGGTTACTATTTGCAATTGAGTAGTAGGAGATTAGATTTGTATATAATATGATTCCTCATGCAGCTTGAACGCTCAACTCACCATTGAAAACCATGGAAGCACTGTACAGCTGTTTCATCCTTGTTGGGAATCATCAGCAGTGCACATCCACCGAGCCCCCACGGGGACTCGAACCCGGGGTGAACGATTGTGAATCGAACACCTTAACCACAAGGCTATCCGGGCTGGCTCTCAACGGTTTGTTGAACATCTACACTACATGATATAGCACCCTTCCGTCACTGGCTTCGAACGGTAACAACCCGCCTCCCACACAGCGATCGACTCCTATGATGGATGACTTCTCTGTAGGGGCCTAAGTACAACGAAGGCATTCCGTTATGAACAACCTACAGAGCTTGGTTACTATTTGCAATTGAGTAGTAGGAGATTAGATTTGTATATAATATGATTCATCATGCAGCTTGAACGCTCAACTCACCATTGAAAACCATGGAAGCACTGTACAGCTGTTTCATCCTTGTTGGGAATCATCAGCAGTGCACATCCACCGAGCCTCCACGGGGACTCGAACCCAAGCTCTGTAGGTTGTTCATAACGGAATGCCTTCGTTGTACTTAGGCCCTTACAGAGAAGTCATCCATCATAGGAGTCGATCGCTGTGTGGGAGGCGGGTTGTTACCGTTCGAAGCCAGTGACGGAAGGGTGCTATATCATGTAGTGTAGATGTTCAACAAACCGTTGAGAGCCAGCCCGGATAGCCTTGTGGTTAAGGTGTTCGATTCACAATCGTTCACCCCGGGTTCGAGTCCCCGTGGGGGCTCGGTGGATGTGCACTGCTGATGATTCCCAACAAGCATGAAACAGCTGTACAGTGCTTCCATGGTTTTCAATGGTGAGTTGAGCGTTCAAGCTGCATGATGAATCATATTATATACAAATCTAATCTCCTACTACTCAATTGCAAATAGTAACCAAGCTCTGTAGGTTGTTCATAACGGAATGCCTTCGTTGTACTTAGGCCCCTACACAGAAGTCATCCATCATAGGAGTCGATCGCTGTGTGGGAGGCGGGTTGTTACCGTTCGAAGCCAGTGACGGAAGGGTGCTATATCATGTAGTGTAGATGTTCAACAAACCGTTGAGAGCCAGCCCGGATAGCCTTGTGGTTAAGGTGTTCGATTCACAATCGTTCACCCCGGGTTCGAGTCCCCGTGGGGGCTCGGTGGATGTGCACTGCTGATGATTCCCAACAAGGATGAAACAGCTGTACAGTGCTTCCATGGTTTTCAATGGTGAGTTGAGCGTTCAAGCTGCATGATGAATCATATTATATACAAATCTAATCTCCTACTACTCAATTGCAAATAGTAACCAAGCTCTGTAGGTTGTTCATAACGGAATGCCTTCGTTGTACTTAGGCCCCTACAGAGAAGTCATCCATCATAGGAGTCGATCGCTGTGTGGGAGGCGGGTTGTTACCGTTCGAAGCCAGTGACGGAAGGGTGCTATATCATGTAGTGTAGATGTTCAACAAACCGTTGAGAGCCAGCCCGGATAGCCTTGTGGTTAAGGTGTTCGATTCACAATCGTTCACCCCGGGTTCGAGTCCCCGTGGGGGCTCGGTGGATGTGCACTGCTGATGATTCCCAACAAGGATGAAACAGCTGTACAGTGCTTCCATGGTTTTCAATGGTGAGTTGAGCGTTCAAGCTGCATGATGAATCATATTATATACAAATCTAATCTCCTACTACTCAATTGCAAATAGTAACCAAGCTCTGTAGGTTGTTCATAACGGAATGCCTTCGTTGTACTTAGGCCCCTACAGAGAAGTCATCCATCATAGGAGTCGATCGCTGTGTGGGAGGCGGGTTGTTACCGTTCGAAGCCAGTGACGGAAGGGTGCTATATCATGTAGTGTAGATGTTCAACAAACCGTTGAGAGCCAGCCCGGATAGCCTTGTGGTTAAGGTGTTCGATTCACAATCGTTCACCCCGGGTTCGAGTCCCCGTGGGGGCTCGGTGGATGTGCACTGCTGATGATTCCCAACAAGGATGAAACAGCTGTACAGTGCTTCCATGGTTTTCAATGGTGAGTTGAGCGTTCAAGCTGCATGAGGAATCATATTATATACAAATCTAATCTCCTACTACTCAATTGCAAATAGTAACCAAGCTCTGTAGGTTGTTCATAACGGAATGCCTTCGTTGTACTTAGGCCCCTACAGAGAAGTCATCCATCATAGGAGTCGATCGCTGTGTGGGAGGCGGGTTGTTACCGTTCGAAGCCAGTGACGGAAGGGTGCTATATCATGTAGTGTAGATGTTCAACAAACCGTTGAGAGCCAGCCCGGATAGCCTTGTGGTTAAGGTGTTCGATTCACAATCGTTCACCCCGGGTTCGAGTCCCCGTGGGGGCTCGGTGGATGTGCACTGCTGATGATTCTCAACAAGGATGAAACAGCTGTACAGTGCTTCCATGGTTTTCAATGGTGAGTTGAGCGTTCAAGCTGCATGATGAATCATATTATATACAAATCTAATCTCCTACTACTCTATTGCAAATAGTAACCAAGCTCTGTAGGTTGTTCATAACGGAATGCCTTCGTTGTACTTAGGCCCCTACAGAGAAGTCATCCATCATAGGAGTCGATCGCTGTGTGGGAGGCGGGTTGTTACCGTTCGAAGCCAGTGACGGAAGGGTGCTATATCATGTAGTGTAGATGTTCAACAAACCGTTGAGAGCCAGCCCGGATAGCCTTGTGGTTAAGGTGTTCGATTCACAATCGTTCACCCCGGGTTCGAGTCCCCGTGGGGGCTCGGTGGATGTGCACTGCTGATGATTCCCAACAAGGATGAAACAGCTGTACAGTGCTTCCATGGTTTTCAATGGTGAGTTGAGCGTTCAAGCTGCATGATGAATCATATTATATACAAATCTAATCTCCTACTACTCAATTGCAAATAGTAACCAAGCTCTGTAGGTTGTTCATAACGGAATGCCTTCGTTGTACTTAGGCCCCTACAGAGAAGTCATCCATCATAGGAGTCGATCGCTGTGTGGGAGGCGGGTTGTTACCGTTCGAAGCCAGTGACGGAAGGGTGCTATATCATGTAGTGTAGATGTTCAACAAACCGTTGAGAGCCAGCCCGGATAGCCTTGTGGTTAAGGTGTTCGATTCACAATCGTTCACCCCGGGTTCGAGTCCCCGTGGGGGCTCGGTGGATGTGCACTGCTGATGATTCCCAACAAGGATGAAACAGCTGTACAGTGCTTCCATGGTTTTCAATGGTGAGTTGAGCGTTCAAGCTGCATGATGAATCATATTATATACAAATCTAATCTCCTACTACTCAATTGCAAATAGTAACCAAGCTCTGTAGGTTGTTCATAATCTAAATGCAACACACGGTCGTTGGTGGTGCTGTTCGAGTGGGTTAGACCCTATCAGCCATGAGGTACAGGTTTCTAATCTCGCCACGGCCACCAGCCGCGTTTTGTGGTAGACAGTTGTCCGTTGTCACCAGGCTTGTTACCACGCCTGACCCAACGCGGGACCCCTTATGTATTTCTACACCCCTAGTCTCCGAGTCAGGTTGCCTGTTGTCCCTAATCGTGCAGTGGGCCTGTGATGCTATGGGATCTTCACTCATTGCACTGCATTCATGCGAATGAGTAGAATGAAGAAGACTGCTGCACAGGACCACTAAAATTCCAGTGAGGAACTATACGTCTGTTACAAATTATGGTCGGAGAGAACCCGTAGAATTTTAACGGAATATCGAAACTCGCATTTACACTTGGTCTCTATCTACCCCTTTCCCTAACTAGGGTGCTTACTTGAGTGCCAAGTTCGCTTAGCCTTTCTCATTTCAGGTGACTTGGCAGCATCCGTCGTCTCAACTATTTTAGCACTATTACCGCTGAGCACTATGAAACATTTCTTTTAGGGAAGATCACCAATAACCAATTCTGGTGACACAACCCACCTCTCTCGTCTCCGCCCGATTTGTTCAAGTACAGTGCTGCCTTTGCCGGTCAAATGGTCTTCATGGTGGTCTTCCAATCTCTCGGTCCTGGGTTCGAATCCTACTTCCAACAGCTGTCAGTTTCCCCGGTTAGCAGCCCCAGATAGGTCACCGCCCACTTCCTGAAATGTGGTACTACTAGTGCACAACAATAAGAAGTAAATCAAAAATAGAATTAGGAAAAGTTAAAAAATTAGTCAGTCATTTTATCAATTTAACTTGGGCGCAGAGTATTCATCAAAGGACTGCATTTTCAGGTCTATCAGCCAATAACCTCAGAGATGTGCACTTTGGTTACTACCTTGCACAGCTATCAAATCTTAGGTGAAGCAATTTCGAGCATTAGGAGAAAATAGACGATCAATAAAATTACCAGTGAAAATAAAATACCGTCTGTCCGAAAAATCTGGGCTCACTTCAGTTCGGTCGAGATCCCGACAAATCATTGAATTCCACTTTAAACAACTGATAGCCAAAAATTTAAAGTAGACTCTGTTGTTCAGTGAAAGAAGATAGTATCAGTAGTATGAACTGGAACTGGAGAATATGCCAGGATTTCGACCGAACTAAGGTGACCCCGATTTTTTCGGACTGACTGTACACGAAGAAGTTCGAATGCAACCAAGCTACTGGACTTGTTATCTAATATCCTTAGCCTTTTGTGAGAAGGATCTCGTAGAATAACACGGCAGACTAGCATGTCTTACTTGATCATGCCCACAAGTAAACATTTCAGTAACCTTTTGCCATTTCGCGGACTGACCACGTCGACCGACCCTCAGACTCTTTCCTTTCTCACTGCCGACGTCTATGAGTGTTGACGAAATTAAGAAACAATCGAACTAACACCATTATTCTTCATTACACTATCGTAATACGATTGGTGTATTTCGTTTGACTACAGTATTAACCTGGAATCTTGATAAAATATCATGATCTCAAAGCGGTACCTCATGTTTTCGCTCATTCCACGGTCCACCAGTCTTTTTCACATACGAGTGACCACATTTAAAATCAACCGATTCATTTACTTTGCCGATTAAGATGAGGTGTATTTATACGTTGAGTTTGTGTGGGCAGCAGTTTTCTGCATCAAGCTTGGAAATAAAAATTTACCAATAAAGTGCGTATAAGGGTAAAATGACGCGCGGCTTAAGTCCAAATACCGGGGATCTATCTAACCCGTAAACAGGTGGTTTCAGAAAACACGTTCGTTGAAAATTTTACTTCTTTTCGAACAGTTCGCCAAGGGTACATGCTTGTATCATCTGGTCCGCCTAACCACCCTCACTCATCGTAAAGTGAAAAGGAATTTAGGGTTTGGAATAGTTTACCGGATCTTCCGTGTACAAGCAGTAGCCTTATTGAGGGTGAGAGAAAACTTTTTGACGAGTGATTGTGGAAGGTATGTCATAACAAGAGACCAAATTGCGTGCGGGAAGTAGCCGCTGGTCTCATCCTCCACACCAAGCATGTCCAACGCACTCTGTACAAATGTGGTGGGAGATGGTGCCAAAATGGTACTTGTTTTTCTGACGAAGTCAGGCGCTTGGTCACAGTTCAACGGACCAGGGTGAACTGACTGAACAATGATGAACGGTAGACGTAGCTCGGCACGTATGGCCCGAGAGAAAGCGAACACGAACGACTTTGAGGCAGCGTACAGGGGATAATTGGGGCAAGGAATCCAAGCCAGGCTGGAACTAACATTAATGATAGCAGCACGGGACGGAGGCTGACGGAGCATCTTCACCAAGCACAGCCGTGTGATCAAAGCCATCGATTGCATATTACAGATGGCCATCCGTTCGATGAAATCAAAACTTTCCATCAGGTTGTCTCTGGTCTGAGGTTGTACTCTTGGTCGGGGACGTAACTCGGCTGCATTAACTACGCAACCGATCGATGGCAGCGAGTCTATCGATTTGGTGATTTCATCATAATCTTTCGTCTAGTTTGAAATAGAAAGGAAACATGATTACAGTTATCAGACAGTGCAGAATCGTGGGTACATAAAAATACTTATACTTCATTGTTCCTGATATGACAGAACAAAATTATATGCTCGCTTAATGATGGTTCATTGGTAGCTAATGTGATCCTCTTGTACACTTGGATTTGTCATTTTACGAACCTAATAATCCCAGAAAGAAACTGTCCTTCCGAAAAAAAGAAAACCGCAGAGAGTGCACGATGAAAAACATCCTGTTTTCCTATTCGCTTCTATTTCCTTCAGTTTAGTATCCCTAGAACAATATGTGTTCGTGTTTTGCGGTGATGGTGCCATCTTTTAGCAGAGACCAGCGGATACATAAGTGGTATATTTATCGAAAACGGTTTCTAGCCTTTTTATATTTCTTTTCATTACCAATATCCATTGCATTAGGCGATTATCATCGACTGTGAAGTCAAACAACTGGATCAGAAGTTGATGGGAAGCTCAACACTATAATCACAGCAAATCACAGATGTGATTCATCAGACAATATCAACAGTTAGCTTACTACTGAAAATCTTCCCTACCACTGATGAGGAGCAGCGAATCAGGTTAACATAACTCACGTGATCATGATACACTTACCGTGGTTAAATCTGCCACAGTGATTTTAGTTCGAACACCGTATTTCTGATCGATATCAGCTGCCAGTTCATTCAGGGATCCCCTATCCGCATCGATTAGCAAAACGTTTAATTTCTCGCTGGCCAATTCGCATGAATACGCGCGACCCAGTAGACCACAAGCTCCGGTCACTACAGCCCAGTCACCGGATAGACGAAGCCATGGACGTGCAGACCAGTGCTTGGCCCCAAACTTATAGTTGATGATAGTTGATATCAGGGGGTAAAGAACCCGCAAGAACAACCAAGTTAGAAACGGAAGTAATATTATCTCCGAGATCATCCGACAAGGCGGAATTCCCGTTTTCCTCGTGCAAAACAAGCATGCGACAGGGGGCACAAAAACACACGCACACCTAATATATACTAATTGTCTACTGTTGGTTTAACTAATCTGAATTCGGATTTCTGCAGTGCAACTCAAGGTTAGTGTGAGAAACAGATTAGGTTCACCAGACAGGAGCGTAGCCTTTGAGAAGCTGAGATTTTACGCAAGCGCACGCAATAAAAAGCCAATGACTGGTCGTGCCCTCCATGTTGCTGGTGCTGATTGGTCCAAACAACAATAGGCAGCTTATGTATGCTCTTGGTGCACGTGTTCTGGTGCTTGTATCACACCTGGCAAACGAGAATTCAGAATAGCTGAATGATCTCGGAGATGCTATTCACTACGCTGGCAGGTTATTTAACCACGGATACCATTTGCTATCAAACACAAGTATGGAGCCAAGCAAGTCCACGGCTTCGTCTATCCGGTGATTGGGCTGTAGTGACCGAACAGTGTTGTTCAATGGGTCGCACATATGCGTACGAACTGGCCACCGAGAACCTAAACGGAACGCGTAGCAAGCCAAATATTCAACAGTTGCCAGAATATGAGAAAAAGGCAATAGGACAAGTGAACGACAACGTTTATTGAAACGGTCCTGTTTGTCGGTTGCCTTAGGGATAGAATGACACTGGACACAAGCTAAGCTGACGGAGCTAAGGTTCAACCCTCCGCAAGTGGAGCAGTCAAAAATGTGTTTTTCAAAAAGCGTTAACCAATTTTCGCTTGACCAAGCGAACAAACAACAAACAGCCTGCCTGGATCAGAATACTGATTAGGTGGGTTTTTTATAACAGTTTTAACTGGTGAGTTTACAAGGGCAAACTCGCTCAGCTCCAGGTAGCAATAGATATGGCAATAATTAGAATCACTAATATACTGGGTTTAGTGAAGTCTAATCATGAAGAATGAGTTTTATCTGCGTTGGACAGCAATAATTATACAGAATTCAGTTGATTTAGAGAGGAGGGGGGGCTAGGTTACCGTGTGAAGCTATAGTCTGGATATTGTTCGCCTTTGACGCTGTTCCAGCTAGACATTTTCATAAAATCAACGCTGATAAGGTGACCAGTAATCCCGATGCTATCAGAGCCGTTCGTGTAGCTATTTTGCTGAGCATCTAGACCAAGCACCGTAAGGTCACACGTTCCTGTCACGCACCTTACTCAGATGGTCGACTCAAATTATTTGCGTTCATCCAGTCGAATTTCAGCAGCCGCACTTACATCTCCATGAGTTTACCAAGGACAAAATTGATCCAACTTAGTAAATTTGGAGAATGTGATCGGAAAACATCCTAAATGACCGGTGTGATCCACAACCAAGTATGGCGCATTCTGCGGAAGAGAGAAAACTAACCATACACCAATGACAAAATTGTACCAACTCACGATCATCGACTGCTATTCCTCCGGCCTACGTATTATGCTATCTTGAGAGGAGAATATTTCAATGCCTATTAACATCGTATCTCTTGTTGCATCACGATTTACAGAAAGGACGACATTCCTCTACAAGGGCTATGAAACCCACATTTTCACTTAAACCACAACAAAGAACTAAATGTTTCCAGGATTTTATTCAACCCTATGCCAGCTAATTACAGCGTAGATATCGCTGCTTTGACTGAACGACATTGTACCAATAATAGAAATAAGAATGTGGCAAATATAATGAACTTCTTGGTTTCATTTAAAATTTGGAATGGTCGAAGTATGCAGATGGCTTATTTTTAGTGAAAACCATGTTCAGCATGATAGTATTCACGTTACCACTACTTTTTGACTACTTCCCACTTTGGATTCGGTACTTCTCGAGAAGAAATCGTTTGGGTGATCCTACTTAGTGCTTATCTATCTGGGGGAGGACCACCTGAGTTATATAACGGTCAATCTTGGAAGGTTGAGGTTGAGAGATACGGCATTCACGGAGGGAGATGACCAAAACGAACTAATCACAAAAGTAGTATCTATTTTAAAGTGACTGTTGCTAGAAACACCTATTCTACGAAGTAAACCTAACCACGTTTCTCATTTATTATCCAATATTCTCATCTTTTTTATATTGAAACCGTTTCACGGAATCTAAGTAACAACACCTAAGCCGTAACTGGTTTGTGCAAGGGTTGAATAACATTCCAGAATCTTATCTCTTCTATTTCTTGTCAACATGTGCATATGATAGCCTATGTGAATTGGCATCCTCTCTACAAATGGACTACATCATTGGTACAAACGGATTAGATTGTACAAAAAACGGATAATGATAGAGCTCAAAACTAGTTCTGAATGTGTTTTACAAATGTCCAGCAATAAAACAATTCTCCGCTCCAAGTAACTCCGACATCACTCGGTTATTCTCCTAACCTTCCAAACGGCACGGCTGTTTTGATAATCAACTCCAACCTGCAGTCGATTCTGAAACTCACCTCTGATTCGCACCTTTGCCAATGACTAAGGATTTCAATTTTTCACCGGACGCACTGCAGCATTAGTTTATTGTTGCCTATCTTTAGCCCATTTCATACTAGAACATTTTGACCTCTTTGGCACGTTTCGAAACAACAACCCTGTTTCATCAGCACTAAAACTGTTGCGCGAATCGTGATTCTACGATGCGTGATCTCAAAGTTCTTCAACACTGGCTACAGAAAACGCCTACTGTTCACCTCATCAGAGTCCGGGTCACCTTGAAAGGTAAGACATATCGAGGTTTTACCGTGAGATGCAAATGCTCCCTAGCCCAGTTAGCTGAAGGCTGTATCATTATTGCTGCCTGGTCCAGGTACGACACTGTCAACATGATCAGAAATCAACAAACCCAGTCGTTTATTGGTTTTAACTGATATCATATCACTAGAAAAGATATGTACAAAATATTTTCTTCTGAAAGCACAGTTCTAAGTATACTTCACCCTGGAGAAAATCTTTTCTGGGGGTTGACAACCAAAGGAAGTGTTTCTGGATCCGTTCAGGGGGTTTGTTTTACGGAGAGAGGATTTCTCTGGAGAAATTCCCCATAAAAATCGAAGCTGATTCTTGAAAATAGGTTTGTGCGGTCAGGGAGGTTGCAATCTGCGGTGCACTACTGTACTTCATATAATGTACTTATGCTTGTGAAATGAAATATCATTTCAGGATTTCGATTGTCACGTTGATCTTTGCAGAACAAGGTTGAAATTCAAAAAAGTTCAATTGCAGGAAGCTATATCGCCCCACCGTTATGGAGGCGGTTCCAACCTTGCACCTTTAAAGCAAGAAGCTTCCATTTACCTTGTTGATTTCAAATGAAGCTGTTTTACCCGCGAAAGCTTCTTTCGTATCTTCAAGTGAAGCCCCCCCCCCCCCGTTGCACGCTCTCGAAACACAAACAAGTGGTTGACTTTACAGAGGTCACTTGTCACCCACATACAAAATCTCTCTACCGGGTGATGATCCACATCGCGATGATAACTTCTACTACAGATAAGTTGAATTCTCGTTGATAAGCGTGACAGTCTGTGCGAGAGCCTACAGGAGAGGATGAGGTTGAAGGTGAGGTTTGACCATTGTTTGCTACGAACGCTCCAAAGAGTATGATGCGTATGGACAGTACGACCCATGATTTGATCGATCGATAATTCACTTTTCTAATGCAAAACATAACCACTGAGTTGACTGTGTGACTGAAGAATAAAAGACCGGAGACAGAACGAGATGGCAAACAAAGTGACGGTGTTAGTTGACCGTGTATGAAAATACAACGATAGCCACCGTTCGTGGTGTGTAACGGACAGTGAACCCGTGACTGAAGGGGGAAAGCGCTGAATTATAATGATATGCTGTTGGTTACTACTATATGTACCAAAGGTCCCATGAGATCACAGTAATGAGCGAAGTACGGACACTGCCTACTGATTTCCCTTCAATACCGAAAGAAACTGCGTTAGATGTATGGGAATATCTGGACATCACTGTTGCTGCGGTAAATGGAGACATAGAGTTAGAAGGTAGGCTCCTTTCTGATTTCAACCAAGTCCGAGGATATAGTTTAACTTTTGCCACCTTAATTAACTGTTCTCAATTCGATCAAAATGATCTGGAGTTCGCTTAAACACGGCTGAAAATGTTTGGGGTCTGATAGCGGGGCCAGTCTGTACGGATGGAACTGTCTTCGGAGCTTGTACGAATCGACCTCCCCACCCCCGATAAAAGTGATAGCGTGGACATAAAAATCATCCGGAATATAATGGGGAGCTTCGCTGTACGTTGTGTTTCCAATAAAGATCACTCTTTCGTACCTACCTATTTGTTTAGCCATCAGTCTAGAAGTGGGTGTAACAGCACTTCGCACCCTCTGAGACAAACTTTCCGTGATAAATCGATTTATGTGCTTCACGCTTAAAATTCTTGTGCTTAATGGATGAAGTGATGGGTTGACACATCAACATACAGATTCTCGTCATCTTAAGTGATTCAGGTCAAACGTATCCACAGGGAAATGATCAGCTTATGCCGTCACTTTGTTTGCCATCTCGTTCTGTCTCCGGTCTTTTGTTCTTCAGTCACACAGTCAACTCAGTGGTTATGTTTTGCATTAGAAAAGTGAATTATCGATCGATCAAATCATGGGTCGTACTGTCCATACGCATCATACTCTTTGGAGCGTTCGTAGCAAACAATGGTCAAACCTCACCTTCAACCTCATCCTCTCCTGTAGGCTCTCGCACAGACTGTCACGCTTATCAACGAGAATTCAACTTATCTGTAGTATAGGTTATCATCGCGATATGGATCATCACCCGGTAGAGAGATTTTGTATATGGGTGACAAGTGACCTCTGTAAAGCCAATCACTTGTCTGTTTTTCGAGACAGGCGCGGCTGGGGATTTCATTTGAAATTGCATATGATTCACGAAATGAGTCGTGTGGTTTTGTATCGGAATTACAGGACAAAATTTCCAGATAAAACGCCAGGCTACTTATTTCAAAAATCCATACTTTGCGACCGTGTGTCCTCGTTCGGAAGTATAGCTGTGTCATCGGACGAAATACCTATGGGGGAATCATCGACTGGCTCGAAAAATGGACTCTGTCAAAGCACGCTTCATACGATTCAAATGAGATTACAGCTGCTCAGGATTCACTGGAAAGTTAAGATTAATGGTCAATAGGCAGAACCTAGAATCGCTTGGTGTTTGGGGCACAAATTAAATGATAACCAACATTTAAAACATGATGAAGCAGTGGTGTGATGTATGCCAACATGTTCTAGTTCTTGAAAAAAACGATTTCGTTTGAATATTGGAAAACGTGTTTGTGTGTGCATATGTGTGAAAAACAGAGTTGTGCGAGGAATGGGACAACAGAAGTCAAAAGTTTATAGAGAAAGAAACACACAATGATTG
The DNA here is from genome assembly GCA_948099385.1 of Fasciola hepatica. Classification (NCBI taxonomy): domain Eukaryota; kingdom Metazoa; phylum Platyhelminthes; class Trematoda; order Plagiorchiida; family Fasciolidae; genus Fasciola; species Fasciola hepatica. Next base: position 4,466,006 of record CANUEZ040000131.1, read on the forward strand.
GCGTGCGCTCTGTCTTGCTCTGAATGCTCTGGTGCTTTTGTTCCCGTGAAAGGGCCGCGGATCCGCAAGACGGAGAATGAATGATAGAAATTTCGCTGCGTAATTAAAGCAGTCCAATAATGAGATCAACATGAGGGTTTAAAAATGGTGACGGAATTATGTAGTACTTTCATTTATCATGCAAATGGTAAGTCAGGTAGCAAAGTGTACGCACCACATCAGGTGATGAGTTCAAACCGAGGACGGAATACTATTCAAGGTGACTTGAAAGGAACAGGAAAGTAAACCAGTGGTTTACATGACGTGCTGTCATTCGTACCCATCAGATCACGTGCTCACACACCCACAGAGCAATTGATCTCTTACTCAGTTACACAGACGCATGAATGCGTACACACACACACAAACACAAACACAAACACAAACACAAACACAAACAAACAAACACACACACACAACCGACTGAATAGACGTTGGTCATGCTTTGTTCGTTCCTGTGTTCACCAATCAGTTATCGGTCTGCGCCCAGAGTCCACCGTGCATCCCATTTGTGAGACTTGACACAAGCTGCTCACACTGTGTAAGCATACCATGGGCGAGTGAGCCAAGCCAAAGACAGGGTGTTCAGCTGCGTTCACTGGTAAGATTCAGTTCAATTGTAAGCCTCCAACAACCACACAGTTCTGTTTGTCTAAGGTACGTACTTCATGCACTATCGCTTGCCATTGTTCACTTAGGACATGCCCGTGCGGGAATCTCGTTGAGCGGTCTGCTTTACTGTTGGTTACTTCCACCATCGTTTATATCTCACTGGCCGCACTGCAGAGGGGAGTTGAATATGACCGCAAAGTAGGCTGCTTTGAGAGCGCTTCAGTGATCGCGGTTCCATTCCAGAAACACTGGATCGTGTTGTCTAACAAATCTAGGACGTAAAACATTGATTTCACTCATGCAGTTGTGAATGGGCCAGAGTAGAAACAAGAAAAGCGACACGCAACTGACAGAGAAATTAAATTTCCTCTCAGTTACTTTGACAACCGGTGCAGTGATCAAGGCGGATCTGGGCAAATGGGCAAGATGACAATTGGTCAAAGATGAGTACGGGACAGGCTCCACTATTACTTGATAAATGAAAGCTGGGCCGACATTCAACATGCCTTTTACTCCACGCACAGGCGCGCCAAGAAGACGGAAACCGGACGGTTAGGCGTAACAGGCAAAACTCAGTTATCTTTGGCGCAGAGTCCCAGAACAGATGGAGGTTTAGGAAGGAAGACACGGTGCATAAGGTCTGTTCAGGGTTAATCAGTCTTACCGTTCGGATCCCACGGCTTTCAGGCCTAGAAGGCAAAAATAAAGAGGGGAAGAGTACGATTGCGAAAGTGCTACTGAATATAATGGGATTGCTTTTCGGCCTGAGAACAGCAACTGCCCTACACTTTCTCCCCTTAGAGAAAATCTATTGACCTCAACAACAGCGCAGCTTCCAGTGATGACTTCAGTTTCATAAACTGCGTCTGGTACCGCGGTGCTCCTATCTTGCCATAGGTCCTCTGGGATCACCCGGCTCTTTTTACTGGTTTTAGTCAGTTTAAATGCACCTTCATCGACCTAGTATTCGCATGGTTAGTGGGCACAATACGGCAAACCTCCTTGAACACTTCAGGCACGGTATACGGAATTACGTTTCGGCCTGAGAACAGCTATTCCCACTACACAGATGGTGGTTGGATATGGCTGAATTCATATTCCCTGTGTGACCATACATTTAAGTTGAGGAATGATACAAGGCTCCGAGTCAGTCAGTGACGGTTTTGTCTGGGCTAGTCAACTGACTATGGTGTTCGGTACATGTGGCGGCTAACAGTGAATCCAAAATATTTGCATGCCTACCTTCATATGCATACATGGGGTAAAAGTTCTGAGAGTTAAGTCGAAAATGACTGTGTGTGGGCATATGCCGTCGACTAAAGCGCTGTGGGTCAATAGGTTGACACTCTTATGGTCATACCGATCAGGTAACGTGGACGAAAAGAACGAATTGAATAACACCAAGACGACGAGGGTGGTCAAAGGGACTCTAGCTCATTGTAAAAATCAAATAACGGTGGTCTTTCATAGTAATTCACTGATATTCCTTGGTCTTCTCTGATGGTAGATTTAGCACGCCTACTCCAAATTGTTCTGAAATCTATTCGTCGGTTCTCACTCTGGGAACACCAAATTCCTCTCAATGACAAAACGATTAGGTGTCCGCCTGAACACCGATGGCTATCTATGTTAACCGATCCGTTATCACTCAGGCTGTTAACCAAATCACGATACTAGCTATGTCACTCGATTCCACATACCACGTGTCCAGCATGGCAAATGGACTCGCCAACGGTACATTGTTGGAACTTCTTGCCACCCAAGGCAAAGCACCAATAATTTATCATTCTAAATGTGGAAAGTGCATACTACTTGGGTCACGCCAACTGGGGTATTTTAGTTGATGATTCGTCCGAGATCGAGTTCAGCTGGATTCATTCAGCTCGTGATTTCGGTGTGGGTTGCGACTTGACAGAAATCCATGCTGTTACCGCTTCTGAGGACGGAAAGGGCAGAATATGAACCAGGAACTTCAAAAATCTCCCGAAAATCTGGAGGGCATATGCCGAAAATATGGAGTCTGTTCTAGACGCATTCAGTGTATTCGTTAACAACTTATTGTTACGCATTGTGCTGTAATACATAAAAGTCCTGAGCTTTCGGTATCTATGAACGAACTGAAGGCTTATGTTGGTGTAAATATGTGTGTGCCGCGTGCGGTGAAAACCATTCAGTTTCTGTCCTATGGAGCGAAAACTGGATTGCAGCTTTTTCCAGAATTTGTCTGCCAGGGCATCATAAAAAAGCCGGAGCAAACAGATTTCCCACCTTACGAACAATCCAGATAAATTTGGCATCAAATTGTGGATGCTTCTGACCACAAAAATCCAGGAATGTTTGCACTGTGCAACCATATCCGACAGCATTTGGAAAGGAGTGGAGATGGGGTTGATCACTGACTGACGATGTCATTTTTCATGCTGATGGATTTTTTGTGGAACAATGATTAACTTTTCATTACTACTCAGCTGCACTTCAAATGCACGTGAAGCCTTATGCTTACGCTGTTAAGTGATTTCGCAAGGATAATCCATTATTTTGTCATGTAAAACATGTTTTTTAAGTTATTTCTTTGCCATGATGTTTTTAAAAAATAAATATTTACGATGAGTTGCAAAGTATGTCGTTCCAAGCTAAGTGTGACGGATTCAGAATGGCTTGTCACAATTGCCCTCCATTTACCCACATTAGATTTGGTAGCATTGGACGCAATCAGATTCATTTGTCTGGAATATTTGTTTTCGGAATCATGAGTGTAGGTGTCCTTATGGACGCCTCGTCATTCTATCAAGATGTTTTCTCTCTTCATTCTAGTGCTAAATTTCAAAATATTAGACAGCTGATATTGCCGTAAAATTCAGTATTGACACTACACGTAGCTCGGGTTGACGGTTTTCATAAACTCATGATAGTTGTGTTGAGCATTTAGATAGCAAATATCGGAGAAACGTTTGCGTCATTTGTGATGATCGTCACAAATGTAACAGTAGTGGCGAATATTTTACTGACTGAGGAACCCTGTCGGGTTCAAATGGATTCGATTACTTCGGTCTGTATTATTCCCGTGTTCTACGGTAATCGAGCAGACGTTTGGAGTTGAAACACTAGTTAGAGGACGGAGATGCCAGAGGAGAAATTGAGTTGAATATCAAAAATCCCAAGATAAACGTCGGACGAAGATTCAAGTTTGTTGCGACGGGGACGAGTTTGCGTACAACACTGGGAAAGGATGCCTTTCGGGAGCTAAACTTTGTTCATTTGTCAATGATTGATATTAATGTTCGGCTGACTGTCCTTTGGACTCCACCTTTCACTTCGTGTTCCATTCTCGTCAAGGGAAGCTTTGCGCTGTGTGCCAGAATGGTTAGTGCGCATCAAAGTAATGGCTGCAGTTGACGAGCCGAAAGTAGGGTTTGGCCAGATTAAGGAAGCAGTAAATAAATCGGGAACGATCTGCTTGTGCATAGATCCACAATATCCGAACGCGACACTCAGGAAATTCTTTGAAGACATTCGCGTACATGTCAGCCAAGCATCTTTGGCGTTGTGGCAGTTCGAAATTGAATGATGGGTCAAGTTTTCTAGCCTCTTTAGTACCTCATTTGATTGTTTTCCTTGTACTCGGTTACTTCTTAGACTGAAGGTAACCAGCGATTTTTTTCCTGAAACGCCTTATTCAAGCCCTGGGCAACCCAAGGAAAACTTGGCAAATATCCTAAGGTGCTGAATACAGCAAGGTATCCGAGTGACTTAAGATAAATTTGAACACTGGGGATTGCCGGAACATTCCACGGACACCTGTGGACAGACAAAGGGCTGATGGCTGATTCCGAAAAGGTCGGAGAAGTTACAAATATGTCCTCTCCGAAGACTCAAATGAAGCTGCATTCCCTAATGGAATAAGAAATTAATTGAGTTCATCTCTATAACGTCTTGCTGACCTTAGGCAACCCATACGAAAACTCCACCATAAAGAGACAGAATGGCACTGGGATGCAGAGAAACAAAGTGCGTTTGAAAATATAATAAAGACTGTGAGCTCAGCACCGATGCTGGCCAACTTGCGACCAGAGTACCCTTTAACTATTCGATGTGAGGAAAGAGCTTCTTTAAGGAGGAAGGCCAACTGATTATCAAAGTCGTGGTCATTCTACCGGCCGAGAGTACCTACGCTCAGATAGAGAAGAAGTTCGCCGTAGTTTTCACCTTAAAGGATTTCAATACCTAAGGGTATGGCAGGAAGACAGTAGTCTAAACTGATGACAAGCCACTCACGACCACCTTAGGAAGCCTCTTGGTGATGTCCTAAAGCGTCTACAAAGAATTTTAATCAGGATCCAGTAGCTTGATTATGAGTTGATCTTCCTTCCCGGAACTCAGATGGTTATTGTGGATATACTACCTAGGGCTTGCGCCGCGAATGTTACTAGGGTGTCGTTGGAATGTGAACGTGTTTTGGTGATTGAGCGAAGCATGTGGAACCTAATACATTTCGCATATTCTTCTGTATTTCATCCATTGTGCTGTGTTACTAAGTTACTGAAAACTTTTTTTTAGCGAACCAGCAGGTGATTATCGCTGCTTATTCTACGCGTGCCTTATTATAACGAGCTCAGACAGATCACCATGCCTATCTTTATTAGTGTAAGTGCTGACCCTCGCTTGTGCACTTACTGAGCTTCGGTTCACGGGGTGTCATTGCAGATTGTGCACATGCAACCCCCACAGAAGAATGCGGCATCCATTGTACCACAGTACGTGGACTTTTTGAAATTCATGGCGGATACAACCAAACTCGTGCACTTCTATACATCGTTTATCAGCATATCGCTCTCTACTTGGTAATGTATGTTGAAATGATTGGGACCCAGCTCGAACAACGCTCAGTCACCTGAACAAAGCTATAAAAAAACTATTTCGGAGAGTTAACTGTGTATGTGGTCGGCTACACTATTGTTTCCAGAACATTTCCAACAATCTGTAGGTTGCTTCTTGCTTATTTTACTGTATTGCATTTTTGTGTACCAACGTCCCATAGCGTTCGTCTTTCGTGTCCATTTTTCCAATCGAGCGGCCACAACTGCAACAGATAAATAAAATCTTGTCGAAATATGAATATCAAGTACGGGTGACAGTGTCTTCCAGTATTTCATAATATTCGTTTCTCAAGGCTGATTCAAGACAGTAGAAGATTCTTTACGTAATGTAATTCATCGTACAGAGTGAACGTTCAAATCACTGAAAACCACGCAAGCCCTGTACAGCTGTTTCATCCCTGTTAGGGATCATCAGCGGTGCACATTCACCGAGCCCCAACTGGGACTCGAACGCTGGATGAACGACTGTGTCGAACACCTTAGCCACAAGGCTTTCCGGGTTGATGCTCAACGGTCAAGTGAACTCACATACTACATGATATGGAAAATTTTCCAAAACAGCTAGCTTTATTGTTCAAAGTACGATAATTTACCACCGTCAATAACAGATGAAATGATGTTGAAACTTTCTGGTTCTTTTTGATTATTACAGTGAGTTCTTCGAAGCTGACATACCACATACCACGAGCACGTCGAACTTGATATACAGATTAGTCACTCATTTCGCCAGGTACAGAATCTCGGATATCCTGTTTTCTGACAATGAGCCCTAGTTGACGTGTTGCAGAATTCCAGCATTCAAGTCAGGGATGGTAGTTTGGACATCTGATCAACAGTCCATGTCACAGTTTATCCAATAGCAAGGCTGAGTCAGCAGTGAAGGCAGCAGAAATAATATTCATTTTATCAAAGGCCTGTATGGACCCCTATTTGATGCTTTTGGAACAAAGAAACACCCCGAGTGTCATTGTGAAATACAGTCCGGAAGGAAAAGTCGAATGTTGCTTTCGGCTGTAGATGATCTTCTAGAACCCAAATCTCAACACCCCGTTGAAAGACAATACCGTTTAAAGCACAGAAAAGAAAAACGTTTTATTGCGACTGTGGAGCATGGGACCTACCAGAACTGAAAGCAGAAGAGGAAATTTGGGTTCAGGATATACCAGAAAGACCCCCTCAGTAAAGAGAAAGAACTGTCCGAAGATACTTGGGAAACTGATCATACAATATCAAAGTGCATAAGGCTATCAAACTAGAAAGCACATTTGCATTGCAAGGCCAGCCCTACGAAAGAACCAGAAGCGGCTGTCCTTACAAAAGAAGGGTGGATGTTAAGATAGATGCAGACCAGTGGTCTATAGACGGCTTTGTTCAGATTTCAGACAGCACGCTGTCACCCGTCCAGAATAGAGGGCAAGTTATGAGTCAGTGAAACAGACATCACGTCATCGGCTGTCCAGAATTGAAGAGGAGTTGAGCCATCCAAGCGGATCAATGGACCAATCAGTCTGCCAAAGGTGGTCCAGCCTACCAAGGCAGAAGAGCCTCCTTACTGGCGGGACGGAATAAAACAACAGAGCAAGGTGATATGATCCCTGAGCAATGTTACGAATTATGAACGACCTAATTCGGATGTTTCTGAATCTACTCCAGGTGAGAACGATTCCAATGCGTCTGCCACCAGTCGAACAGTAGGAGTTTGAAGATCCGAATGTGCCATCCTGAACAGATGAATAGCAGGAGAGCGGAACTCCACTCAGGCTGTGGCGAATGTGACTGTTATTATTGATGATGCGATGTGTTGTTTCATTTTATCTGTGAATGCCTGTACATAGCAAATGCGCAGTGTGCGTTACGTGCCATTACGTGCCAATTCAGCAGGTGTTCTCGCTCTTTTATTGCGCTTATTTCGCGCAGCAGCTTTTGATACGTCCATTGCGGACAATCCTTGCATTGGAATGAATGTCCGAGTATCAAAATAATCCGTATTTTGGGTGGTACTAGCTAGAGTCAAATAGTTTACGTCCGGAAGGTTGCTCATAGTGGAGGAAGCATGCTGTTACATAATGCGGGGACTGCTGTATAATCCCGGGGAACTGTCGGGGGGGGGGGGGGGCACTGAATGCTGCCAACTATCCAGCTGTTTCGAGTTTCGTCGTGCGACGGCCCCAATGTTCAATCTATCTGCAGTATCCTGTTTGAGCATCGTAACCTCAGTATGAACTTTTCCTGCCTTCAGTTTTTCAAAGATACGTTTAGACATCTCCAGATTATGTGATTATTATTCTCGTCCACCACCTATGCTGACAAAGTATTCGGTAAACCCGTCAAACTTCTCGAGAGGCGTTAGATCAGCAGCAAGCCCACCGAATGCTATTTCACGATCGTCAGCTAATGGCCACAAATATTGTATTCGGCTCGCAAAGATAGGTCATTGATCCAGCCCTAAATCTCGACTCAGGATGAGTCTGGTGTAGGTGAGAAGGGGGGACTATTGTATCCAACAATCAGTAACATGAAGGCTCGTGCATACGGAGGAACGTTTATTCAGGTAAAGCGTACAGTAAGCGCAAGCATAAGAAAGTGGGAAGCGGATTAAAGCTTTCTCAGTCGGTCGCGGAACTAGCCGCATGTGACTGGTGGAATTAGACGAAGCAGAACATGGTACCGAAAAACATCGCACGCGCGAGTGGAATACCAACGGGAACGAAAAGAATCAAGTGTTAATGCCAATAAAACATGTTTTGGCCACACAACACGGACCTCGTTCGTTCCGAGAATGTGAACCTTTTCCAGACATCATTTTGGACTTCTTCTCTGCGTCATCATTTCTGACCCTTAATTCTGACTGCACTGATTTTCTGCGAAAGTGCACGTTTCACGGCACTGATCTTCATGAAATTTTCATTGACTTCACCTTAGTCACTCTTTCGGTTTCCCAAGACTGTATGCGTTCGGTTTGCTGTTGCTTCACTTCTGCACTTGATTTGCCACGGTGTATGGATCGTAAAGGTAGTGTTTCGGTGCCACTACATACTTACTACATTTCCACATCTGTCTACCGACTCTAGTCCTCCCTATTTATTTTATTGATGTTATTCTGTCGGTAATTTGTTCGGACACTCTATTGATGGTACGTTCGGGGGTCAAGTACCTGTCGTCTTCTTTATTGGTGGGCCTGCTTCTCCAGAACACTCAAGCAATCCGGTGAGTCAGTGATTTCGCTATGGGTTAAATCGTCTTTCCTTTTTACGACATATGTTTTTAGGATATTTTATTGCAAATTTAAAATGCCTGAGGATAAGACGCAACCAGACGCAGATCTCACTTTGTCTGCCGGTACGTTTGTATAAGTGACTTTCATCCCCATCACCCAGAGGTTTGCTTGGCGACCTTGGAGATGCATTTTGAGGCACGAAGGATTCGCGGCCAATGCTAAATATTCTCCCATGCTTTAGAGGCTAGTCCCGATGAGGTCATCACCTCGTTTAGGGACTAGGTCTAAAATTTTCTCCAAGAGCAGCTGTACGATAGGCTTGGGGAGATCGTTATCCAGCTTTTTCTGCCATCCTGATAGGAAAGCTTGCGCAAAATCTGGAGCTACACACCGTCAGTGACATGAAACTCAGCTGCCACCTAGCTCATCACGGTCTTTTGCAGGGACTGCCGATAGCGACTTGGGGATAGTGAATGAATTGTGGTTGGACTCGTTGCCTTTCCATGGTCGGTCGCCGTCACTGATATCCTCGTGATTCCCCCTTGGGACGAGCGGCCTTCATGGTTGGTGAGACTGTCGCATGTGTCGGCATTGGAGTTAACTGTTTCGTCGTCAAGTAATCACGCATCACCTGGGTGTTGATCTGGACAGATAGTTGGAAAGAGCACGGCATTCTCGATCCGTCCACGGATGATTGCTATTTGAGGAGAGATTGACCGTGCACCCCAACAATAATCACCGGCTAAGGTACAACACGGACAGGTGTCCTCTATTGCCCACGTCTGTCCTGAATCTGACTCAGCTGAATATATCCATGCAGAAAAACCTACCAGCGGTCTTTGTTGGTTCATCCGCGTTCCTGGACCAGCCGCCTGAAGATGCAGAAAGGTGTTTTCATGTGCGGCGGGAAACGTCACTGCCGTCAAGTAAAAGGGGCCGGACTAGCTGGTAATCAGTCTCAGGTTTGCCGCTTGTTTATGTGCATGATATGTGTATTAACGCAAGTTGCCTATTCGATACCGGGGCCCAAATTTCTTCCTTTCTGGTCGGTAAAGATAAACCACGAAATTTTCTGCTTCGGCTATTTGTCACGTAAGGCTCGTCCATTTCAATCTACGACACCAGACAGCTTCCAATGAACCTGGGACCAGGACTATGGTATCTGCCGGCGTTCGTCTTTACGAAAGTTCCCATTGGCACACTGTAAATCGGCAGACATCTACGCCTTTCTCGACAGCAGATCGCATGCAGCTCTCGTCAGTCGGGATCTCTCAAAGTTCGTTTGTCTAAATGGCCATGACAGTAAGATCTCAGTTGGAAATATACTTATAGTAGAAGCAAAGTCATGCAAAAAGGTTCTATTTATGGGCTCAGTCTGCAGAGGGTGACTTTACAATTGACAATAACAAGCAAATGCCATCAACAACCTTCCAGTAAAAATTGCTGATGATTATTCAGAGACAGAATTAGCCTGCTGATCACATTTTAGAAGCCTGAGTATCGGAACACCCGGTAAATATGTTCGGTTTTAAATTGGCTTCAATGTTCTAGATACTCATTTGACTAATGATCATAGGGCAAGCACATGACAGCGACCCTTTGCCGTGAGATTGTCTTTTGGTTAGATACTGAGAGGACCTCTATGGAGGACAGAGCTGTGTAAAGAGGAAGGTAAATTTCTGAGATTGGTTGATCTCACGCTGTAGAATAAAGGGCTACATAAAACAAAGCACAGAAAGGATGAGCAGGCTAAGAAGGAAGCGGATTCCTTCGAAAACATTTGAGCCATACAAGTTTTAGAAAGCAGATAGGCACTACGAAGAGGGTTTGCCTTGGCGGAACTTCGTTATAGCTTACTATGTAACCGTGTCCTAGCGAAAAAGCAACTCACATCAATAGCTAAACGTCTTCTTTTTATACCAGAAATAGCTCAGGAATGAAAAGAAACTTTTGAGGAGCATGAACACAAGGGTATATCCGTAAGGTAAATGACCAAGCGCCAAACGATGCGCTGAATCCAAATAAACCTGGAAAGGTAGGAATAGTCTTTGGAAATGCAGCCAAATACGATAGAATATCTTTGAGCGGTACTCTTTTATGCGGTCCGGACTGTACTAATGTTATTCTGGGGGGTATTTCTAGATTGGTGAACTATCAGCAGGGAGGAAAAATATCAGCACCCAAAAATATGATTTCTTGAGAGCTCTAGGTGTGTAATGGGACGTTACTAGTGGTTGTTTGCCTTTGATTCAAACCTATACAACGTACCTTACATGGGAAGAGGAACCCTAAAATTTGTTGCTCCGTTATTTGATTCTCTTGGTTTAGTCGAACCAACGTTACTACCAGCTCGAGAGATCGTACAGGATTTGTTCAGTCAAAGTCCACGTCAGAATTGTGAAGTTTATGAGGTTGAATGTAATAGGTGGACCGGGTGGTTGAATGCTATACAGTCCGTAATATCAACCCGTGTTTATCGATGCATCGTGATGGGACGTCAGTGAGGTGGAACGGTGAAGTTTCACTTCTTCAGTGACGCTTCGGAGATCGGCTTAGGCAAAATTGGGGTACTTGCGATTTCAGCCAAACTTTGGAGCTAGCTGTCCTTTCATCTTAAGGAAATCCCGTGTGGTCTCGCGTAGAATTCATACCATTCCGAGGTTTAAACTAGTTGCGACTGATCTTGGGATAAGTCTGATGATCCATGTTACTAGTGAATTACAAATGCTAATAGATCACACTTTTTTGCGGACAGACTGGACTATTACTTTGCAGTATAACAAAAGCACGGTATTTCAATTTGTGAACATTGTTGTCAATAGGGTTCACTTATACGAAATCGCATACCATATGATCAGTGGCGACATGTACCGACAAATCAGAATCCGGCTGATATTGCCTCAAGAGGAGCAATGGGTGTGCTCACGCCGGAAATGAATGTTCAAGATAAAGACCTTTGGCCATTTGCGCCGAGTTCGATGTCTCCGTTATCAGCGGAAAATCCAAAAGTGCAATAAATTCGTTGTTGTGTCAAGCGAGAACGTTGAGTCTCGTTTGTGAAAAGTCTTGCGTCACGGTTTTTATCTTGGTTTAAGTTTGCTCGAGCTGTAGCTTAGTAGAGAAGATTCGTACCTGTGATGAAACTTGGACGACAACACATCGTCCTATTAAGTCTGCTGACTGAAGATGAGCGGCGTAAAGCATCACTGATTTCGGTTAGATAGTTTCAGCAACTATATTTTAAGAAAGATCCGAAGCCAGTGGGCCTGAAGTCTTCGCGTCTGCCCGAAGGTATTGAAGGCCTTGAGGCTTGCCATGCACAACGACTTGGTTTATTCGGCTGGTTGTGTGAATATGACAACTAGTCTAACAGAGGCTACGATGGTAATCCTACCTCCACATTCAGGTCACAAAACTGCTTGTAAAACACTTCCGAGGAATAAACGGTCGCACTGAGGCGCTTCGTGTTCTCTCGTCGATGTTCAATAAGTGTCAGGTTAAAAAGGACATGGCGGTTGTGAAAATTATGGCACCACTACCCTTGCGTAGAATCCAAGAGAACGTCTGTTCAGATCATGTAAAGTTGATTACTTCGGTCCGTTTCCGAATAAAATTGGGCGAAGGATATTCAAGCATTGTGGGTATTTGTTCACATTTACGCAACCGGAGGCTTTGCATATAGGAAAAAAAGACTGCTCATTTCTTAACTCTCGTCGATAAGGATGCCTACTGTGTTGATAATAATTCAGCATTTCCTAATTCACCCATTTCTCAGCCATTTGAAGTACTTAGAGACTTGCTTGTTCGGTATTTGCAGCCATCCAATTTCGAAGTTTCTGATTCATCGAAATTCCACTCCTTATTATGTAAGAATCAGGAGTCCATACTTGATTTAATTTTAAAACGGCACACTCAGACCTCTTGATGTATTTTACGGGCGACCAGTTACAAACTCAGTTACATGATCGGATGATTGCTGGAATTATTTGTTATCAATTAGAAACACTACTACTTCTGCCTCCGAGTGGCATATTTTAGTCTGCTAAACTCATGTGTGAACGAATTCAGTACGTAAATACAACTGTTCATCAGAGGTCACTCTCATTGTTTATTGTCGCTAATTCGCAGAATCCGACAACCCAAAAGCTACACCAATTCAAACACCTTTGCGAATCAAACCGTACGAGAAATCCGTGTCCAGCTCACCAGAGATATTAGTGACAATGGAATAATTGGTAATCATGGGATGCTAGGCACTGACGTTTGACTTGGCGTTTTCTCAGCGTTACGTGGTGCAAATTCGATGAAGTTGGCCACATTCAGTCTGTTTGTCAAAGTGCAAGGGGTTCGTGTACCTGACGGTTCCAGTACTCAGTTTTATTTGTCCTCCGAATTCGGTCTCTTTCTTTGACTGCTAGCAGTTCAAATTCACCTCACCATATTACTCACAGTTATGCTGTTATTCATTCGATCAAACATTCATTCATAATGAATATCGGAAGTGCAGAGTCACTCACTTATGATTCTGTCAAACCCGTTAACATTTCCGTGAAAGGTATAGCTGTTATGATTTGAGTAGGTCAGGGGCGTGAACTATCTCATTCCGCCTGCGATTTCATTGCAATTCAATGCTCGCTCCTTGTCATTGACTTCGAGTACTCTATCATTGATCTTAGCCGTATGAAACAATTTTGTATTTCGGTGGTGATTGCATGATAAGCTCACTGAATCCGGGATCACTTGCTGTGGTCGAAATTCGCAACTTACTACCCGAATACTCGTCAGTAGGCGAAGTGTTGTGGAGTTTACAAAATTGAGATGAAGTCAGGCGCATTCTCAAACACTGCTCGCCAGTAAAAGTTTCTTTGAACGTTGGAAGCCAGTGAGGCTGTTTAGCGAAGTCAAACCATTTATTGCCAAGATTGAGGGTTCTACGCCTAGCACCAACGCTGATGGAAAACTAAATGAGGGCACGCATATAAGTGATTGCTGCCTTGGAGATATATACGTAGGTAATCACGGGCACATGCGAGTGAGCCTGTGGTCCTACTGAGTTACGTCCAATAGTGTCAAGTGAATTTTCTCTCACTTTATCCTGCCAATTATTCTGCTCATTCAACCCAATTCTAGTTCACAAAATGTCACGAATGACGGATTATTGTATTATCCATCCCACTGATGTTTACTACAGGTACTTCAGAACTGCGATGCATATGGTGCATATTAATTGCCTCGAGGATGTCGGAATGAATAGTTTCGCATCGACATTCGTCAAATATAAAAATGCATGACTCTGGTCTGACTGAACACGGCCATTGAAGTATCCCACTAGATGCCGCTGTGTCTTCGGCCCAGTAAAGTTCAATTTTTACTCCATAAAGAATGTGAACCTCTCAGCAATTTATCCTAACACTATAGCTATGACTTCAATTGTGCATCGTAGAAGGTGCGAGAAAATTTGGTTGAAGCTGTTGCCCCCCCCCCCCCATTCACTGAAAAGGTTGTACAATGACCGATATAGAACCAATTGCTAGTACATAACCTTTTCTATGCTTTTGGTGCTAAATATCTGTTATGACTCAACTGTAGGGAGACACAGAACAACCAATCACTGAGTAGGTCTTTTTATGAATGAACATGAACGGGACATACAGGCGCGTCTAACAAAATAGATCGATAAAAGGAAATCGATACAAAATGAGCGATTGCGGCTTCGCGAATAACCGGACAGTACGAACACTGTTTCGTGTGAGCGTACGCGCAGGCGGGCTTGTGTGTGGGTGTGTGAATGCGCAACGCGTCAGCTGACGATCCGTTCGCCTTCTACCGCAAATAAAGGTCGACTCGTACGACGTGTTATAGGGATCAATGGAAAGTCTTCCAACAGGGGACCAGGACCGCGTTGAGTATCGCCGCTTGTTGAAACAGTCGAAACTTAGTGGCCCAGGTGATGCCTGTCTTCTCCCCTGTCACTGGTAACGCAATGGTATCCAAAGCCCATGTAGTGGAAGTTCTACCTCGTCTACCGCTGCCGCGCTGTGGCGTTTCCTGATGTGATTGACATGTCGTTTGGCTGTGCCATTGTTTAAACGAACACCATATATCACATTACCCAGTCGGCTAACAATTACTCCTGGTATCCATTGTCTTGAAGAGTGACGAAAATGGAGAACATAAACACGATCTCCTTTGCTGAAGCTGCATGGCCTTGCACCGCGATATCTGTTTAGGCGCATTTCCATGTGGTCTTTCCGAAAGGTTTGTGTGACCGTAGGGTACATGGCATCTAACTGTATCCGCATGCGTCTGCCAAGGAAGGCTTCTGCTGGTGAGCCATTGTTCGAGATTGATGATTTGGGAGTTGAACGGTACGCCATCAGAAAGTTGCCAAGTATCTTTTGTATGCTTCCTTCCCATTGCAGCTTTTGAAAGCTCATTTCAGTGTGTCTACAAACCTTTCCGCCTGACCGTTTGATTGAGGGTGATAAACTCCGTTTATGCTCAGTTGCCATGACTTGGCAGAAGGTAATGAACTCAATGGAGGTAAACTGTGCCCCGTTATCCATAATTGGGGTTTCGGGGATCCCAACCTGAGCGAATAAGAGATAGTTCTCATAGGAAATATTTCTGGCCACTCTGAGTAAGCATCAACGATTACTTTCAAATACTGTTGATTCATTGGACCTGCAAAGTCGACGTGAACCCGTTTCCAGGGGCCCGTGGGTAATGGACAAGAATGTAGCGGAACCTTGATGGGCGCCTTAGTAGCAACTGAACAATCTTCACAACATCTAACGTACTCTTCAATCTGTTTGTCAATGTTTGGTCAGTAAGCATAACTTCGAGCTAGTGCTTTCGTACGTGTTATATCCGGATGACTACTATGTAACTGCCTCAGCACTCTGGTTTGTAGTGTCGTGGGAATCACTATGCGTTCAGACAACATTGGACATCCGTCTACTGTGGAGAGCACATCTTTCCGACGATAAAATTGCATAATGTAATAATCGGTGATATGTTGAAGCCAGCCAGCTTTCAGAGAATAAGTTATTCGCAGAAGATCAAGGTCTGATTTAGTTTCGCTTCGTATCATACCGAACGTGACAGGCAGATTACAGATTGACTCACGGTACACCTAGTGGCGGCTCGATGGAGATGCGAGAAAAAATAAAGTATGTTAACAACATACTAGTGTACAGAATTGCGGTGTAACAGAACTAGAAAAAGAGTGACTCACAGAATGTCCACAATGTTCAGTTAGTTGACATCAAACCGGCCTCATAAAACTGCTCCTCAAGTTAGTTCGACGTAGCTTTCGGTCAGGGGGTGGTACGCCGTCTGAATGGATCCTAATGATTCCACAATTGGCTCCCGAGTCGCGGTAGGTGCACTAAAATAGCGTTTGGGATTGTATGAGTTCGGTCTTTATTGCCCCAGTCATATGACGCTCACAAGCAATGCATAGACGACAATCCGTGGTAACCACGTACGGGTCAGTTGAAAATATGTGTTTATCAATTTGATAAAACAATAAAGCGTGTACAATACGGCAAAAAGAAAGTGGCAGAATATGTGGGATGTACTAAGTGCCACAACCTGCTTGACTTCAGAATCAACTTCAACTGAGGATATCACCGAGTCTTCACCAGGTTGACTAGCTGAATTCCTTTGCATTAGGCGAGATAATGCGTCAGCATGCCCGAAACTGCCTGTGCTGATGTACTTAATCACAAAGTCATAACCAAGTAGTGCCGTTGTCCACCGTTGTTGCCAGTTTGCGGTATTGAGAGAAATGCATTTTTCTTACCAAAGTTGGCTAATAGTGGTTTGTGATCAGTAAACAAGGTAAAACGTCTACTACGAATAAATTTATGAAATTTATGAACTGCGAATACCAAGGCCAAGTTTCATTTCTCTATCTGACTGTAATTTCTTTCGGCTTTTGTGAGCGCCCGAGAGGCGTGGGACACCACCTTCTGTGATCCATCTAGAAGTTTATGGAGGAGCACTGCTCCAAGGCCGTAATCGGAGGCGTCTGCAGCGACGATTATGGGTAAACGAGGATCATAGTGAGTCAGCCTCGGGGTGGATGTCAATAGCCGCTTGAATTCGTCAAAGGATGATTGATAGTCTTTTGACCATCGCCATTTGGAATCCCGTTTCAATAAGGAGTTCAACGGGGCTCTAATATTGTGCATGTTTGGAATGAAATTATTGTAATAGTTTACAAGGCCGAGGAGGTATTGCGATTCCACTTTGTTTTTGGGTGCAGGCATTTGGCTAATAGGTGCGATCTTGGAGAGCTCTGGGCTTAGTCCGTTCTTATCAATGATAAAACCGAGCAACTGCATGCTTGGGAGAAAAAAATGAGCATTTCGCGATACGTAACTGGAATCCGAAAAGTCGGATCTTATGTAATACTTCGTTCAAATGTTGCACATGTTCAGCTCTAGACTCTCTAGCAGTAACAACATCATCCATGTAGGCCAGTGCGGATAGAAGGTCAGTCAACATTGCGTCAATGATCTGCTGCAATATGTCCGGGGGACACTTTACCCCGAACGGCAATCTATTGTACTGATACCAACTGCGGTGGGTATTGATAGCCAGCAACTCTTTGCATGCACTATCCACTTCAACATAAAGGTTAGCATAATATAAATCGATTTTTGGGAATATTTTACCTCCGTCAAGTTTAGAAAACCAATATTCCGGGGTCGGTAGAGGATACTGATGTGTTTCTAGGCAATCAATAAGTCCAGTGGAGAAATAGGCACATATGCGAACCGAACCATCTGCCTTCTTAACCACCACAATTGGTGCGACCTAAGCGGAATAATTAACTTGTTTAAGTACTCTCGCTATTTGAAGTCTTTCGCGTTCCTGGTATATTGATTTCAGAGCGGCGTATGGAACAGGCCGTTTTGTGCGAAAGACTGGTTTATACCCGGGTTTTAGATAAAAGATCGCTTTAGCCTTAGTGCACAACCCCAAGCCTGGTTGGAATATTTCGGCTTGCTTCTCCTGAATATCCTTAACTGTTGGAGTATAGGTAATGTTTGCCATGTCGTTTACATCTGGTGAGTGTGGGCGTGAAAGTGAAGTCGGACTATTTGAGCCAAAAATGAAACTGAGAGGTACATTCTATAACTGAAGCTAATTTATCTAGTCAATATCAAGAAGAATCAAATTACCAGAGGTAGATACATAACAAATGCCATTACCATGTTGGTCACGCAAGTGAAACTCACATTCTGGCTCCCCTATGAATGGTATTTGTTGACCCGTGGCATTTCGAGCAATCCGGTCTGTGGCCTTGCATGGGGGCTCACCAAGAGAAACCCAAGTTAAGCGTGGAATGATTGTTTTGTCCGATGGCGTGTCCAGCTGCAGATTTACTGGATGCCTATTCACAGTATATGTCACGTATTTGCACATTTGGCTAAGTGAACGACTCGTAGGTGCGAATAAGGCATTCGACTGGTGCCTGATGCGATGAAATGCACCAAAGTTACTCACAGGTCTTTTGTTTTGTGAGCGCCCACAAAATCCTTTTCTGAGCTCCATATGTGCACAGTCCTAACAAAAGTGTCTCCTGTGACGACAAAATCGAACAAAATGCCATTCCCCACCGTTCCAGCGGACAGAGGGTGGTCGTTGGAATGATGTCGTTGCACGCATTTCGCGCAGTTGTGGGACTGTTTCCAGTTTTTTTTCTACTATAGTATTTTCAGTAGACGGTGATACGTGCTTGGTCATTGCGGAATCTTGTTTTAAGTTCATGAGTCTGATGTATTCACCAGTCGGATCTTGCACTGACTGTTTTTCTGAAGAGTCCAGCTTTGCCAGCAGCATCGTGCGAAGTTCGGCATTATCTGGAGAGTTCAACCGAGAGACGAAAATCAGTGATTTAAATTGGTTGTCTGTGATTTCTTTAAGTTTAAAACGTTCACATTCTTTGTTGACCCGACCAGCGCGAGGGACTTTTTTTCGGCTGAGTTTCTGGCTATTTTGAGGCAGTTGTGTCGTACATTGAACAATGCTGATATTTCGCCAAAGATTGAGCTCAGCTTATACACTGTTTCCTTTAGCGGAAAATCCCGAGGAGGGTGTGGCAGGATGTAATTACAATACTGAGTGTGTTCTGTAGGTCCCAACTTCTGCATAAGTAAACACACTTTCGATTGTTCGCCCAAAGTTGCGCCGTCAACCAAAAAAACATCTTCGTATCTTCCATACCACGATATGAACGTAATCCCATTTTCTGCGTCGTAAATAAATTCCCCAATGCCAGGCAGCTATTGATCCTCTCAGTACTGGTACAGACGACTGATCATTATTTGTGACATAACCAGAACCGAAATAAGCTGCTAATATTTCTATCATCTTCGTCTGTTGCCGTTGTTGTTCCATACTGCCTTTTGCTGTTGCTGTAACATTTTGACGAGCTCGGATTGATCTGCCAGTTCCCGTCGCTAATCGCTGTTGTGACTCAACCGTAGGGAGACACAGAACAACCGATCACTGAGTAGGTCTTTTTATGAATGAACATAAACAGGACGTACAGGCACGTCTTACGAAATAGATCGATAAAAGGAAGTCGATACAAAATGAGTTATTGAGTCTTGACGAATAACCGGACAGTGCATACACTGTTTCGTGTGAGCGTACGGGCATGCGTACGCGGGCTTGTGTGTGAGTGTGTAGGTGTGTATGAATGCACATAGCGTCAGCTGATGGTCCGTTCAATATCATACCTAAAAGTGAAACTTTCTCAGTTGTTACTCTCGTATTTTACTGTTTCAGTGCTTAACCAACACCATTTGTTCGCCGGACCACGCTGCTAGAACAAAGACTTCGATGAAATTCGATAATTCTTTTTTTGTTGCTGCATTTGCTCTCAACATTTTAGCACCAACATTTGACTTTTCTTCTTACTTTTCTGAAAGCTGTACGACCATCATATTCTAACCTATTTGTTTTCCACTCTATTCTTCTCATTTCTATTTTGGATGGCAGTCTGGCTAGTTATATCATATACTGTTGGACTATAACGTTCTTTCCAACTCTGTCCTAAAGGCCACAGCCCAATGAGCATTCGTTTCCCTATGCCAGATATTTTGAAAGCTTACTTCATTTTTCCAGTGCTGTGTTTGACGTTCACACTATCTTTCTACCCTCGCTGTTATACTTTGAAATGGAAGTCAGTATTCCAGACAAATATTCATTGAGAATCGTATCAATTTTCAAGCGTTCAGTTTCCATTTTAATCTTCGTTTATTGTAACTTACACAGCTCTAATTCTATGCTACCTGTTTATCATGTGCTGATGCTTCTCTCAATCGCTTCCGAGAAATTCACCCATCACATATGATAGTCAGGTCAAGTCGAGTATTTACTTTTTATACCCGGCAGGTGAATATTCAGCAGTACATAGCTATACTCACAGCAATTACACAATAAAGGAAGGTGGTTTTACAACAACGAAAAATACAGTCATAAGGGGCGGTTCAAGAGCTAGGACAATAAGCTTTGTCTAAGTTCAGCGTCCATATTTTCTGGACTACGTAAGAAGCTAGCAGGCTAAGGGACAACGGAGGACCGGTACGCAGTGGTGGGAGCACAAGTCCTTTTATAATAATCGCGGGTGGAAGTAGAGGGTCCATGGGAAGCGGGTGGAGTGAGTCATTCAGAATTTTTTCGGTGAATCTTTCGCACATTTTGCGATGTTGGGATATAATGGAGTCTGTGAGCTCTTTACGAGACATACTATTTGCATAGGATAAGTGCTTTAGAAACTTCTTATTGTTGTGAAGTCTTTAGCCTGCCGCCCAAGAAAGAAGACGGGAGAACAATACAACCAGTGAGGTCATACGCACGTAAGAACTAAATGTTAAAAGAGGTATAGGGGTACAGACATTTTTTAAGACGTAGAACGTAGTAGGTTAGTCTCCTCACTTTTGTGTAATCACAGACAACATGTTCAGTCTAACAAGTGGTATGAGTGATCGTAGTCCAACTGTATTCGACCGATAGTTGTTAATAAAGTGGATGTTTCCTACGGGAACGTCTAGACAGGATTCCAGAAAGTTCACATACTTAGAGCCTTTGAGAAGAGAAAAAACAATATCTGAGCATTGTCGGGGATCTAAGTTTAGACTGTGGGCTTTGGACCAAAGATTCCATATCTAAGAGACCAAATTGGAGTTTCATATGTGGCTGAAGCTTCAGGATGGGGGTAGCCCAACCGCATTGTCATCTGCTTACTTTTAAATGGAGAAATAATCACTGACTGGCAAGGAGGACTTGTAGGCGGAGAAAAGAAATGAGGAGAGGATTGCTTCCTGCAATAGACCTAAGTCTGGAAGAGAGATGGAGGAGGTTCTGCCTCCGCATCTAGTAAACTGCGGCCGATTGAAAAAAAGAACCAGATAACTCTGTTGTCTGACCCTTTTGGCAAAGTTTAATAGTTCATACCTTGCCACCGTCAACAAACCTACGTAAGTGTTTGCAATGACGCGAGTTCTCCAAATTATCATGCTATCACTCAGTTTCCCCAAAAGTTCCCTCAAATACTCGACTTGAATAATGCTGCTTAGCTGAGAACAATAAATAGTAAACCTTTACCGTCCACATACTCTACTGTGTGAAACGTTTCCAGTGTTATGTTTCACCGTAAAACTTTTTGACTGGTCCACATTCTTGCATGGGTTGTTTGTAAATATCACTCTCAACTTAACGAACCATATGCACTCTATGTTAACCTTTCACGTCGGTCGCTTCAAGAAGATTTGCTTCATCCTAAAAAGAAAAAGTGAAGAGAAATGCGAACTGGTTCACATCGTCTGACATGTCTCCGTATAACTCTTATCTCACTTGAATTTTTGCCTCTACAGAACAAGAAATCTGCTCGGCTATTGGACAAATGGTCTGGTCACAAGAATGCTGAACACAAGCAGTCAGAAAGCTTGACCAGTTAAAATGTCAAGATTATAAGCGCTCTCAAACTCATTCGAACTGTGGTGACTATACGTGAACTATATTTACTTTGCATAACTGAAACTATTCGTTATCTCCGGCTTGAATTGTGAAAATAAATAATGCCTTTTATGAAATACCAGTATTATTGACTCAATGGAACGATATTTCATAGTTGGCCTCGCGGTAATTAGAGGAAGTCATGCGGTACTGCACCATGGAATTTCGGGATTTGAAAGCTCTTGTGTGTGAGGTTCAGGATTATTTAGAAACGGTCGAATTGTGGTGCATTGTTTGTAAGAAAATTTCCGATGAATGCAGAATCACTGTTCACTTGAGTTTTGTTGGAAGGTCAGCATATTCTGTTAGCAATAATTCATCATTCCCGAAGAAATCTGTCCTGTGTACTATAAAGAAACGAATAATCTTTTGCTCCAACGTACCAAATTGGTTGATTCCCCCATTGCTGAATGAGCCGGGTTCAACAAATTCAACGAAAAAATTCGTAAGATATTCCTGAGTTTGTGCTCAAACTTCAGACGCAAGCTGCAGCCCAAGCAGCACAATACCCAACGCTGTTGGGCAAACTCTGAGCTAAGGTTAGGCTAAAATGACTCGTGACATGTGCCTCCAAAGGCTGCACGGAAGTTCGTGAAGTTTTTCGAGAAATATAATAATAGAGGCATCACAATATTTACCAAGATATATCTGCCTTCCATGAAAGCATGTTTTAGGCTACAAGTTTTCAGTGCATCATTTTTATAGTAATTTACCTGATTTTCCAATCAATTTTCTAATCGGTGGTAAGTTAGTAGTTTTGATCGAAAGGATGGTTACCGGGCAGATAGACTAAGAAACTGGCTGGCAAGATGGATTAGGAAAAGAAAGGTACTCATCCCAGTTGATTTTTTTCCAAAGTTGGGCTTCTGCCAACTCGCTCCCTATTGGGCGCGGGTAGGGCTGCCCAACGTTTCTAATGGTGTAGCCCAACGTTAGCCCAAAGTGGCCCAACGCGAGCCCAGTTGGGCGCGCTTTAGGTTAGTCGCAAATTTGTAGATCTATTAGAAGCACTACTTGGTGACCGTCTGATTGTTAGTATGAATTGTAAAGAGTTGCAAAAGTCTGCCCTACAACCTAATCCTTCTGTTGAGAAAGTTCATTGAGTCTATGGGCAACTTCTAGACACATCTCATACCATGTTGTGTAATAGCAGATCTGGGCCAGCCGGAGGTCATTCAGTTACTCTTCGCCCGTTCAAAAAGAATACCAGTTATCATTTCCGACCCCGATAGTCTCCGAGTGATGCATTTAAAATGAACACTACACTTGGCCAAAGTGAGTTGTGCGAAAAGTTGTATTACCGATCTGTCTGGCGTTTCCGTGTAGTTTCAGATGTGACAAAAATTCGAAGACATTCAGTCAGTCTGTTTGAATTCCCGGACGTTCCTTTCCAACTCAGTGGATTGTTTGTCCTCGGGTGATCCTCCCAATTTTTTCTTTCACTGTAGGTGAACCAAAGCAGGAACACTTTTTTGCGTTCTTTTCCGGTCGGTGATGAGAGATTCAGCAAGATTCCAATGTTGAATCATCTGTTCCTGAAACTGTGGTACGAAAAGCCACCCCAGATTTAGGACTTGATACTACTTACACTATTGTAAAGGGTACTGCCGGACATATGTTACCAATTTTGGGTGCCTGCACTCTTTCTTTCACAGATTTTGATGACCGTTCTCTCATTTGTGATTTTCTTTTCACTCAATCAGGACTTCCCATACCAAGACTCAAGTTCATAAAAGACTTTTGCATTTCCATTGCTCCCCTGTCATATAATGGTGTGAGTAGGCACCCGTACATTTCCGACTTTTTCCATGGTTTTCAACGTCCCTTGGTGCGACACTCCTTTGTTGTACCGACGTTTTAATGTAAAACACACACACCTTTTGGTCGTCAACACCGCGCTATACAAAAAGGGCTGTAAATAAATCTTTCATTCTGGCATGGTCTCGTCTTCTGGTTTGGAGTGTCTTGGAATTATATCGGTCGGAACTAACTGTGTGAAACAAAACATTTTAGAAGCTTCCACGGCGTCTCTTGGCACTTCGCTCAATACCATCCTGTTCTGTTCAATGGATGGCTGTCAGACCGAACTGAACTGAAGACATTGGCGGATATTGGCTATTCGGCGCTTATTTCCTGATCACAAGAACACTGAACAACTGTGAGTTTGAGTCACACCTTTTGTTTCATTTTTATTCTTAATGTACATACCCTTTTGGCCTTTTTTATCACCGCACGATCCTCCGCCCATCTTAGTTTGCTAGTGTCGTCTTAGATATTGTTGACATTCATTTAGGGTACCATCTAGACGGAGTAGTACGCTACATGTATATTTACCTGATCCCATCTGGCATAGTTCCAAAGCCACTGATGGCACGAAAGTTTCTCCTAAGGGGCTTGAACTAGATGATGATCCAGTTTTTGTAAAGCGTCGGATTCGCCTCACGGTTTGTACGAGCGGTGTTGGATTCTGTTTTTTCTACTCACGTGCAAGCAACTCTCAGTTTATCCAAATGAGCCAAGCCTATCGTTTCACCCTTAAAAGCAAATGACGGAACTCCAAAGATTTTTGGTGAATACCGAGTCACTCTTAACGGCAAACCTCGTTAACAAAAGTACCACAGAAGAGCCTGATGATATATTACCCCCCTTCATTGGTTTAGGCTACGTCTCGAGCCTAGATCCTAAAAATGCCTATTAACGAATTCTCCATCATCCTGATTCTTATGAGTTAACTACAACCAGCATGCCCTTTGTTTTGTAGTCAAATAACTTTTTACGATTCTGACTGAGTGCTTCCCAAACCATTTTTCAGTCTCTATTGATTTCATTTACTTAGGAATTGCTTGGTGTTGAATGCTACCCGGACGATGTAGTGATTCATGATCCCACCAAAGCTGTTCATGATAAGAGATTACAGATCCCAATCGTGTAGCTCCCCTACTTACCGGGCATACCCCAACTAACTTAACTGAGCTACTTTCCCTAGATGGGCTTTCACAGTATTATTCCCAATTTGTTCTCCATTTATCTACGGTAATGGAACCCATCGTGCACTTGATTTCCGGTGCCGCTTTTCGTTAGTCCTCTATTCATGATCACACGTTAGGTTTTTATTTTGGGTTACTTAAAATCAAAGGCCTTGTAGCCTTCTTTTTCACCTAAAAAGCACTGCACTCTTACTACGAATGCCTTGGCTACTGAAACGGGCGCAATGCTGGATCAGCGCAGTTAGCCGGTAGTGTGCTTCAAGGAAACTGAGCACTGTCAAAAGAGGTCATTCTCACACCTCGTTCACTGGTCTGTTATCCTTCTACACAAATATTTTTTTGGTTCTCTATTCACAATGGGTTATGATCATGAAGTATTAGGTTTTATCTACTTTTCATCCACGTCGTTGTATAATTCCGCTTGTCCTATGGTGTAACCTTCGTGCATGTCCCTATCTGCATATGACTTTGATAATGTAAACGGCCATGCTCAATATATTCGGTATGTTGATTACATTCCCTGGTGTTCATGTCCTATTGCAGACAATGAATCCTACTACCTACTAGATCAACAAATGAAAACGAGCTGGTTCTCCACGCTATTTTGTTCTCAATATTTTCTGTGGGATTTTTCGTACAACTTCCTGTCATTCGCCAAATACTGAGATTCGCCGTTATTTTGGTCCAGTATTTTCTCAGTAAACCGTGGATGGACCTCAGATGCCAAGCGTCAGTTTCCGGCATTCTATCCTAGGAGGGAGGATAATGACCATAATCGGTGATGGCATATTGTTTAAATGGTCGCGTTGTTATTCCTCCACCACTTCGTCTAGCTAGTCTACGTCATTTGCTTTCTGGTCACATGAGATTTATAAAAATGAAATTTTTGGGCTCTTCTTAAACGTTAGCTGCCCGAAATTGATCAAGATATTTCACTGCATTCAAGTAAGTGTAATCAGTACACACACACAAGATACATCCTTAACCATGGATTTGGAAGCCCTGGAGTTTATCGTGTGAGGCATGTAAAAATATACTTGCTGACTATTGTGGCCCCCTTTTTAAATAGGTACTGGGCTCTTGTGATTATTGTTTCATAGTCTGTTAGGCCAAAGGTATATTTCACTACATCAGTTGATGCCGATCTCATAATCAGAGCTCTGCATAGGACATTCGATCATGTATATGTGCAGCAAGCGTTGGTTAAAGACAATGGCAGGAATTTTGTGGCTCAGAAAGTGACGTAGTGGCTGAAAGGTTTGGAAAACAGACACTTGTTTACGGTAACAAAACATCCTCAGTTGAGTAGGTTGGCGGATAATTTTATTTCTACACTCGGACAGCGCAATCAAGTCGATCAATCCTTCCATTTTTCAAGAACTCCAAAACAGAGTGGATAATTTTCTACTTTAACACATAAATGCTGTCCGTGGCACCAAACTTCCAAGTCCAGCAAAGCTTCTCAAGTCTCGGATCATACGTTCCTATTTAAGATGCCTTAAATTAGCTGAGGCGTTATATCAACGGGGCACCAATTTACGATCAACCCCTGGTAACTTTCTAGGTCAGCTCGACTCAAAGATGGTAAGAAATCTGGATAACGTTGATGTCTCATTGTATCCCATGCATGTCCATCGAATTTCTCATAATGTCCCAGAACTCCTGATTGATACTGAGACAAGAAATCAGTCTGATTCCAATATAGATGCGACGAATGAAGAACACCTACGCAGACGTTCAGAAATATGGTTAATCAGCCACGTCAGGATTAAAAAACCCACTCAAATACTTTCGAGCTGTGGTGATTGTACAATAAACTAAATCTGTGCCACAGTTGATTAAGTTCGATATCAATGACCTTGGGTTGGCATATTAAATAATTGCTGTTCGTACTTTAAATTTAGTGGTGCTCACAACCCACTTCGATTTGGAGCTACCATTCCAACAGATTCAGTTGGACAATAACTTGCTCTTCATCTGTCGCTCCTTTCCAATCTTAACTTTGAAACTAATAAACATATAGGCTTTTTCTCCCTGCGTGATATTTCCAAGAAAAATTCTTCTGACTGTCTAATGACGAAGAAAATGAACCGTGATTTATGTCAGTTCACTAAAAGCTATAATTAAAAAAGTACCATTTTTAATTCCGCATGTTTATTTTTTACACAAAAAAGTACGAAAGTCAGGATAGGAGTCACCACCAATGAGAGGCTGCCAAATAGGAAAAATGAGAGTCATCCTGTTAGCAATCCAAAAGCCAATTAAACCACACAACATCGTCTCTATCCTCGAAAAGTAACACTCACGTACAATACCGAAGAACTGGTTTCGAACCTCGAGTTGATGGTCGTTGTTGTACTTCCGCAGGTATCTGGTATCTGTTCACTACACCTGTTCCTTCTGAGCAGGTACATGTTTTCTTCGTCAAGAGCATGCAAGTGAATGTGAAATTATGCCAAATGGATGACGTTGACTGCAAATGGAAGCAGCCCATCATTGCTTCCTTCCTCTATTTCATTCAATAAGAGCTTCCTGAAAGATTTTGGTTCTCATTTTGTTTTTGCTAAGAAATCGCTTCGATGAAATACCAATAAACCCCTAGAAGTCTGCTAACAGGTGTACCGTAATTTCGCCCTATCATGCGGAGGTGAAAATGTTGTGTGTAATCAGTTCCAGCTGGTTGTCGGGCAATGAGCTGTCCGCGTGCGTGCCAACTCGTATTGCCCCCAAATTTCGGCGCTTGGTTCGAACACTCGCAAGCTATCAACCTACGCACTGGATAACCAGTATCGGTAAGTGACATATAACCAGCAATATTGATCTACATTTCAGTTACCTTCGAACACGCGATGGAGATGGAACACAAGTACGAAGAAGACAGTCTTCCGTCTAGAGTTGGAACCATCTCCTTGGGAATTCCTGCCAAGCGCCCAGGGTGAGAGGACTGCTTATTAGCTTTTCAAACCATGACTAAAGTAAAAAGCCTAGGTACTTCTACTCAGATAAAGAGAATTTACCATTCAGTGCGTTAACAAGTGGGATGAAATTTCTTTCACCCATAAACTTCACTTTATAGGCAGTCATAATTACGCATGTTTGCTCGGGACTACGAAACAAGGTGAGCTAGAATAGACTGAAATATGTTGCCACTCACGAGTATTATAGCCATTCAGTTATCTCTAGAAAGAAGTTTTCCAGAGCCTTCAACCAGAGCATCTTGTGAGTTGATTCTGAATACATTTCTATCGAAAACGTACACAACAGGCCAAGCTTTCCCACTGCGTACAACATAAGTATGTTCTTCATTTTCATTGACGATTTAAGTTCTGCAGTCCACCGGACACCGACACAGATTCCTCACTCACAGGAACTTTCAAATGATGGGTGTTCGACTAATCGTAAGTCGGTTGGCGTCCATAACTATTTAAATTAGAACAGTCTATGCGGGTACGCCTCAGTTTTGTCGAGGCTAGTACGTCAAGGAGCCCAAGGGCGTCATGTAGTGCGTTCATAAGTAATATTATTTTCTAATTACTCTTCGTTAGCACCTATGAGGCGCAGCCCGATGCGCATGGCATACTCGCCATCTTAAATACCCAATGAGTTTGTTTGCTTTAATTCCTTGTGAAGATTTCACACACAAGCAAGGACAGGAGGGCTTGGAATCTATCAACGGCCTCAAAAGTTGCTGTAGGGAAGACATCGAACTGCTCCGAAAGGATGTATTCCAGCTACGAAGGACAGTGGAGTACATCAGCGTGAACAGTTGTAATCCTCAAATGGTTTTTCCAATGAAAACTCTGGCCCAAGTTACCTATTTAGACCAACACCTGGATGACTTTAAATCCGCAACCAGCTGGTAAGGTGTTTCGATTGAGAATGGATATTGCAGAATAACGTCATGCTATCAACCCGTGGAAAAAAACTACCACAAGTTCGTACGCAACTTGATGCTTTCACTGATCAGCCCGTGTCTTGCTGATGCCATGAACTCTTCCGGTGCTCATGGAAAATACGGGTTCAGAAAATCCGCACTGAATGGCCTTAATATTGATATGTCCATTATTTCAAGGGACATTTTATGTTTAGACTACGTCCAACAAAGAACGTCATTTGCTTATGTGAAACGAGACATGATTGTTATGTTCATTCGCGGCCGGTTGCACGACACCGCCACTAATTATCGAAGACAGGAACTCCTGCGGGTAAAGCAAACTACGGAACATTATTATTCTCATTTCCTCTAGTCCGCCGACGAAGATCTAAGACAACTCAGCCTTGTGGACAAGGAGGAATATTAATACAGCTTTCTTGTACATCAACATTTCTTTCAGTTTGTTAACATTGTGTTTGAGTTGCATTTTAATGTGGGAATGTCAGAATAAGTCACGGTAAAAGAGGTTTTAACTGTTCATTGTGCGCACACAGCTTAGTTTTTGACGTGGTTTATGTGTAATTGATTCTTCTTACTTAGAAACCATTCCTTATGATTAAGGGAATGATCCCGCCCAAGACGTAGCTTGTCGATAAGTACATTGGTAGGTGGAGCGAATTGCCGTAATAGGATATAATAATTAGCTCAAACCCCGTTTATTTGCGAGGTCCGAACGTCAACAGGACGTAAGGTGGCGTAGATGCCACGACAAATTCGCCTTGTATACGTGCTGTGCAATCGGCGCATTCTCACGTCGTTCATTGGGCAAGGGGTTAGACATTCAATCGATACGATTTACACGTGCTGCACTAACGGGCTCACGTTAATTGGTTGGTCCCAGTTGCTCACAAGTTGCGAGGTCTCGGTACGCGTGCACTTTTATTACACAACTCGGTAGTTATCAAGTAACAATGCATAACTGGAGAATACACACCACTTGTGCTAGCAGGTTACTCCCATACACAAGTAAGCTTTCGGTCTTGCGATGCTTCCTTTCAACGCAGCCCTCATTACACTTGCCGCGATCGTCAAGTGAACGCGTCCGTGATCTACTGACGGCGTGGAAAGCATGCACAAAAGCTGGATATTGTAATTAGTACGCCCCGAGGTATTTTCGTTTATTCCAATTAGCTTCAGCAGAAAATTCGATGGTACAATTTTCTAGCTGGCAGAGCCAAATCCTGGACGAAATGGCAGTGCTGCGTAGACAAGTAACATTAGCAGGAACAATCCAATTTTTTTCTGTTAATCTTTCAGTGAGAAATATACCCCGGTACTAAGCTCCGCTGAAAAAACTGGAAGATGAGATTATGCTGGGAAACGTGATAATTTGGATGGCGAAACTACTTCATCCCATTTATTGGAGGTGCTTCTGTCGGCCAGCGCACCCAGACCATTATGAAGACCTTCTCCTCAAAAGAGATTCAGTCGAATCTCAACTGGCGAGGAATCAACTGCAAGCCCTCGCTTTATACCAGCAAACTGTGCCGGCTAATAGTAGGCCAGGCTTGCCTCAATATATAACCGTTATTTGTAGGATGCCTTATCGAAGCTGCTTTATTAGGCGCTAAGCGAGCAAGCCTAGTGGTTCACGGTTCAGTTCGCGACAGCAAATTGACCAAAGCAAATTGAAATCGGATGCAGACGATCAATGTTACCAGTTCAACACACAACGATGGCCAGCTCGCGAACGTAAGTAACAAGAATGCAATGTGTTGAATGAACGTTTATCATGTATTCTCGGGAGCGGCGTCCCAACCAAGCCGCACGGACAGAAGCCACGTTCACGAACGCAGGCGGGTACAGTTATGAAAAAGCGTTCTTTATTCCCAGTTTGATAAAACATACGTACATAAAGAAAAGGAGTTCGACACATCGGAAGGGTTTTGGCAATGATCCAGCTGGTCCCGTCCAATGTTTATGCGTGGGACCAGGAACATGATAGAAGAGGGTGTACATTTCTGAGCTCCAACTCAAACACTGGCGCTTTGGATGAGAAAAAAACAAAGGTTGGTCCATAAAAACAAGGTGTATGAAATACGCCTAAATAGTATGTGTGAGGGAGTTATATCAAGGAAAAACTGAATTATGGTGTCTTTGGGGGATATACTACAACAGATTGTTCCACCGTCCACCAAAATCATTCCGAATCCTAGCACAATCAAAGGTTTGGAATAATGTTATTATTTCTCTCTACCTACTTACGCCCTGCTGGCTATGCTTATACCTAATACTTCTGACGTTAATACTCTACTCACATACTCACTATCGCACTTGATCCGGTGGCCAAGCCAACGCGATGTTCCTATGTATCGTCCAGGGGAACTGCTGCTCGACTGCAGGCTTGAAGGGCGACGCTTAGATTCCGAAACTCGTGTGCCGCCGTGAACGAATGTACGTGCGTGTGTTTTGAGTAAAGGTGTATGTAGTTATATGAGTTAGTCACAACGACTATCACTTACTGGAAACGTCTTTCGTAATGACAATGATAAACGAGGAACAGTTAGTACTGTGACATGTCGTGTTGTAGGTGCAGAGGGTGTATATTGAAAACAACAATCACGGTTTGTAGAGCTGTTTCCCGGGTGACTCACAACGGTTGGGCATTCTGGGGGTTAAATGGTCTACTGGGATTTTGTGGCTTCTGCCTGCCCATCTTTACCCTGCAGGAGGCTGATGCTGCGCACATCGCGAGTCAGCATTCTCTTGGCAACCCTCAAATTGACCATTCCTATAAGTCATTTGCAGCTGCTGATAATTTCCATGACAGAGCCCAAACTCCGGGTGCTAGAATAAGCGTGCTCGTCGGAGATCATCATTACATCAACTATGAGTGCTCGTGCTTCGGTTAGCCACTTCTGTCGAGTTTGCAGGGCTGGCAGGTACTCTCGCTGCCATCGCCATCAAAAATCCCGGCCAGATAACTAGCATGCTGCTGCCAGGGCGGCAGTTGGCCCTGGAAACCAGTTTTCGACCCTTGCTTCAAGAGGTTGTTAGAGGTGAGCTCTGGCAGACATTAGAACTAGGGACCGGTTGTTCAAGATCCTTTCGGCCTCGGTCATGAAGGTGCTCAAAGTCTCATCGTCGGGCGGCTGTTGTTCAATTGACGACAGCAGTATTCGCCTGGTGGACCTGATCAGGCTTTCCTACACGCCTCCGCGGTGATTGGAATGAGGGTGTGGTGAAGTGCCGTCGTATAACGCAAGCAACGGCTCGGTTCTGCTGCTCGTCTTGGTTCATGTTTTGGTGCCAACGCTGTAGTTTCCTTTCAGAGCCCAAAAAATTTGACCCATCGTTGGAGTAAATATATCGTGGTATGCCTCTTCGGTTGATGAAGCATTTCGAGACCTGGAGTAAGGAATCGGTAACTTACAAGTGTACCGCGCGGGACTTCGTGCACGTCATGATGCACCCTTATCGTTTTTCCAGCCATTTTCCGCACTTGACCAACAAAGGTCCGAATTAGTCTGGTCCGGTATCACTGAACGGCCACCACCCTAGGGCCATTCTACTTTTTTTTGCCCGCGACAGCGGTGCTTCTCCTGCGGTTTACACAACGTTGAATCACGCGTTTCACAGTAACCCTCCCTCTCAGTGTCCAAAAACGCTATCGAATGATGTTTGTCATGTGGCCTTCTCCGGCTTGTCCCTCTACGGTATTTATGTGTTGAATCAAAAGTTTTATCACATTGTGCCGAGCCCGTGGTATTATGGGGTACTTTTCGTCAAAACTCAGGCGGGAGTTGGTCATCCTACCACTTACCCATAGTAATCTATTACTGATTTTGGGATTTAGATGCTTTGAAATGTTTTCTGGAAGTGTTATTTTTTGTCGATTGGACCCACTCCTCCGGTATTCCCAAGTTCTTGGGGGAAAACCTCACGTTGCATCAACTTGAATAGATCATGCTCTGCAGCTAGTGGTTCATCAGGGTTTATTGGAACCACTCGCATGCGACTGTGTGAATAGATCCCTTTCGGAACCAGCAGATATCTTCTTAACGTGGTCAACCAATTCAGTGACCGATAAGTACACATCCAGGAGGGAAATCTGGCTAATCTTGGCGAAAAAAGTGCTGTAAAAAACAAATACTGGAAATCCCTCAGAATGTTCTACGTGCTTTGTGAACTTGACTGGGTCTGGCATTTCCTTGAAAAGCTTATAGAAGACGTTCGAAAGCGGCTGGTGAACGTGTCTTCTATTGGGTCTGACAGCGGAATACCAACGATATGCAATCTATCGAACGAATAGAGAAGACGCAAGTCGGTTTACAGATGCGAAGTGTATTCTATATATCGTGGCACCGAAACATTACCGATACGAGAGACACACCGAACGGAAAACGAAACGAAACGCAACGGCTGTGCAGAAAGCGAACCGCGAGCGTGTACAATCGGCGAACGACCGGAAGTGAAGGTAATTCGAAACGAGGTCGACGGAAACCCCGGAAAAGTCAGTTCAGTGAAACGTACGCAACCGGAGAACGCTATGAGATCGATGTCAAACGTCAGAAAATATCGTAGAGAAAAAGATCAAAAATGGTGTCCAGAAAACAGTCATTTTCTCAGAACGATCAAGGTCACTACAGAAGCCCCCCGCTAGAAAGCACGGGAAGCTTTCAAAAATTGTCAAAGAGAGGAGAAGGCATACAAACGGTATTCGTGCGCGTGAATGCATGCAAAATACGTGAATGTAGCTGTGCTGTAGGATGCCGACGGGCAGAATCCGTGGTATGCAGGAACCGTAGAACGATGGTCGAGCGTAAACTAGATTCGTTGCCAATGACATCGGTTGCGTGAATCGTCATCCAGGTGTCCCACACCAGCGACGTCCAGCGTCGGGTGACCGTTAACCAATATGATATCCGGAAGCCAAATCGGTAAGTTCGTCAACGACAAGGAACGAGAGCGACAGGGCCGATCCAGAATGTAAACGTTGGTGCCCAAATTCTCCAGATTTCGTGAGACCAGCCAAGCGTACTACATGGCGAGGTTTCAGGAAACGAAAAGAAACGAAAAACTTGTGTAGCAACCGCAATGGACTTGACTAATGGGGTATGTCAAATCGTGTCGAAACGATAAACACAAAAGTTATTACTGCGAAGTGCAGTGGTTAAGATCGTGTTTGACCTAATCGCGAAAACGTGCTGGGCAAACGATCTTCCGGCCGGGACGTGAGACGGGAGCCTCATTCACGGGCGAGTGCGTAGACGTGCTCTGCTGACTTGAACGTGAGAGAGTATTCCCATTCGAGGACTTAGAAGGGCCAACGGACTGATGACTTGAACGTGAGACGATAACCCCATTCTAAATCGTAGCAGGCAACGCTAATTGCAGACCTTGACGTGACATGGAAGTGTCGTCAACTGGTAGTGCAGGGTTACCATCGAGTCGCATGTCAGCGGGCGATACGTTGTCATCAACGTACGCGGCTTTGAGACGATCGATGCTAACGGTATCGACGCGACCGTGTCGATCAACTTTAAAGGGCTTATCGTGACGAGAAATCACGCGAAATGGACCTTCGTAAGGCTGTTGTAATGGTTTCCGTACCGAATCAACACGAATGGATACATAGGAACGAGTTTATGAGTTAGGTCGGAATGAAACCTGTCGTCGCTGTGTTCGAGTCTGCGTCGGAGCGAGATTTTGCATGTACGTAGACAAACGGTGAACGTAAGTCTGTGCTGCAAGTTGGTTTGTGCTCCGGGGCGTGAATAATTCCCCAGGCAGTCGTAATGTCGTGCCGTAGACAAGATCTGCGGCAGAACATTGGATATCTGCCTTTATGCAAGTCCTGGTACCAAGCAGAACTAGCGGTAACGTTTCGTACCAGTCGGGGCTCTCGTGAGCTCTAGGAGCCGCTTTGAGTTGGCGATGAAAACGTTCGACTAAACCATTCGATGTCGGATGGTAAGCAGTCGTGCGAATGCGTTCCGTACCAAGCATGTGAGTTAATGAAGAGAATAGTTCGGACACAAACTGTTGCCCTCAATCGGTAGTGATTGTGGAAGGACAACCATATGAAGCTATCCATCGTTCTACCAGATGTCGAGCCACTGATTCGGCCGTGACGACGGAGATGGGAATAGCCTCGGGCCACCTCGTAAATCTGTCGATGCACGTTAGTAAGTAGGTATACTGTGTGATGTCCACGTGGATGTGATCGAAGAAAGCATCAGGCGTAGCAAAAGTACCGATAGGCGAAGCTACATGCCTATGCACTTAAGATCGTTGACATTGCAGACACTGTTTTGCCCACATACGAACATCTTTATTCATGGACGGCCAGACGTATCGTGCAGCTACTAATCAGAGACTGGATACGATGCCTGGATGTGAGAGTCCATGTAGGGAATCGAACACGAGAAGTCGATATGTAGAGGGAAAGAATGGTTGAGGTAGGACAGTAGACATGTCGCAGAGTATAGTCCCAGCACTGGAGGCCAGAGGTGCTGACTGACACTGTAGCGACGATGACTGGGCGGCTTCCATACATGAAGAATCCTGTGCCTGTGCTGCAGCCATGGCGGGGATGTCTCAAACCGGAGATTTATTAGCATCAAGCGAAATGCACGACAAAGCGTCTGCAACACAGTCCGACTCACCTTTACCGTGTCGTAGGTCAGTCGCGAACTGAAAATGTAGTCAAGATGTCTGACTTCTCGTGGGGAGTAACGGTCAGATTTAGTATGCAATGCACACGTCAAAGGCTTATGGTCTGTAAAGAGGATGAAATATCGACCCTCGACTGCATGGCGGAAGTGCTTAACGGCCTTATATGCAGCCAGCAGTTCGCGACCAAAAGCACTATATTTGGTTTCCGTGGGACTGAGGCGTCGGGAGGAAAACTCCAATGGCTGCCAAATCCCAGAAACAGACTGCTACAGGACCGCTCCGATGGCAAAGTCGGATGCATCCACCGCTATGCTTAGCGTGGCGGACTGAGCTGGGTGCATTAAGAGCGTAGTCTGAGCTATTGTCGCTTTAATCTCCGAGAACGCTACTCGTGCGGCATCCGTAAGCGACAACTAAAGTGGATTGCCACGAAGCAGGTCAGTTAATGGAAGCAAACGTTCAGCAGCATGGGGTACGAGACGACGATAAAAGTTAATTAACCCCAAAAATGCCTTGAGATCCTTGATTAAGGACGGTACGGCGTAATCTAGAATAGCACGCACTTTATCCTTGCAAAGCCTAATACACTCTCGAGTGATCTTGTGGCCGAGGAACACATGGTCCGGTTTGCCAAGTTCACTTTTATCAGGATTGACTACTATTCGATGTTCGGACAAACGTTGAAATAGTAGCGTCAAATGTTGGAAATGTTCATCTACGCTCAACGACGCGATGAGCAAGTCATCGATATAGACGTGAACAAATTCCAAGTCTCGTGTAATGCTATCGATAAACCTCTGGAATGTCTGAGCAGCATTTCGCAAACCAAAAGGCATACGTAGGAACTCAAATAAACCAAAAGGAGTCGTGACAGCGGTTTTCTCGACATCTTCAGCGGCGACTGGGATCT
Source organism: Fasciola hepatica (assembly GCA_948099385.1). Lineage (NCBI taxonomy): Eukaryota > Metazoa > Platyhelminthes > Trematoda > Plagiorchiida > Fasciolidae > Fasciola > Fasciola hepatica. The sequence continues at coordinate 4,502,238 of CANUEZ040000131.1, forward strand.
GGTGATAGGCTCGCACTAAATCGATCTTAGAAAATACAGTTGTGCTGTGAAGTGATACCGTGATGTGTATGTGGGGTATCGGATAACTATCGTGACGGGTCCCCGAATTTAGTGCTCGATAGTCGCCACATGATCGCCAGCTAATGTCATCTTTCTTAAGAACCATGTGTAGAGGTGAGGCCCATGGACTGTGGGAAGGAGGAACGATACCCTTAGAAAGTAAAGTGTCAAATTCACGTTTGGTGAAAGCCAATTTGTCCGGTGCCAGTCGGCGAGGTCGTGCCGTGACTGGTGGTCCGTTAGTGACAATGTGGTGTGCCACACGATCGGTCACTGCGTCTATCTCTTCAAATGGTTTGGTCAGTATGGGAAGTTTAATAAACAAAGACTGAAAATCGTGCGGAATTTTAAAAAACAATCCTGTGATATGGTGTGCATCTGTCCGAGCTGCAATATCCGTAAATTTAATGTCCGACGAAGGATCGATAAGCTGCAGCCTACGTGAATCAACAAGTAATTCATAGTGCTGCAGAAAATCGATTCCCAGTATGCCTGTGGGAACATCCGCAAGAATGAACGTCCACAGATACCGTCGTCGTGGTCTTAGGTTATCCTCAAGCTGTCTCGTGCCGTAGGTAGGAATAAAAGAACCATTAGCCGCTGACAGCCGAAGCAAAGAAGCTCGTGGCTTGTCTTTATCGACCGGCAAGACAGAAACCTGGGCCCAGTATCTACCAGGAACCTAGCGTTAGTGTACGAATCATGCACGTAGAAAAAACGGCCAATCTGAGACTGATTGCCGGCGAGTACGGCCGCTTCTATTCGCCGGCGGTGGTTTTTTCGTCGCGTGCGAACACGGCTGTCTGCACCCACAGGCGGCTGGTCCGAAAACGCGATGGAACCAACAAAAACCGCTGGTGGGATGACCTGGTTTGGACGAGGCAGTTGAGGCGGATTCACGGCGGATGTGTGCAGTGGAGGGCGCCCGTCAGTGCCGTTGTTTACGTGGGCTACTACGAGGAGTCGGTATTTTAACTCTGCCCTTGAAGGACAGGCGGCGCTGGATGGATCGGGAGTGCCGAGGCCTCTCCGGCGATTCATCCAGGTCAACACCCCGTGGATTGTGCGATGTCTCGGCGATGAGGGGATTAACCCCACTGCCGACACGTGCGACAATCTTGTCAGCCACGGCGGCTGCTCGCTCCAAAGAACGGGTCATCGAGGAGAGCAGTAGCGGTGGTCTGAACATGGAAGGGTAAAGAGTCCAACCGCTGTTCCTTAACTATCTCCGAATCCCTATCAGCGGGCCCTGCCAAGGACCGGAGGTGAGCTAGGTGGCGGCTGGGTTTCGTATCCCCTATGGGGTGCCGTGCCAGTAGCTGACGTAACCGTTCGTCCCGAGAAGGGAGGAAATGTTGCAGTGTGGCCTCCTTAAGCCGATCTTACGGCTGCTCTTGAGGAGGATTTATTACTAAATCCCCCAATGAGGCGATAACATCGCCTCTAAGGCATAGGAAAATCGTTGGCTTTGGCCGATAATCCTACGTGCCTCAAAATTGCAGGTCTAAGGCTGCAAACCAAACCTCAGGATCGTGTGGGATAAACGCCACAGGTTTGAAAGCAACCGCAGACAAAGTGCATCTTATCCCCTGACATGGTTACGTTGCGATAACATCGTAAAAATAAACATCGTGCAACAAAAAGGGGACGTAAAACAGCGAAAATTCACAGACTCACGGGGCGGACGAGTAATCCAGGAAGGTCTGGGGGTTTCGGGCTCACTAATATAGAAGACGTTCGAAAGCGGCTGGTGAACGTGTCTTCTATTGGGTCTGACAGCGGAATACCAACGATATGCAATCTATCGAACGAATAGAGAAGACGCAAGTCGGTTTACAGATGCGAAGTGTATTCTATATATCGTGGCACCGAAACATTACCGATACGAGAGACACACCGAACGGAAAACGAAACGAAACGCAACGGCTGTGCAGAAAGCGAACCGCGAGCGTGTACAATCGGCGAACGACCGGAAGTGAAGGTAATTCGAAACGAGGTCGACGGAAACCCCGGAAAAGTCAGTTCAGTGAAACGTACGCAACCGGAGAACGCTATGAGATCGATGTCAAACGTCAGAAAAGATCGTAGAGAAAAAGATCAAAAATGGTGTCCAGAAAACAGTCATTTTCTCAGAACGATCGAGGTCACTACAAGCTCGTCCATACCCCACCTTTTTGCACTTTTTTTTATTCATGTTCGACATTTCATTTTAGCCTTGAACCTCTTCTGACTCTGTTGCTTGAGCCACGTGGCTTGGAATCTTCGGTTTTTACTTCGGAGTCTATTTGTCCACGTACCCGACGTTTGTATATATTTGTTTGTTTTGTGAATTTCAATTTAGTACCGTAGAAGCTACGAACCAATCTTGTTCTGGTTTCGGGATTTGTTTGAATTGGCTACACTTTGCTCGATTTGCGAGACTTTACTTACATAAGCCGAATCGGTGGTAGCTACCGTCATCACCGCTCGTTTGATCCCACTTTTGATTTCAGGGTGGCTTTCATTCGTAAATGGGTCAGTTCTGTTGAGGCATGTGCCGGAGTTTCGGCCCTCTAGTTCACGTGTCTAGTTGCCGGGAGATGTTCACCGCTCGGGAGCACAGATCGGCTGGGTTGTCGATGGACTTGACAAGTTTCCACTAGCTCGTAGCAAATCCGCTGCAGATGAAAGTGAGCTGGTTAGCAACGAAAGTACTTAAACGGCTCTCGACGTTGGTAATGTAGTAGATGTTTCTTGTCGAGCCCGTGCAAAATCCAGTTGGCCAGCTATAAAAGTGGAAACATCATTTTACCGCTTGTACAGCCCTTGCTGCTAACATCGCTGCGCTGAGCTCGAGATCGATTTCGGTGGAGCAACGCGGGCCTTGAGGAACACGACCCTCGCAGCGTATTGTCCACCTCCCACGCACCATCGTCCGTACACCGTGGCTCAATACCCGACTTCGGATGCTTCAGAAAACGCGTGCTGTCCTCCAGTCTACTTTGTATGACCAGAAGACAAGCGCCGTAGAAACCGTTTGTCCCCTAGTTTCTTTAAAACGATCGGAAATTCCTCCGTTCCAGCCGGTCTTCCCGGCCCAGTGGCTGGTCCCAGTCGACTTCCTTACGATAGGGCCGCTGCTGAAGGGTCTATTCTTGTAGCAACCGGGGAGAGACCTACCCGAGCGGATCGACCAGGCTGAAGGCAGCTGACAGTATACCATAACGAGTGACTGGTTAGTCGGGAACGTGTATTGTGAGAACTAAGTCAACCATTTCATCATTCCGTTGTACTCATAATGTGGATTCGGAGAGGGAGGGACTAAAGAACCATCCGGATCTCGAACCCTCTCGGCCCTCCGGTGGTACGGAGTGGATTTGAGCACCTCCGACTCGTTCGACGTCTATTTCTTGAGGTGGAAACCGCCTTTTTCTGGCAATCTTGTAAAGCGTTTGATTTGCGCTAGGGCCGAGTCCAAATCATCGAAAGGCCCAAGGTAATCTTCGACGTAGAGGGTTTTGCTGACCCTACCTACTGTCAACCGGTGGACCTCGACTCCATGTTTGTTTGTGGCGGCGTAGCTCGTACAAAACGGCAATGATGTGACTTCAAGAGGATGCACTGTCATTCCCCAATTTATCACCCGTTTGTTCAGGTCATTCTCGTCCCACCATGGAATCACGATGCATTTCGTTAGCCTACCGATATTTCAACCTGGAAAAACTTCTCTCTAGTGTCGGCTGAAAAGGCCACTCTGCCAACCCCAAAACGGCACGGGACTTCGATCAAAGGTGTGGTCCAATCTGGCCCCTGTGGCGGACGATCATCGAAAGACTTGCGCTGTCGGAGACAACCCGCAGCTTTCCGGTTTTTTTGTGATGAATAATTGGGTGATGAGGCAGGTACCTTAACCCCTTTCGGCCGTCAGTGGTTGCAAGCACCGTTTCAACGTAGACAAGCACTTCTGTGTGCATCATAACTTCTTCCTACTGTTTCCAGAGACTCTGATCTCGGTTGGAGCCTTCTCCCAAGCGCCGTTGTCTTTGAAGGGCGTAAATTCTGTTGTCAACCAAATGGTCGGCTTGTGGGCACCACAGGAATGAACCTCGAACGGGTTTTTAATGCCTGTGGAACCATGCTGTACCGTATGCATTGCGAGATGGTCCTTTCGAGACAATGATAGTCGTTGGTCTCCGATATCAAGGAAAACCTTTTCCCATGGGCGCAGCAACTGGTACGCAATGTCCCTTTTCCGCTGGCAAGTAATTTATGGGACCACATCCATCTGCTAGTCCACATGGTGTCCATCCTAGCTCCGCGTGTATGGCAGATTGTGCCTTGCGGTCGCTTACTCTGTGGTCCAGCACCAAGTGGGCTTTTGGCACGTCGTAGCCTATGAGAGGGTTTATTTCGTTGTCCCCTCAGTCTACCACGGTTACATCTTGCATGTGGGACCACTCAGTTGAGATTGCACTACCAAACTTAATGTTCGCCTGAGAAGATCTGCCGTTTTAAAGGCCTCCATTGATTTAACTCGCTTGCTGGTATCTAGGAAGATGAACCACAACTCCAACCGACCTGTAGTTATGATTTGCTTCCCGTCTACCATGTTCTTCTCTGACCCCGTCGTGCTTTTAGAGAGCCGGAGTTTATCGGCAAACGGCTCCTTCACGGAGGTGGGGTTTGATCTGCTGTGGAAAAAAGCCAACGCCATGACCAACCCAGTTGGGGTCATCACTCCTGTGGCAAAGACTCCCAACCGTATTGGTTAACTGGTAGACCGTGAAGTTGAGCAAGTCATGCCGGGCTCTGTGTCCGCTTGTTGCGCAGGTTCTTCCACATGGTGTACCAATCGGTGGCATTCTTCCGCACAACCTTTTTAACAACATCTGACTCTTGTTCTTCAAGCTGCCGCCCGGTTGGGGCGGATAAAACCCGCTCCTTCTGTCCCCGACATTCCCCAACTTTCGTTTACTTTGGCTTTGCTGAAATTCAGGCATCCCTGTAACCCATGACTATCATCGCAGGACCTGTAACTTGGATGAGCTATGGCGTCGCGTGAAGTGGCATGCGAATTTGCCCAGGGTTGATGCCTCGAGTGTTTCCGTGCAGAGGTTTGTGGTTGGCCGGTTTTAGGTCTGTTTTTCCGGAGACTATCACGGACGAGTTAACCAAACCTGCTGTCGGGTATCCTGGTTTGCCTGTCTAAGTACTCCGTCAGGTCCTTGACGTCAGCCTCATGGCCGCTCCACTAATGCCTCCCGCTTCTTCCGCCCAACGGCCTTGTACCTCGGAGGAGAGACGGTGGACTATACGCTCCAGTTTGGGCTTCACTTCGGGATCAGCCGTGCACCCTAAATAATCGAGGGCTACCGAGCGGTTCTGTAACTTAATTACGGGAGCGGTCGTTGGATAGACGTAGCCCTTTGTTTGTTCAGCCCCTGACATCACGCCTTCTATTCGACTACGAGCAACATTGAATGGCTGGCCAAACAGGTCCTTTAAAATCTTACTTGCCCGTGCTTAGCCTCGGTCCGGGCCGACCATGGTATACACATTAGTGGATTCTCTTGCTCGGCCTCGACAACACTGGGTCATGTGGGGCAGCCTTTGTCCAAGGTCAGTTATCTTATTTTCGATGGAGGTTTCGAATTGTTTGGTGAACTTGCAGTACTGCTGATGTCATCCACCGAAAACCGTTGGCTCATCTCTCGGCAAATTCGCCGTTCGTTGTGCTGGTGTCTAAAGTACGACGGCCGGCATAGAGCTTCCTAGTTTTATTCGCCCTGCTCTGACGAATGGACCTTTGTCACTAGAATAATGCTCACTCTAGCTTCCTTCACAACCTTTCTCTGCCTCCTGGGCCTGCAGCTTAGTTGAAAACAACTGCTGTTCTAAGTCATATATCCTCAGCTTAAATGAATCAACATTCTTGCAACCCTCGGTAGTACGTAAACTGCCACTGAAAAGGCAAGGTGATCTAGCATTACCCATAGAACCAGAAGTACCCACATCCTCCCCAGTGGCTTGTCGAATCTATTCCAGTCCATATCCCCATTGCTTCGATTCTTTTCTGGGTGTGTCGCGTATTTTCTCGTTCCAAGTTGATCATTCCGAGCAATGTACCACGCCTTTGAGCAACAAGTAGCCGAATTCGAACAAATATCGAAAACAATTAAAGACTGTTCGATAAATTCTACGATACTGGATTATTGAATGAACGATAACGTAAAACATTTACAAACCTCAATTATGCGATCATACAGACACAGAAAACCAGAAACAAGTTTACAGCTCACGAGGGACAGGCACGTGCGCCAAGCAGGTTCAAGATGGGATATGACAGACTAGCTCATTGGATGCGAATGAGCAAAGGTTGGTCCGTAAAAACAAAGAGTATGAAATACGCGTGCATGGTGTGTGTGAGGGAGTTATTTTAAGAAAACACTGAATTATGGCGTCTTCGGTGGATTTTGTACTACCAATCGTTTCAGAGCCCTTCTTGGCAAATTGCCTACAGCGAGATGCTAACGCAGTGTAACTTTGAACTTCGCCGGTATTGTTGTCGTCCAGTGGGTGTCTATCAATTTCTCATAGTCCCTGTGCACACCTTCGTGGGACAGTATGCGCCGCAGAAATTTTGCCTCCTTCTGTAGTAGCTTGCATTTATATGTCCGGAGAGTTAGGTCAGCTTCTTTTAATTGCATGAGTACTTCCCTCAGCCGCCGGTTATGCCGCTCGATTGGGTGGCCGTGGACTATTATATCTTCCAAATATATAAGTCAGCTAGGCGGTGCAATATCCTTCACTATTGAGTTCAACCCCCATTGGGACAAAACCGGGACCTTTGTTGGTGCAAACGGCGTTGCTTCGATTTCGTGGAGACCTGAGGGTACGACGAAAGCTGCTTTCTCGCGGATGGGATGGTAGCGGCTGGGACGGTGGACGTTTGCTACCATAACCACCCAGCTGCAGGTGTGACGTGGGCCTAAGTTGGGCTTGGGGGACCAACGGCCGTAAGTAGCAATGGGAGTGCCGTGGACAGCATAAACGTGTTGGATTGATGGCTTCTTTGCATTGCCTGCTTCCTTTGGAATGACACCAACTGCTCCACCGATGTCAAATTAAAAGACATTATTGGAAGCCTGACCTTGGACATACAACGGAAGACTGCCCTATGACTGCCAACCACGTAAGTCGTGGGAGCTCTTGGGGATATAGTTTCCCCTATTTAGCACCTAGGAAGGCGCAACCTGCTTCACAGCTCCGTGACTTCCGCCCAAACCGTTTGTGATTTCGACAAGACTTCAATCGAGATGCTCCAACGGAACGGCCAGGAGAAGGTCTTTCTCGTTGTTTACGTCGGTCAGTGTTGTGAAAAGGCTTAGAGTCTCCGCCATGAGAACAATCAGGAGCGGAAAAACATCCATCTGCCCGCTCGAAGGCTGCTATCTGAGTGTCTTCGAAGGGCGCTCCTGCGGTGAGAGCGGTGATCTGGAGGCTACTCGAATGTGTTACGGCAGCATTTTGTTGATAGTACAAAACGTGCTTGGTCTGGAGAACGCTACCGAGTATGCGTATACGAACGGGTTACTGTGTGATAAGTAATTGTTTAGATGGTGAAGAGGAACTGTAAACCTAACTCTGTGGCTCGGAGTGGCGAACTGTTAATTAGGAAAAGGTGTGGTTGTGATCCATGTGTCACGATGAGACGGTGTGCTTATTAACACTTGATCGTCGTGGTTCCGACGCTGGACAAACGTGCACGTGCAAATACCCATACTCGTACATATGACTTGGCACACCAGCGGGTACCAGTGTGTTCCGACAAATCACGTGTTTGATGACCTTGAGGTTCCATAATACCGTCCGCTAGTCTTGCCGCTTCTGTAAGTTTAAGATGGCCAGAAACCTCGAGCGGGGCTTGAATGTTGGCAGGTAGTGGATGTACCCACCACTCTCCAAAGACTTTCCCCCTAAAAGATGCCCTGCCAGCTGCTGCATTTCTCTCAGTAATGCATAGGGCCCCTTTCTATCTCACTCTGTTCCTTGAATCAGCCACCTATATCTTGACTATTTTGACGGCAAAAGAGAGTAGTTTACAGCTTCTTCCAAGGCTGTGTTAGAATTGTTATGGAATATTACGTCGCGTATCTCAGTAGCAACGCCAGATGGAAGGCGACCAATAGTCTACAAGTAAAGACTGCGCTCTCCTTTGATTCTGTGTCTTTCTAACTTTTTCTCAAACATATGAAATCGGAGATGAAGGCCACCAATAAAAAAAACTCGGGGATGACTGAGGAGATTGTCAAAACGGACGGTTCTGGGTCGGGTTTGAGGTCGTTTCTAGCCACAAGTGCAATCGTATTTCGAATGTAATAGGGTATATAAAGGTCAGTTGAGCAACTGTAGAACACTTATAACATCGATATAAAAAAGCATTTACAAAACAGGTATTGTGGCAGAAATCGAGATTTACCGTTTATACGGCGTAATGTATATATATATATATATATATATATATATATATAATATTTATATATATATATAGAAAACGTATAAAAGTGACTCGAGGTCTTACCATTGTTCTTGGCAGAACGAATTTATTTTTCTGGCTCACCGTTCAGGAAGTCTCCTAAGTTAATTCAGGAGCTAACCTCAAATCGCAGAAGTGGGACAAAGTGTGTGCTGGAGGGAAACAGCTGGGTGCAGACGGTGTACAAAGACGGAGCAAGTGGCACCACAAAATTCCATAATTAATCAGATGAATAAATTTGTTGGTCTTTGTAATTGGGTGTCGTATAGGTAGCGTCACAGAATATCGCCGCCTCAATGCTTCAACGAGAAGAAATTGGTTTCCACAAACAAGGAGAGATGGCACTTTAGACGCGCTCCTGCGCGCCCTTTCTTGACGACTTAGCAGACGCGGTGTACTCATTATTCTTACCAAACGCGACTTAGATAGGGCAAACATCACGTTCCTAGGTCAAGCCATCTCAGCCTTGAGCAAACAGTCCCAGCTTGACAAGGTGGCGGGGACTCAAATCCATCTTGAACCACATTCTTGCCGGCAGTTGCGCCAATTTTCTGGCTTGGTTAACTTTTATAGCCGTATCATCCCCCCCTGCTCCGGAATAATGCAGCCTCTAACAGACTTTTTCGACTGCGGCGCAGGCATCGTTCACTTCGATCGAGAGGGCCTATGGCCAACATAGCACTTCACTCACATCCCGATCCTTCTGATCCTCTGGTAGTAGGAATAGATTCTTCGAAACTGTCCGTTGGGGCAGCCCTGTACCAACTCATCAATAATTCATGACAGCGGATTGCTCTCTTCTCCAAGTGTCTTCAACTTGCGGAATCCCGAACTAGTACTTTCACCAAAGAACTACTGGCAATTTATCTGGGTATCCGACACTTCTGGCACACACTCAAGGGCTAAAAGCTTCCAGCGTTCACAGATAATAAACCACTAGTTTACACTCTCCAGTTAGCTTCTGATCGATATTCGCCACGCGAGGTCCATCACTGAGACTGTGTTCGCAGGTTACTGCGGAATTTCGACATGCCTCTAGAGCACGCAATCCCATAGCAGATGCACTCTTACGCATCCGGCACATCGACGACCCACCGCCCATGGGCATAGGCCTAGAGGCAATCGCAGCAGTCCAAACAGCAAATCTTGAGTTTGAGCAGCCCAAAAAAGGGCGGCTCCTTGCATCCAGTACCAGCGACTGTTCCAAATTCAGACGGACCAGGGTCTACCCTGCAACTACTTCCTGCCAGTTCTCGCTGACGAGCTTTCATCAGCTTCCTCAGCTTATCGCACCCTGGTGTGACCGACTCATTGAAACTGGTCACCAGGCGGTTTTTCCGGCCTGGCACCAAGCATGACATATGTCGCTCGGCCTGCACTTGTCCCCAATACCAACGCGGTAAAACACATCCTCTCACCAGATCTACGATAGGCACATTTTGTGAGCCGGCCGCAGGTTTTCATCGCGTGTATGTGGATCTCTTTGGGCCTTTTCCATCATCCAGCCGCTGCGTCTACATCCCAATCTGTGTAGATCTTTTCACTCGCTGGCATGGGTCAAACCTTTTCTCCGTCCGACATCAGGAGGATTTGGGAAAGCTTTTATGCACTGGCTGTGTAAATCACTTCCATTGCCCTGGAATCGTGAAGCGAATTCGAGTATTTCCGTCCTTCTTCTTTACCAAGACGACTGGTGATGCCCGCGGGGACGACGAAGTTCGGATGACTTTCGATTACAAAGTTTAACGTGCCGTCTCATCCTATTCTGCTTGGTGGTATAGTGGGATACATCTCGGAGTTTGATAAATCGGAGGCTGTTTCCCTTTGTCGGTTAGGTGTTACGGGATACACCTTCGGCCCAAGAATTCACGGCTGCAGTCAACAATATCTTGTGTCACAGCCAGAACCCTCGCGACCTCTCTATTCTCTTCTAGATCTAAATACGCTCCCAAGAAAATCTCGCTTATTCAGGGGTTGTTCTTTTTAGTGCTGTCATTTGCCATCCTATGGGCTCCGGCCTTTTGTTTGCCATAAGCCGCTGCTTGTCAAAGCCGATAAATATTCTCTGGGCCCGTAGAAGGTCTATCCACAAAATTGTGTATCAGGTCACCTCGGTAGAACAGAACTGGTGTTGTAAATTACGTTACGCATGCCGCCCACCATTTGACCCAGAATTGGCATAACGGTACCATTTGCCGCTGGTAGCTAACCGTTTGGAGGCACCGAATCAGTTATTTTAGTTAGTTTCGGGTTGATAACGAGGGATGACGCCCAAGTATCGATCACCGATTTCTCCCCTCCGCTGCTCAAAACGCCCTCAATAGATAGCGGTGATTTTCAGTCAAGAGTGTTCGACAAAACCAAGGTTAGGGACAAAGATCGATACGGGTACTCTCCGGTGTATTGCACTGCTGGATTTTGTCCAGGGTGCTGGGCCTTGGACCCGAATTTTCAGCAGTAAAGGTAGCAGGGCTGCTGCTTCGGGTGTGGCACTGGCGGCTTGGGGCTCAGCTGTACGGCTACCATTGCTTCCAATGGTAGCTGTCTCAGGACTTCTCCGTACGTCTCAAGTTCGCGAGCCCAAAATGATGCTGATTTCATGGATGTCGAAATATTGAGAGGGAAATCGTGCTCCTTTTTCTGATCGGAGATCTCCATTCTAAGGTATCCTAATACATGTACTCACCACGAACTTCCTTGGATGCCTTGGGGTAAGCCTACGTAACCAGGACTCTTAGGCAGGCAGTAAACTCGTCCACTTACCCCGCGAGATGCTTTCTCCGCTCCAGAATTAATTATGGGGAGGCGAGGACCAGTTTGTATTGTACGAATAATCCTTCCAACCTTGGGCAAATTGTATCGGGGTCAAAGAAGATGAGAACACCCGCGGCTAGAAACCTTCGGCAGCATCTCACTCTAGCAGCGACAACAAATAATGCACAAGATATACTGGGGGATTGTCCTGGATATGCTTCTAAGCTCGGACCGCCCAGAGGGCAAAATCATTGGAGGAGGACGCCTTCAGTGTAGGGACTGCTGGACGGAATAAAGCAGTGACTGATGTGGAGTCACAATCCATCTTTTGAAAAATAGTGAGTGGGTCGAAATCAACACTTTCAATAATCTCACCACTGCCATCAGTAGTAATATTCGGTAAACAGGGAGCAAGCCTAGTGGTTCACGGTTCAGTTCGCGACAGCAAATTGACCAAAGCAAATTGAAATCGGATGCAGACGATCAATGTTACCAGTTCAACACACAACGATGGCCAGCTCGCGAACGTAAGTAACAAGAATGCAATGTGTTGAATGAACGTTTATCATGTATTCTCGGGAGCGGCGTCCCAACCAAGCCGCACGGACAGAAGCCACGTTCACGAACGCAGGTGGGTACAGTTATGAAAAAGCGTTCTTTATTCCCAGTTTGATAAAACATACGTACATAAAGAAAAGGAGTTCGACACATCGGAAGGGTTTTGGCAATGATTCAGCTGGTCCCGTCCAATGTTTATGCGTGGGACCTGGAAGATGAAAGAAGGGGGTTTAAATAAGTGGTCACCAGTTCAAACTTAGCGCGCCGTTTCTGGTTCTATTACAATTAACAATTTCAAAGATGCCATGGTTCATAGTATTTCTTGGAAAACGGAACGATGGATTTAAAGAAGGCCAAGAACGACTGGGCCTGCGGTTAGAAACCGCTGGTATTTACCGGAAAAGGGAAGTTACGATTGAAATATTGCTTTTCTTTTTCTATACATCATTCACCATGGAGTAGCCGCAACCGGTTTCGTTCATACTTAAACACCTCCTCTTTTTAACGGAAGGATGACTTCCGGGTTGGTCTGCTTTCTACCGTTGCTCTTGTGCGCGATGTTACACATGCTCCCAACTACACGCTAACCACCGTCTTTCCCAATCGGCTTCTTGTTCTCACTGGTCGTGGTGTACACCGCTCTGTGTCATGTGTTTGTATGCTTCTGAGCAATATAGTAACGTGCAGATGGACCGCGCAGAAAAAGGGACCAGAAAACTCCCCCATTCAAAAATCCACGAAGTCGGGCTTAGCGGTCTTACAGTTGGTAAGCCCTAGGCCACCTCCAGGTATTTCGAGTTTCATTGTTTTTCGCCGTTAAAGATCCCGTCCGCGTAGTGTTTGATTTTTATTATGTCCTCCTTGTTGAGGGTTTTGGCCGGTTTTCCGAATCTTTTCTTTCCCTTCATACGATTCATGGTGTCCACGTGGTCGTAGCTAATTTGCCTGATATTGTCGCCCCATTAATGGTTGTTTTATGTTCCCGCCTTTGTTCTGATATCTATTCAATATGCCCTTTGAGTGGAAGCCTTGCACTGACCCCACGTTTGGACGAACCACGCTGAATCTACCGGCATCCAACCCTACTGATGAAAAACTCTGATTCACGAAGGTTGAACTGCAACAGGAGAACTGCCGTAAGGCCACTGACGCAAACCGCTTATGGTGGTTGGCACGCAACCCCTCGCCGGAGGTCATAGTGCAAAAAAGAGCCTTATTTTCTTCTACAGAAGCGGCGGGGCTTTGAAAGAGGCTGTCGTTGCCAACGTCACCTCAAAGCGGGGCCAGAGCGTGCAGCAAATTCAAAAATTTGAGCTTGGAAGCAAGAAGCCCCGGGAACTGCTGCGTGAGATGCAGCACCTGAGAGAACCGACGGCAGGCGAAGACTAGCTCTTAATCGAACTTTCGGCTGCAGCTTTCGCTGCACTACCATTTTGCTTAGTACCACGGGTGAACGCCAGCAATAGCTGATGATAATACCTCAGGATGAAACCACGCTGTTGTTGGAGTAACCAGGCCTTTCTTCACACTGGTTCCCGCCGAGCCAACACCAGACGATCCCGCCTCGGTTCTTTTTAGAATTGGTACCAGCTTGCAAGCTCCATGGGCGGTGATCAGAAGTGAGCCACAGGAACGATACCGCTCACACCCACAAACGCACCAAAGTCCGTCACCACGACTTTTTGCCCCCCCCCAAGAAATGGCTTTGTAAATACCGCAATCACCTCGGTAAAGGGGCCAAAGGAATGCAAACACGGGTGGGCACTTCCTGGAGCCCACCAGGGAAGTGAAAGTTCCGTGCCCCGTTGGCGATCCACGAAGCCGGATATCAGACCAACAGTCCCTTTTTGAAAGTTAGGGATGGCATATTAAATAACTGCTCCTTGTAGGCACCGGTGCTGAATAAAGAGTCATCCCCCAGCAGAAAGGTGACATTGGTACACCCCGGGCCCAAACACTACTCCATTCAAAGGGAGAAATTTGTGGAGGAATGCTCGAGTGACGGTTAATATTAACATACATTCGTGTTTTCTATAATAGAACAAAAATATAATGGAATACATGAAATACATGAAATGAACGACATAATAACATAATGTTTATTATAACTACTGTAGATATCTCGTGGGATGTTCGAATCAAACCTCGGTTAGATTACAGTAACTATAGTAATTTACCTTTATCAACGTGGAACACTTTTCAGATTTGTTTCACGGTACTGGATTTGCTACGAAAAACAGGCCACCTGCTTTTGATGGAGAACGGAAACCACCATGGAAGCTGCGGCACTCCAAACCCCAGTGCTGGACTAATTCTTTCTTGCCTTCTGCTGGCCTGGCCAACCGACCCTGATATTAAATGTGCCGGGCTCTACCATAAACAGTAACTATAATACTTCCCTCTGAACTACATTGAGTGCACATAACTCTATGACCCTCTTGGAAATTGGATTCCACATCCGATTGTGCCCTTCGACTTTGCTTCGCTGCATGCTCAGGCTATGTCCGAAATAATCCAATGTTATGATTATACGCCTTATGATGTTCTCTCCAGGCCACTCCTAACCGCCCGGTTTCTATGACGCAAAAGGCCCTCGCCAGCTCATTTGTGGCATTCTTCTCGGCGATCAGAACCCTTCACGGCCTCTGAGTAGCATGTGGCAACTGGCTAGGTGTAACCAAGTGGGCGGTTTGATGTTGCAACAGTTGTGCATACAGCCGCCGTCCAAACAAGCGCAATACGCTTTGGCCCTTCTCTTCAATGAAGTATCATTAGACAAGCTGGCTTTGGCGGCAAACCTTCATATGGAAAATGACTTCACCCAAGTTTTTCAGCACTTTCCACCTCCCGAAGCCACTGTGGATCCATCTTGGGAAGATATAGCCGCATAACGCAGTGCTCTTTGTGCGGATGTGATCGCCATTCAGTCGTGGCTCTTCGCAGGTCCCAGCAGCTTCCTGACCATCACTCGCCGCCCCACTGTCAATCTTAGTCCTTACAGTCCAGCTTTTTCCGATGTTCACACTTGGGTAAGCTTCTGATAACACCCACAGTATCGTGCAGGCGCTTGAAAGTGCAAACCCACACGCACTTTCCACGCCTTTTAGAGGAACTAGCCGGCCTTCGGGTTGATAAAAAAGCTCTCTTTGGCCTGTCTTTCACTGCCCTCTTTTTATCCGAGGCCACAACTCCCAGCGTCAGTTTTTCGTCAGCTCTGGCGCACCGTTCAGTGTCATTCCTCCCAGTGAACGTTTGCTATTGTGGATATGTTACACCCCTTCTTGAGTGTTGACATTTTGTGTCATCTTAACCTTCTGCTGCATCCGATTTCCCGCAAGTTAATCAACCCCGTGGTTTATCTTGATCTGCTTGGATATGTGTGCTTGGTCAACGTTTACTGATCTCCGTCCGTGGTTTTCGATGCTAATGACACCTTCGCCAGTATTTTGACTAAATTTCCATTCCTCATCGGCTGTGCAAGCCCCTTACCTGTTGCAATCTCGGCGGTGGCACGTCTTGTCAACCCCATGGGACCTCTCGCTTTTGCCAGCTCTCGCCGTCTGGTCCTCAAAAATCTCGCCACTGCTTGCCGCGAATTTTATCACGACTGATTTTGGCACCATTAACCCCTCCAACAGCCTCTGAAGTCGCCCGAAAACCATTTCGGGCAACCGGTGTGAAGATTATCGTCGCCTCATTAGGGCTACAACAATGGATTTTTGTATCAATAAATACATTCATACAGGCATGTTTGTTCCAGGCTGGGTCTAGCATCAGCAAAATTGACCTTGTTTGGGCCTACCATCAAATTCCATCCCCACACAGACATTCTAAAAACCACTGCCTCCACTCCCTTTGGTCTATTTGAGTCCCTTCATGTGTCATCTGGCCTGCTCAACGCGTCATAGGCGTTTGACCGGTGTCACCACGGGCTACTATTCGACCCCCCTGCATTGTTGATCTCCTGGTAGCCAACCTCAGTGTCTCCGAACAGAAGCCGAATCTTCGACGGCTCTCTCAGCTTCTGACAGGGCACGGTAACGCCAACAACAAGGCTAATACCGCATAAGGGAACCAATCTTTGCTCTTCCTTGATCGTATCATCGAAGCCAAATGCATAAGCACGGCCACAGCCAAGGGTAACAACATCGCTGCATTTTCTTCACCGACTTCCTTCAAGCAGCTCTGCCGTTTAAACGTATTTGCTAACTATGGCTTTTGGGTCATTGTGCACTGTGGCACCGTGATGCAACCACCAACCTACCTCCTGCGGGGAAAACAACAGAACCTTATCTGGATCGACCAAGCCAGAGAGGCTTTCTCTCCGCTCATGCAGACCTTGGCTTCCGAGGTTCTTCTTCTTAATCCGGATCCCAGTGCTGCCATCAGTATCGCCGTTGACGCTTCTGATGTTGCCGTTGGCCGGTTCCTGCAGAGGTCGTAGACGGTGATTGGGAGCGACTCGCCTTTCTCCCATGCAAATTGTTTTCTACAGAATCAAAAAAGCGCTTTCTATCGTCTATTGCTTAGCGTCTGCTCCACCATCCGTCTCTCTTGCCGTGCCCTAGAAGGACGGGAATTCATCATTTTCAAGGGCTACAAGCCATTACCCTACGCTTCTTGGAATACTTCAGATCGTCAGTCTCCTCAAAAATCAGCAGCTGGATTCTGTATCACGATGTTCTACTGACGTTCAGCACAGTTTCCGATCAGTTAGCGTGGCTGCAGGCACTTCTTTGCGGGTATACATTTTCCTTTTCTCACCGTTTCGAGTATCAATCTTGGAGACTTATCACGTGGCTAACAGGATCCTGAGTTCCAGCTGGCCGCTAACAATACAAATCTCCGAGTGCAGGCCTCATTCTTTCTATCCTCTTATAGCACCACCATCCGCGACATCACCTTGGATCACCCATGGCCAATTGACCCTCCTGCAACTTCTATCACGTTCTGTTATCAAGGCCACACGTACACTTGTTGGAGCTCTACTTGTTTGGCCCCGGAGGGACCACGAATTTTGTCAGTGGGTACGCAACCACTTAATCTTTCCTCTGGCCGAAATTCGAATAAGCACTACCAGCCCGGCCGAATAGTCTAAAAAGCCACGTGCCTTTTTCGCCCACGTACTACTCGTCTTCATGGGCCTCTTTGCCACCATCTCGGATTAGGAACTATTTATAATAATAGCAACAGCAAAACCAGTCATATGTTTCTGCACCGTAGTCGAGACAAATGCGCAAGGTATGGTCACAGAATACAGCTAAACACAGAAGTTTTGGATTTTCACAATTTCTAAATTTAAAGTTCACATAATTGCGGTAGCAAAACGATCAACCTGAGCGGTGTTTGAGGGAACCAGAGAGGAGATGGTTAGCGAGGAAACCACAAATCTGTTCACCTTTAGAAGGGGGCTTTTCCGTCAGCTAGCCAGATATGAAAACGCAGATAAAAGCCATATTGAGTAATGCTTCAGGGGCATTGCATGCGGCAAACAGTGAAGGAACAAGAATCGGACAACTAAGCATGGATAAGAAGGTAAGACAAGAACAATACACAGTGCGCTTTATGAGATCTCGAAAGTTAGCTGCGACGGATTCGGTGGGCGGGAATGGATCGTGCCGATCTACAGAATTTCGGTGTGACGTAGATTAGTATGAAAAACCCTTTGAGAGTGAGGACTGAGAGATTCAAAGAAGAGTCGGGTCGTTCAAAAAGAGACGCGAGGGTGCACCAACTGAATTTTTAAAAGGTTATCATCGAGAAACCGGGCGGGAATGCTACCACAGGATACGGTTTAAAGCAAAGCTCACATAGGGTTATCAAAGTGCAGTCGGAAATGCGAACCGGATATAGAAAAGGTTGATCCATTAGTGAATAGCTTATTCTTCAGGAAGCCTGTGATATGAGTGCAAGTGAGTCGGATGTGACAATGACATTGACCTTTTTGTATAGGCATTTCCAGTGGCATAGGCAGGCCCACATGTATGCAAAACTTTACCAAGAATGCGGTGTGTAGTTGAAGGGCATGTATGGTAAACGGATGCAGAGCAGTGAATTTCAAGGAGACGTTAGAGAAACAGCCGAATAGGACAGCAGATGTTGCCGACGCAATCAGGCAAATATGCGGAGATAATAAAGAGGGGGGAAGGCAGCTGTGATAAGAAGACCAGACTAGAGTCCACAGTGAAGGAAGTTGAGTGTCAGAATAAATAACCAAGCTCTGATTAGCCGCAAGTGCTTGGTATTTTGTTTCAGAACGGCCTCGGTTGCCGCTGATGGCTGGCAGCATACAATGGATGCAGCAAGCAGAATGGGCCAGGTTGGCGCTAGCCGAGGAAATGGTGAGAATAGGTTGGGAAAGCGGCAGCTAGAGGTGAACTTTGGCCATGGTTTTCGGCACTTCAAAGCAGAATGAATTCAGCTGTTTGGATGAAGCACGGGAAATAGATTTGAGGGCAGTGCGGAGTGTTGACTCGTTTCATGAACCCACCCTGCACGCTGGTGAGACTGTCAATAAAGGGCTTTACCCCGGGTTTTAGGATTGTGATCACCGTGGCCACCTACATAAAGTATTCTTTGTAGCGTCAGAAAGCTTGAGTATAAGTTTAAACCATGGCCAACCCGATCGGTCATATCGTTTAGTCCGTGCGGTAATCCGGGAGCGACGTCAAGTTGGCTGGTGGCCACCTGGGTAACAAGCATAATCCCAAAGAGATCAGGAGTCCAGAAGTCTGGAAAAGATTTCGGCTTGGGGCTATGGTTGAAGTTTCATTGAGACTTAGCAAATGATGAAATTGTTACCTGAGGGCCAGTGGGCCGATCTATGGGGCATTATCAGGTGGAGACGGAGTGATAGTTTCAAAGGGTGTTTTGATGGGGATGGAGCCGTGAGGAGACTCAAAGTTCAGGTTTAAAATTGTGGAGAAAAATAAGCCGACAGTTGGCAGGTTAGGAGAGATGCCCATTGAAGGACCGCGGAGTTAGAGGCCGAGATAAGAGAATTAGGTGGAAATAAGCATGTACAGATAGGGGAGAATGCAGTTTGTGAATGGGGCCTATATCGGTAAGCATTCCGACTGTATTTGAGTCAGCTGTCTAGCAGGCATAACACCACTGACTTTGGACAAAGTATTTAGTGGGTGGACTCAAACAGAACACACGACGTAAAACTGTGGTAGGTGAATCATAAAGGTGCAATAACCACGTTCCCTGTTGCGGCAGCCAATACAGGTGAGGTTAGGCCCAAGGCTGTGCACAGTAGATGAATCTTTTCCAGGGTGTCTTCAGAGCAGAAGCCACATTATATAATGACTAAAACCGTGTGTCACCACTGCGTTAGACATGGGCGAGCTGGCTGAGGGTTTTGAAGGCAACCCAAAAAAGTCGAGGCTAAACAGAGGAGGTCAGCCGACTTCCATAGATAGCTCGAACGGCTTACAGTCACCCTTCAGTGGTTCAGAAGAAAGAACTTAAGTCCTGGGTCCTTCTCTTTGTAGGGTCGGGTTGGGTTGTCACCTGAAATTCAGCTGTTACTGAGGGGAGCAGAGGGCATTAGCCCAAGGACCTCCCAGCCAGCTATGTACATTTTGCCTTTTTTTGAAGAGGAGCGAGAAAGCAAATTTACGCCGTAGGGTCAACTTCCCATCTCTCCTTGAACCACCCTTCTTTACACCTGGCCTAGTGGGTCCGAGACTGACGGGGGTGCAAGTTGCTTCTAAATGTAGCAGTGTAGCGGACTAAACTCCATAAACTTCGGGGGTTTCACTGCCAAAAGCTGTGAAAGAAAACAATAGAGGATGGGAGAAACACCCAGATAATGACAACATTCGTGGGGCTGTCGCTTAAAGGCTTGCTTCTGCCAATAGCAGAGTCGGACAGGTCCCAGTTTATATGCCATCCATTTGGTGGTTGCGTCGCGGATTATGGTTTACAGGGCAACTTCAAGGGTATGATGGAACCGGTAAAAATGTATCACCCCTGGCTTTGTAGGGGTTGACCGCCAGCTCTTGCTGCAGCAGTGGGTGATTGACGCAGATAAATCAATTAGTTTCGACCCAAAGTCGCACACTGAAGCTGAGAACTGATGAACTGTGAACATTATAGAATTCAGCATTACGGAAGTTGATAATAAAGATGAGGGTTGTTTTGGCTAAATCTCGCTTAAAAGTTACGATGAAACATCTTAGTCAGTTGCGGGCGAGTGTTGTACAGAAAAACAAAGCATTGTGTGAAGAACCAATTAGTGATGAATAACTACTCTGAAACCACTACCCCCAGGTATAATAGTGGGCCAAATTTAAGTAACGTCCAGGCAGAGGTATTGTTTCAACGGAGCTTCGAACTGGACTTTTAATCGCGAGTTGGGCTTTGTATATGCAGGTTAGAGAGCATATATCAAGGACTTTTGGAGAGGGAACTAAAGTAAATGGACTTATATCAAAAATGCAGGAGGTGACGGCAAAAGTATTCGAGGAACTGGAAAATTATTGACTACCTAACTCAGCAGAGTGGATGCAGGTAAAACATAGCTTTGCCGGGCCAAAGATAAAACCATTTTGTAGGAAATGGTGGAATAAATGAGGCTGGAAGTTAGAGTACGGAGAAGAAAATACCGTCATAACAGTGGGCGAAGTTCACTTATCATTTACGTTCCCAGTGAAACGTCCATGGCGGTGCCCGTCGTTCTTTGCCAACAGGCAACTTAAGGTTGGAATGGCTAGACGAGATGGGGCAGGGCGGCAAAGGTAATGAGCGAGTAGCGAGAGTACAGAAAACAAGCATGCTGCCTCTATAACAAAAGAAAATGGGTTGCTCGAACGGGAAATTTCGTAAGCTGTTGGAAAAGTGACCTAAATTCAAGAGCTTTTTCTTCATTTATGTACCGACATGTAATCTGGATTATAGATTGCACCTTGTGATGTCTGCTCATATGGTTTTGATAGGTCTGAGATGGCCAAACAAAAAGTACATTATGGGGTGATTTGTTCCTTGTAGCGGCATAATTAACCAGGGAAAGTTCGGATCTAGGAGTCCCCCTAGAAATAGGAAAAGTTACTGTGTTTTCCGTCAACCTTACGCCATATTGTGAATCCTCTGAGTTTCGGAATTATGGTGCTGACACGGTGAGTCTATTCACAACAGCACCATGGGAGAATATGTGGCTCAGCTTTATGCATCTAGGCCAGAGCGGATCTAGTCTCAGATTATCACAATATTGGCTACAATTGAGTTAAGTGGAAAAGCCAGTCAACACTTTTGCCTCTAGCGGTTGAAACGCTTCAATAGACACTCTATCCCACTGGCGCATCCAAGAGTAGATCATGAAACGGTATTCTAAAAGGGGTCTAAAGTGGGTCTTGTGGGCATCGAACTTGCCCTGCGAGAGGTAAACTGTTTCGTTAAACAGACCCATATGCCTTCTAGTCTTCGTAATTTGAATAGTAATGCTCTCTGAGAAAGTGAAGATAGCTGAATGCTGAAAACCCAAATCTTGTACTAACGGACTGATGGAAACCGCGCGACCTCCAGTACTTAATATACCCGGGGGGACATCACAAGTGAATGTGAGAGGGTTGCTATTCTCAAAGGAAACCTTCAATAATAAACCAGTGCCCCAGTAACCAAGGTCTGTTGGATCTCTCAGCATATCACGGACGACTGAAATGAACATTCTGGGGCCGAAAGCTTAATAGGTTTTGATGTCACCCAAAAAGAAGTGAAGACTGCAATGGCGGACGACGTAAAAACTTCATCACCGTATGTGCGGAGGAGTAGTGGGCCTAAAAGGCTGCCATGAGTGACTCCACCAATGCCAGGTTTGGATTTCCGGACGGATCCATTCATCTGATCCATTTGATGACGGTCGTTTCGTTTGTTGACCCGGGCCACACTCGTTCGGAATGTATCCAGTGGAACTGTCACTCGTGCGTTCATGGAACACTGGATTTTCCCTTTTGCTGGTCCGACCACAGTCACCACAGATCGAGCTCCACAACTCAAATTTGCCAATTTCGGCAATCTCCCCCAGTTCACAGGCGCTCGACGCCTTCGCTCCATAGCTCTTTATCCAAAAGCCGATAGTTTGGCTGACTTTTCACCGACAGCTGAAAGCTTCCCTTAATGCCCACAACGATCTTCAATGGCCGGATGTCTTACCATCGGTGTCATTAGGGATTGGCAGCCCGCTGAGCAGCTACATGCATTGCACACCTGCGTCAGTGACATTCGGTACCACGGCTCGCTTGCCCCGTGGGTTCGCCGCGCCCAAGGTAAGCGCATCAGTGCAGAGTCCCGGGAAGTACGCTCAAAATCTCACCGTCTACATGAGTCATATAGTTAGCATTCCTATCCGATCTGCAGCTCGGCCGTCTTTCGTTTCTTGATGCCCGCACCTTTTCTTGGTTTAGTCAAACTGTCGCCCTTTGGCTGTAGCGACGTTTGTCCCCTTTGAAGTCATCCGGCGTTTGGAGAAACACCAATCATCTGCCACAATGACCTTTGGGAAGCCGTCAGCGTCGACTGCCTCAAGCCGACTTTTGTCTGCCTGTGACCCCAGTCTGCGGCTACTTCCATTGATCCCAAAAGCACGGACGTCGACGAAACTCCAGCGGCCTCCAGCTCGAAAAAGCATGAGTCACAGATTGGCCCCCAACTATGCTCCACCAGATCAGGTAGGCACGGCAGTTCTCCTGATAGCTTTGTTGGCTTTCTCTCTTTCTCAGACCTTTAAGGTATTTTGCGGGGTGTTTTTTCCAGTTACTTCGGTCTCTTCCAGGTTCAGCCCTTTTCGTCGGCAGTAACCACAAATCGAGCTTCTAGTAACCAATTCAAAAGAGTCTAAAAACCAGAACAATATACATTCGTAGTGTCCAAGGCACTGAGTTGAAAGCCCCAAAATGTATAAAGATAAACGAAGCTAAAGCAGGTGGCCTTGTAGATTCAACAGTGGAACCGAGTAGTTCAGAGTCCCGTGGTCCAAGCACGACGGCCAGGAACGGTTCGAACCTGAATTTCAACGTCTCATAAAAACAAAAACATGGAAAAGTGGGATAAGGACAAGCTTAGTAGAGTACTGTCAAATGTAGTCGCGTTCACAAAGCATGTAGCACATTTTGAAGGATTTTCAATGAAGATTTTTACAGTTTTTTACCCGGGAAGGATCTGTTTATTACTAGCGATGGTTTTGCTTCGTTATGTGGATACCAGTTCCCCCCCCTTGTTGCCCTTTGCGTGCTCTGTACTCAATTTTGGCGCATCCATGTTCCCATTCAAGTTTTCTAGATAGGGAGCGAGGGAGCAAAGCTCCATCGATTCTTTCGTGGGTAACACTTCTATTGTTAAAAGGATTCCGTGGGACGCTGAACGCCTCTGACATGCTGAGCTCAAACCTGTCCCCAACTCAAACTATCCATTTGGATTTTGGCTCTATTCATGGAGCTATCTTAGGTTAAAGTCCGCCTACTCGGCCACCCCTATGGAAGGAAACCCATGGCACCAAAACCAATAAAATGCAATTGCAATCTTAGAGCTTAGGCGTGCTTTCTTCATAAATAGGTCTTCCAAGTGAACGGCCTCCGCTACTTAGCAGCCTCCAACAGAGCTATCAAGTAATCCACTGGCAAAAGCCATCCCCAATATTCCTTCATGGTCTTATAAAATAACCGGCTAGACTTAATCGTACTTCAGGGTATTTTGCCCGAACCCAGAGTATAGAAGCTTATTTTGGAAGGCCTGAAGGACATTCGGGTGGCTGTCATCAGTAATACACTGAGGTTTGGAACTGGTCAGGCAAACGTTGACCGGTCTCGTTGATAGATAAAGAATTTAGGTTGCCTTCATTTCCCTCAGAAGACTGACTGTTTGCATATTGCTCGTTTGAATCTGGGTCTACACAGAAGCGTCGCCATCTTGGGACACGCCGCTCTGGAAGCGAGACCCACTCTGTCTCCCCAGCCCCAGTCATCAGCTGGTCTAACCTTTCATTTCCTGTGGACTCTGTAAGATGAACAATATGGCCATCAAAATACACCACCTTTTATCTTTCTCCTCATTTGATTCTTCGAAAGAAAATCGTAGCTACCGATACCGTTTTTGCAACTGAATTTTGATCATAAACTGACTGGTATTACTGCTGATAAATCTCCTAAATACTCTGAATACTCCTAGCTTTTCTCAGCTCTGTCGGATCCACCGACTTTCTTGCGCACACTCGGCTTTCTGGCCGTCCGCAAAGAGATACGGGTGCAACTGGGCTGGCTGATCTCACATCCTCTCACTTAGAAGGGGCTTCTTTATTGGGTGAATAGAGCTCGGTCAGCCCCATCCACTGGCATCAGAAGTGGATTGTAAACAGCCCTGAAGCACTTTGTTGCTGCTTGTAGTCGTCTCTTCAAACCTTTCTCGCATTTTTTTATTGGCAAGGTCAGATCAACTTGGGACTTATACATTCATCCTTCCAGTCCTTACAAGATCCATCTTACACCCGCTGAAGTTCCAAATAAATGTAAGGACTAATTTCCGTACGGCTTAGAAAACCACAGTAGTGTCCGCTTTTACGGATAATCATTTCTATCGATTTTTCTTTTTCCGTCATACTTGATCTTTTTTCACCCTTTTCTCAGCTTTGTGCTGTCACCAGATTTTGTACCCTAAACTAAGCATGGCTCTCATTCCTCGTGTAACCTCACTACCTGAGTCGCAGATTCTGGTAAACTCCTGACGGGATCATCCATCCATTACCCATTTTGTTTGACACGACGCTACTCGTGCAAACAAAATCAATAAATAATTATCACTCATTCCACTCGCTAATAGCTCCAGAAACCCCGATGTGTCCCCCCCTGTGCTCCTTTGGCAGGACACGAGTCATCTGTTCTATGGCGCCTCATTGACCTTCCTCCAGCAGATCCAGTCGTTTTATTAATTTACAGTTTCTGGCGGTCACTTTAGCAGCCAACTATCCACACTGCGGGTAACCCGCGGTCAGATTTTCTCCCTGATGTACCATATCAGACTTTGTTCAGCATATCGAGCCACTCAATGATCTGCACGCTTTGACGGCTTCATTTATGTACTTCTCCCATATGACTCCACATGACCACCGTAATTCATCTCTTGTCTCCAATTCGCTGTCCACTTGCGTTCCGCTCTTGTCAGTCATCAAGTATCCTAAGCGAACCCTTCTTTTGAGTCCTATTTCATTCTGCTGTTTACTTTTGTCACTTCGTTCTACGAACTTTCCAAGATCGGGCACCTAATAAGCGCCAAATTACGAGCGATCCTTCAACAATGTTTAACCGGAAATTAGGTACCAATATTGCACATATATATATATGGACTTCTATATCATATACACCCTCGTGCTCCTCAGGGATTACCTCGGAATTCGCTCAAAATAACTCTTCAGCTTATATTCGTGCTTTTTAAACTGCTGATTTAAATGTTCACCGGTAATCAATACTAATTTTTCCGAATTCTTCTTCGGTGCATTTTGAAAGTTTTCTATGAGGATACTCTCTTTTGTGGGCTCATTTCGATTATTTCCGACCGACCGAGCATTTTTCCCACCCCTGCAGCACTTGTTCTCATATTCAGGCAACATAGTTTATTTCGCTGGTTCTCGGGTGACATTCCTCAGAGAGGAAACAAATTTACAGCGCACAGTGGCCCAAAGTCACTCCTCACTGTATCAAAGTTGTCATTTGATGTGATCCAGTTGTGCAGCCGGTTTCAAATTTTGTGGCACTGTCCCCCCTAATTTGGCTGCTTCTCCGGACCCACAGCTCTTTCCCTCCCACCTGCGATTACCTCCAACTCCAACAGTACCGGTGGTAGTAGGCCGCCATTTTGATGGATTACTCTACGAAATGGTTTTGGTTTATCAGAGTGAACCACGTACGACGGGCATGCATGGTAGGGTGCTTTACGAAGCTGACGGCTTTCAACGGTTCTTTGTGAAGTCTCCATAATTTGAACAGTACTCCCCCAGTAGGAATGGACGAGTAAAACCACGCCGGATCGAAAGAAACCGCTCACATATTTCACTGCCGAGAATGGCAGATGTTTCAGTAGGTGGACGTAAATCTGTAAGTAGCCGGATTTCACGGACAGCCCGGAGAGAACTGGGCTTCCGATTAGTCGTCTAATGCACAGTACTACTAATAGTACTGTTTGATATTATAGGGGATCAAGCAGTTGCGCAGCCTCGCCCGCCATTCGTCTTTTCTCCCGACTAATGGTTTAGGCAAACCAACAAGTGTAGGTTAATTGGTTCCGGAAGGCCCTTCCCTTGTCGATGATGCGGTCTGTGGCTGTTCTGTCAGTTCCAAATTATCTTTGCAACTCGGAAATGAGAAAGCACCCGAAATTCTGTCCTTAATCAGAGTTAACTGTGAAAGCTGAGCCTAATGACAGATCCAGTTCCGAAGTACAGCATGAGTGACGGTGTGCTCATAAGTCGTAGCAAGTGTAACTGCCTCACATCATTTGGTAAAGTAGTTAGCTGATACCAGAACACATTTTTCTCCCGCGCTCGTTACCGGTAGCAATCACGTTGTACCTATACCTAACTTTCCTTTAAGGAAGCGGAAGACGATGTACTGAAGAAAAGTGTGAATCTTTTTATTAGGGTCTTCGAAGCTAACGTACTCTTCACACGTTCTATGAATGTCTGTGAACTCTCACCGTCGGTGTGACCATCGAAATTGCAGTCTGGCTTCGTGTTCTGACTTGGTAAGGGCAGTGGGTTCCGGGTTATTGTGTAGCGCCGTTAGCGCTGCCTGTACCATGGCCCGCGGGACCACGAACCTGGGCGGGTAATTTGGTCGATATCGGAACACCATTATGTTGACCACTACCTTCAGCGAGTCCCAAAAGCTTCATAAATTTTGCTCACAGACTGAAAACTGTGGTCTCTTGGGCCGCTTGTGTGTCTCAACCAGCTTTCGTCCTTTCACGGATGACCGCTGTGTCGGTATTGCTCGAATGCTTTTACTTTTGTTTTCCTCTGGCTTTCGCATTAACACCAGCTTGCTCCACTAATCGATCGGGCTCGGAAGACAGTTTCCTTGATTCATCAGTGGTAGTTTGGCCCAGCTTCAGCCTCGTACGGAGGCTCCCCGTTCGGTGCTCAGAAACATAGTCAAGTCCCCTAAGATGCAACATTTCCTTGCGGGTCTCTCAAATTTTGCGACTGACTGTCAATAAGGACACGAAATGGGCTGCCAGTTAGGCAGTGACGATAGTTCTAAGCATTTCCTCTCGGGGTAGCGCAACAGTTTTTCTAATTTTTGGTCGAACTCTAACTTCCGCATGCCGACAAGAGCTCCCGGGAATCGGCAACATTTTGGGAGGCCACCGCCCAAGCTGCGTTGCCACTGCATCGGTATCCAGAAAACATTCAGTTGCATTTCTCCACGGATCCAGCAGGATCGACGTAGATCATGGACATAGCGTGAAGCTCAGCTGCTGATTGGTTCCCTCACACAGCTCATCCTAATCAAAATTGGGGCTTTCTTGAGAGGAAAATTCAAAACACAGGCGTCCTCTTAAAAGTTCCTGACGAATAGTTGATAACAAGGAGCCTTACCAACAATTCTTCGCAGCTCAGGGACGGATCAAGGAGCGGGCTACTTCGGAACGTGTTCAGTTTTCCCAGGGTCCGCTTTTATCCCATGCCAATATATGATCTCTCACAGGGTGACCCTTGCACAAAAAAATTACATTTGAAAGGCTTTAACTTGAGACCTGCCTTTCTCATTTGCTCGGAGATTATTTTCGAGATTTTCATGTAATCTTCAGTTGTTTTTCCAAGTTTCATGACACCTTGAAAGCAAAATCTGCCTTCTGAAGGGACTAGGCCCATCAGCACAGATTTTATCGGCTTCTGAGACGCAGGGGGTGGACCAATCAACCAAGAATTCAGACAGGCCTGATGGAAATTTGAACGCCTCTTTCTTCCTGTCGTCCGCCTAATTTTCCACCTTCATATATCCTGAGGCTAAATCTAATGTACCTATTTGACTTGCATCCCGGAACGCGTCAAAAGTATCCTCCAACATTGATAAAAGGGAGGAAACCTCATTGATGAATACTCAGCTTTCTATAATTCACAAACAATATCAGCTTATCAACCGTTTTTCGATCGAAACCACGGGGCCTCCAAGGGGATTATGACGGTTGAATAGCACTGTTAACGAACGTTTCATCCATGGCGTTTTTACCTTCCTCTTGTTAGTGAACTGGGATCCCCCGGGAAACCAGTTTTATAAGCTTGGCATCCCATAAGTCAGTGTGGTGCTTTACCACTCACGTTCTGCTCAACACTCCGCCTTCCCTCGTGAACTGGTCTGTGAATTTTCGCAGGAGATTGAATAACGTTCATTTATTCCCCCTTGTTCTTTTCTGTTGAATATTTCCTTGAAACGCTGCCCTCGGTCTACTATGCTCATCCCAGTGGTACACGTACCCTCTTTTCCGTAGCCATACATAACACCAACACTGTGTCTTTGCCCGGCGTGGTCATTTTTGACACCAGTATAAAGCACTCAAATTTCTGCAAAATGTCTTCACTGACAACTTCATCTTCCTAGGTACCTTCAGCTACCATAGAAGGAATAGTGTTCCGCCACACAACAATGTTCTCTGAAAAATTCGAGAATTTCCACCGTGGACAGCTTTCTTTCATTTGCTGCCGTCAGTGTAAAGTCTCGAGGGAAAAGATCGATCTCCCCTGGGTTCGGAACCCCAGCTTAACTGAACAGGCTGCGGGTGGCTCCGGTGTCGATGGAACAATGTTCTTCGAAGTCGTAGATCCTAATCCTTGCAGAATTTGATTTGAAATAGTCAGACATCAATGACACCTCAGGAACAGCACACCCTTCCCTCTGTATCGTCGGTTCGTGTAGCTGCTTCAGTTGGCTTCTTCTACCATGGATGTGTAGGTGCCCCGATGGCCCTAACAACTCTATGCTACTTTCTTCCCGGAGTCTGCCGGTCAAACCAGTGGACGTCATCTGGGCATTTGGACCGCCACACGGTCAGGAGGTCCCAAGGCCCTTCCCGTGCTTCTTCGCTGCAGGCCCAATCTCCATCCTGGACACCGTCGTCACGGTTGGAAGCTGCAACGGGCCGGGTCGGGCTGGTTCTCGGCTCAAGTAGTGGCACTGCATTCTTTTTCTGTGGCAGCCACAGCCTGCTGTAGTTGTGGAAAAAATCCGCAGAGCACAGACTTTCCTCACGGAGTTATTATATACTCCTTGAATCGGTTGCCGGGAAACTCGACGGCTGACTTTCTAATTCGTCGACTTGTTTCCCACATCCATTTAAAAACATCAATATCTCTTCGCCTCATAACTGATAGTGCGTTGGTGCTAACTGCCAATAATATGTCTGACGCTAGGGATTTTGAAGTGGGACCTGACTTCTAGCTAATCTTCTGAACCTCATTCCATATGCTTCTGTTTCCTGAGAAACCTCTCAAGCCCTGTCATGTCCCGAACCCCACAGTTCCCTCCTCGCACAAGCTTTCCGCACTGCCCCACCAGCGGCTGCCAGTCGTTCTCCATTTCAAACCATTGTCCCCACAGTTCGGCTGGCAAGTTTCACTCGTCCCTGCACCTTGCTTCATGGCATCCCTAATCAACTTACGCATATCAATCACACTTAGGTTTTCTCATTCCCGATTGTTGTCTCAAAACTAATTCATTCTAAGACTCAGGATAGTCTAATGCTAGATCCCTTGCAAACTTCCCTTTTACGTTTTTCGCCCAATTCTAGGACTTGGCCTTTATCGCTATAGCGGCCTAGTTCTCTTCTCTATCGTTCCATCTTCCACCCGTGTTCTTCCGTGACATCGTTGTTATACCGCTCCCTTAATCCGCAGCTGGTACAAACCCCAGATTGAGGGACCTTTCCACCTTTATTTCAGAACCTGCCGACTAAGGACGTTTTAGCCCATCCTATCCCATGGGCGCCATTTTGGTACATTTTTTACGATGGATATGAGAATTAGACGGTCTACCTGGTTTGATATTCGCATCTCACTCTTTTGCTCCCTACTGGCTTCGATCTTTGGACCTCTAATAGCTCGGCTGCCAGATCGTGGTCTACTCTACTGTACTGTACGCACTGCTACAACTCATCCTAACCCTAATAGTGCTGGATGCGGTCAGATCCACCGCTTTGGCCGGTGCACGTCGGGTGTGCATGCCGTCTGCAGCGATGTGCGGGTGCAACCATCGGTCCTCAGTGACGGTCAACCACCTCAGGCAGTGTGCTGGCCACCTCCGCGATAGGCGTACCTGGACAATGACGCTGTATATCCGTCCATGACTCGCCGTTCCCGTTCACTCTGCTGTAGTCTCACAGCCTGGCCAGCTAGTCCAGAATCACGCTAGCGCATCGTGGTTGCCCCTCTCTGTACAACCATCAAAGACCACTCGTGAAACTCCCGATGGCGCGGGCGCGGTTCGATCCACCTCCTTGGCCGGCGCACTTTGACGTGCGGGCCGTCTGCAAGGACGCGCGAGCGCCAATAAGCTGGTAGATTAGATCTGTGTTCACCTCGAGGTGTTTCTTAGTGTGAGTGCCCGTCTTAGGGTCAGCCTTACACTACAGCCCCGGTTGTAAATCGCCCGCTCCGGCTCCCCCGTGCTGCCATACCCAGTACTGTTGGTTGCAGATCGCATGCTCGCACCATCCTTGTTCCGCTACGGTATGTCCACCTGTCATCCTTGTCATGGCTCTTATATCGTTTCATTTTCGCCGCTCAGTCCCTGCTTAAAAACTATCAATCCTGTCTTCGCTCCTATCTACTCCCTCTATGTCACCTATCATCGTACGTCACTATCCTCCAACCCACTTCACTCTGCCGACGCTCTCCAATATTTTGATTTCCACCCACGTTGTCAGTGCCGGCTTTTAGTCCCTATTTGCTTGGAATCACCCTATGCCCGTGATGCTCATTGAACGGGTTTTTGTACCTGAATGCCTACCGTTTTATCAAACTGCCTCTCGTTCTACCTTAGCATCCTCAGTACCTTTATACACCAGTCCCACCAGCACCAGTGCACAATCCCCACATGAGAAGTCGTCGTTCGAATCTTTGCACCTTTTAAGCCCACTTTTATCATCTAATCACCACCACCATATTTTCTTGTTTGGCTCGGCAATTCCTCCGTGAATCTTCCCATTAGGGTGCGCACCCAGTTAACATTCTCCGGCTCCATCCAACTATACAATTGCCTGCTGCACGCAGTTCTCCATTTACACTCTCACAACTCCGACGAGCATTCATTCCTCGTGCCCCTTTTCGACCACATGGTTGCCTGTCCTGGTACCTCTTCCTTCTAAGCCTTCGTGTTTCACTTGTAGTAGAACAAACTGACCGGTTATGTCTCAGCTGTCTTTTCGATTGGTGCCCTGATCTCCTGTTTAGTATTATGCTTACCCCGGCACTTTTTATGTCCCTTTAGGGCTGTTATGCCTTTTCACGTTCCATCTAAATTAAATCCATTTTTACACCACGATTTTCCGTTATACTTTTATTTCGTTTGTTCCGCTATTACCCGATTCCTCCGGTTCTTTACCCGGGTATTTCCACCCTCTCACATCGTTCGCCATCACAGCTGCAGCTCTGTACCACGGACGGTAGCAAACTCCACCGCCCATGGCTTCTGCCTCTCTTTCATATATATGTGTATATATATATATATATATATATATATATATATATATATATATATGTAAACGTTAGCTGTGTGCTCTGCCATTCTTTGCCGACCCTTTCCCTCTCTATCTTCAGGCAGACCCTCATGGTATACGCACATTCTTTCTACATCGTCGTCTCACCCCCACGGTATCCAAAACTTCCCAATCATTTTTGCCTTCAGACCCCCTCTTGAGGTCCCGCCCTGCTCGCATCCTGATTTACAGTGAGTTTCGTACCCTGTCCGCCTGCCGTCTTTTGCAGTTTGGCAATTTTTATCGCCGTCCAATTCCTCGCAGCTTATCACACTTTTTTCCTCATCGCATTTCGCGAATAGAGTTTCTTGTGCAGATTCCTAGCCCTTATCGTGTGTATCTGTCAGCTTTCAGAGGTCTCTCCTTTGGGCCAGAAAAATTTTCCATTAGATCTTGAATCTTCTGTTTACGGGGCTTCCACTTGAATCCCCCCTTGGGCTCATTATAACTTCCTTCATTTTTCCGCGGTAGACATGAACTTGTCATACCTTTGCCTCCCTCTTAACTTCTGCTAGGCCCATCTTTCATAGTTTGTCATACACATTTATTATTTTCACGATTTTTGTATGTCCGTCTTACTTCTCTTAAAAAACTTGATCACGTATCCGGCGTGATTCGGCTGTCTCCGAAAAAACCTTTACTAAACTAATAGTCTTCTTCATCCTGCAATACGTTTTTCTATCTCCATGGGAGGCTGCAGCTTGCAGCCCAGCTGCTCTCGATAAAACACCGGGTGCTTCGGGGCGTCTGACACCCTGCAACCATGTTTTGAGACATGCTCCGTATCGTCCTCCTCAAATAAATCTGCTTCGCGCACATGGTCCTAATACTTGCCCAAAGTAAAACTCATTACGAAGTCGGGTTGCTCGTCGGCTGCAAACCACCACAAGTTCCTTCTGGCTCCACCTTCCCAAAGTGAACATCTCCCATGCCAAACACTACCGAGGCAGCTGGTAAATTGTATGGTTGCCTTTTCAGTTTGTCGTATAATGCCAGCGGGTTTACCAATTCTAACACTCTGGCATTATTTTTGGCGGGCCCGTCCGGCAGACTGTTCTCTGTATCCTCACTTGCGGCGCCCTTTGGTTTCTACTGCGTGATTCCCGAGTCGAGGCTCTGATTTGTAACACTGCAGGGGGAACACAAAATGTCAGTTCAACAATGCGTCAGGAAAATTGCTACAAAAATTTGATCTCCAGAGTATACGTTTTGCATTAGGTTGTTCTTTCTGATTCCGCAGAGTTGATGCTGCCAGTTTCATGTTTCGTAGCGAGGTGACCACCTTGCCTTGATTTTCGGTTTCTCAGGCTTAAACTTATGTAACCAGTGGAACCAGTTACCTGCGCTACACCGGGCCTCTATCTTCCCTAGGTTATGTTTGGTTTTTGTGTTGGCCTGCTCCCGTCCGTGGAGGTTTCTCGGTCCTTAGAAACCCTCGTTCGATCTTGACATCAATAAGTCGTTCATGGTGAGCTCCAGATGGGTGAGATCGCCGTTGTTTACGGGAACCAGTAGTGACTCAGTCATGACGATGCTCAGCGTCTCGTCGTCGGGGACCTGTTGCTCAATGATCGACAGAAATACTCACCTGGTAGACCGGATCATGCGTTCCCATACGCCGCCGCGATGATTGGCCTGCGTGGGGTCAAAGTGTTATCGTAAGCCATAGGCCACGGTTCGATCCTGCATTTCGTCCCTGTCCATTTTTGTGCGCCAAAGCTGCAGTTCCCTTTGAGTGCCCACGAAGTTCGACCCACTGCCGGAGTATAAATTTGCCTGCACAACTCTTCGGTTGATATAGAGCTGCAAAGCCAGCAGGAAAGAGTCGGTTGTCATTGAATGCGTAAAGTCCAGGTGCACCGCACGTGACTTTCTGCATGTCATGGTATACCCGTATCATTTTCCCAGCCTGCCACACTTGATCCACAAGGGCCCGAAATAGTCCAACCCGGTATCTTTGAACAGCCAACAGCCTAGAGTCACTCTGCATTCTGGTAGTGGAGCCATGTGTTGCTTGCCCGCTGCGACGTTGCGTCTCCCACAATGTACACAACGTCGAATTATGCGTTTTACAGCCGCTCTTACCCTCAACAACCAAAGGGGCTTTCGGATGACGCTGATCATGTGACTTTCCCTGGCATGTCCCTCCACGGTGTGGATGTGTTGGGTCATTAGCCCTATCACAGGTTGTCTAGCCGGCAGCAATATGGGATATTTCGTGTCAGAGCTCAGGTGAGAGTTGGTCCGCCTTCCGCCTACCAGTATTAGTCCAATATTGAGTTTGGGGTTCATGTGCTTCAAATCTCCTCTCGGAGATGATATCCCTTTGTCTATTGGTTCCCCTTCTTCCGCCCTCTTGAGTTCCCGGGTGAAAACTTCACTTTGTAACATCTTGAATATATCATGTTCTGCGGCTCGTTGTTCATTTGGGCTTATCGGACCCACTCGTACTCAGCCGAAGGGCCGGACCCCGTTCGTGACAAGCAAATGTCCCCTGAACCTAGCCAACCAAACTAATGAACGAAGTGTCTTTATCCAGGAGGACAATCTGACCAGTCGTGAAAAAATGAATATCGCTGGGACGACTGTGGCAGTCATCACTAAGTCCTTGATCTCCAGCTGCTGGAAGTTGGTCGCACCTCGGGAGCACAGATCTGCTGGGTTATCGACAGACCTGGCATGCTTCCACTGGGTAATGGCCGATTCGTCGTGGATGATCGTGAGCCGGCCAGCCCCGAATTTACCAAAACGGCTCCTGACTTCGGTAATGTGGTACAGTACTATCGCCGAGCCCGTCCAGAAACTAGCGGACCAAATGTAGAGGGCGAAGCATTTCTTTACCGCTTGCACCACCCTGACCGCAGACACGGCCGGACTGGGTTTAACGGGCGGGATCTAAACCATCTTTAGTGGAGCAAAGCGGGCTTTGGCGAACAGGATCCTCGTGGCCTACTAGTCATCCCTCGTGCACCATCGTCCGTATACCACGGCTCCCTAACCGATCTCGGATGAGTCAGAAAAGATGTGGAGTCCTCACGTCCGTGTTGTGTTACCAGTGAGCAAACATCGTGGAACCCTTATGTCCCCCAGTCTCTTTAGATTTTTCCGAATTTCTCACCAGACCAGCCGGTCTTCTCGGTCTATTGGCTGGTCCAAATGGACTTTCTTACGGCAGAGCCGCTGCAGCAGGATCTTTCCGGGCAACAGCCTGGGAGAGACGAAACCGAGCGGATAGGACAAACCACGGACGGCAGAAAGTATGCCACGACGGGTCACTGGCAGCTCGGGAACGTTTACCCCGAAAACAAAGTCATCCGTTTCCGCTTTCCATTGTATCCCTAGTGGGCACTTGGTAGAAAGTGGAGAGCCGTTCGGACCCTTTCGGCCCTCCCGCGGTACGGAATGGCTTTGAGCACTTTTGGAGTGGTCGACATCAATTCCGTCCGATGGAAACCGCCCTCTTCTAGCAATCTTGCTAGGCCCCTGAACCGCGCTAGGGGCGAGTCTACATCACCGAATGGCGCAATTTGGTCGTCCATGTAGACGTTTCTGCTGACGCTATCTGCCGCCGACCGGCGGGCCAAATCTCCGTGTTTGTTTGCTGATTCTCGAAGGGAGTAGTTCACGCGAAACCCTGATTATAAGGCTCCGAAGGGGGGGACGGTCATCCTATAATCTATCTCTGCGTTGTATCGGTCGTTCTTTTCCTACCGAAAGAAAAGAAAAGCATCTCGTTCTTCTGCCGGTATTCTCAACTGGTGAAACATTTCCTTGATATCGGTGGGCAGGGCCACTGCACCCACTCTGAAACGCCACAAAACTTCGACTGGTGGTGCGGTCCAGTCAAGTCCTTGTAGTAGGCGATCGTCCAACGAATTGCTCTGGAACTTGGCCGCACAGTCGATAACCACCCGCGGTTCTTCAGGCTTCTTGGGGGTTAATAACCGGGTGGTGGGGTAGGTACCATATCCTTTTCCGGTAGTCGATAGTAGCAGGCGCCCTTGCAACGTAGCTTAGAGCTTCGTTTCGATTCAATAATTCTGCAAATCGTCCCTTGGATCCTGGGCTCGGAAGAAGCTTTCTTCCAGTCAAAGTAGGCTTTGTAGAGCATGGTTTTGTCGTCAACTCAAGGATCGCCTGATGTGCTCCATGGAAGGGGAACTTCAAACTGTTTTCAAGACTCCAAGTTCCTTGTCGCACTGTTTGCAGGGCAAAGTGGTCCTCTTGCGACAACGATAGTTTCTCGTCTTCCATATCCTGGAACTTTCCGTCACACAGCAGCTGAAATCGATAGACTATACCGTTCATTTCGGCTAATACGTAATTCACAGGACCACGTCCTCCTACTGAACCATATATTATCCATCCGAGGGCTGTGCGTACGGCAGAAGGTGCCTTACGGTTGCCCAATCTTTGATCAAGTGCCCAGCTTGCTTCTGGTACGTCTCAGCATATGAGGAGTTGCACTTTGTCGTCTTCCCACTCTACAACGTTTACTTCCCCCAGGTGGAGCCATTTACTCACAATTGCGTTCACCGACCGTGGTGCTCGCATGGGGAGATAAACCAGTGTAAATACTTCAGTTGACTCAATTTGCTCGTCGGAGTCTAATGAGAAGAGCCGTAACCTCGACCGACTAGCAGTCATTGCTTGCGTTCCGCCGACCGTGATCACTACCAAAGAAGTCGTACTTTCAGCGAGCTCATGTTGGTCGGAAAACCTTTCCTTCACCAGGATAGTGTCGGATCCTTTGTCGACGAAAGCCAACGCTTTGACTACCTCAGCTGGGGTCATCCCCGCGGCAACTACTCCTAAGAGCACCGGTTTACTGGTGGACCGCGAAGTTGAACAAATAACGCTGGGCTTGGTGTTCGTCTCTGGTGCTGCCTCTCTCGCCTGGTGCAACAATCGATGGTGTCTGCCAGCGCAGCCCTCGTGACCACATCTGGTCCTCGTTTGACAAGCTGCCGCCCGGTGCTTGGTGTTGAGGCACATAAAGCACTCTCTTGTCTTCCCCCCCATTCCCCAACGTTTGCCTATTGTGGCGTTGACGAACTTGGGGCACTCTAGTAGTTCATGGCTAACATCACAGGACCTGCAACTTGGCTGCGCAATGGCCTCGCGTGAAATGGCGTGTGCATCAGTCCAAGGCTGATGTTTCGGCCGTTCCGGGGCAGTGGTCTGAGCCTGGCTAGTACTAGACCTGTTTACTCGGTCACTGTCTCGGATAAGTCGGCCAAATCTACTGTCAGCCATTTTGGTTTGCCTGTCCAAGTATTCGGTCAAGTCTTCGAAGTTAGCCTCACGGTCAACTCGGCTTATACGTTCCGCCTCTTCCGTCCACCGACCCTGTAATTCGGGAGAGGGGTGACGGACTATGACCTCCAAGGTAGGCATTGCATCTAGGTCAGCCCTGTAATGTATATGGTCGAATGCTGTAGGAAGGTTCTGCATTTTGCTCACCAGTTAGGCCGTCGTATAGACGTTGCCCTTGGTTCTTTTTGATTCTACCATCAAGCTTTCTGTTATGTTACGAGCTACTTTGAAAGGTTGGTCAAACAGGTCCCTGAAAATCTTCCTTGCTCGTGTATAGCCTTGTTCTGGGTGAGGCATGGTACACCCATCAATGGCTTCTCTCGCTCGGCCTCGACAGTAATGAGTCAGGTAGAGGAGCCCTTGCCTGAGGTCGATTAGCTTATTTTCGACGAAAGTTTCGAAATGCTTGAGGAACTTGCAGCAATGTTTAGATCGGCTATCGAGAACTGTCAGTTCTGTTCTTGGCAGATCGATCGCTGGAAGCGTCGGTGTTTTGTATTCGAAGACCGGCACAAAAATTTCAATTTTATTTTTTCCTGACTGTCAGATAGGTCTAGTCAATGGTCTTCGGCCCACGTTTGTTCTTCCTACACTTCTGTTCTGCTTCCTGGGCCTGTTATCTAGTTGATTACGGTAGTTTTTCTAGGTTTAATATTCTTAGCTTCAACAGATCGACATTCTTACAATCCATATTACCCTCGGTAATGAGTGAGCTAGCACTGACAGGACTAAGTGACCTAGCATCAACTAAAGAATCAAAAGTACCCAAAACCTACTCAGTGACTTGCTGCATTACTTCGTGTCCGGATTTCAATTTCCTCGATCTTTTTCTTGGCATTTTGCGTATTTTCTCTTTCCAAATTGATCAGCTGAGTATTGTGAGACAGGTTTGAGCAATGTTTGGCCGAATGTGCAACGGATCCAGAAATCAAAAGACGATTATCCGTGATATTCCACTATACTAGATTATCAGATGAACAATGACACGAACGGATACAAACCCCAATTATGCAATCAAAAGGAATCAACAAACGAGAACCGAATTTCAGCGAGCGAGAAAAGAGCACGTGCGTCACGCAGGTCCAGAACAAGGATATGACAGAGCAACTCGCTGGGCGCGTAAAAACGCGTTGGTCTGTAAAAACAAAAAGTGAGTAAAACAGGTCAGTATTGTAAATACTTGAGTGATGTTAAGAAAACATGAAAACTGCGGTGGTTTCTGAGGGACTTTCCACGACCGGACGTTATAGTCAGTGCGGTGTTCAGTGTAAACAGGCGGGTTCGTAGGCGAACCGTCTGGCAAGCGTACACACGCACGTGCATTGCTGACGTTTTCCTTGCTACATCCCGAGCAGCGCTGATCAATCAGATCCTGTCATCTGCTGTACGACCTTGTGCGGCTTAACCCGACTGCGGGGTTTTTTTGATTTTTGCTTGTATACAGCATTGGCTCACGAGTTTGCGAACTTGTTGGCTTTTTAATGTGCTTGCCTTCACTTTTGCTCGCCGTACTGTTGTACTAAATACACGTATACTTTCCGTCTGCCACCGAATTTTCGAACATAAAATTTGGCGTCACGGCGTCAGACCCTCGAAATGAGTGCTGCATATCTGTTTCGGATCTACGCCACCGGTGAACCATTTTCAAATTGATGGAAGTCGTGGAAATATACTTTCATCGCTCATGTGGATATTTTGCCCCTCTTTATTACCGACGTAAAACTTCCGGAAGAAATTAAACTGAAACTTCCTTGACTAAATCTTGGGTGATGATTTTCGAAGGATTTCCGACTCTTTTGGTCTGCGCGACAAAACTTCGTTGAAGGATGCGCTGGAAACTTTGGACAAACATTTTGGACCCCTAAAAAAAGCCTGTATGGCACGTTACACGTTTTTACCATGAAACAGCAGCCCGGAGAGAAAATTGGTGACTTATTGTATCTCTGTTCCTGTATGCCTCGCGCGGCTGTGACTACACGTACGTGCCAGGGAAGAAAATTGGAGTGGTGCTTTTTGTTCAACAACTGATTTCGGGCGTTTATAATAAAGGATTCGTGAATCTATGTTCGCGGAAAATTCCCTTACACTCAATCGGGACATTGCATGGGATTTTGCGTGCACCGAATAGGATATCGTGGGAAGGGGAAACTACTGCACTCCAACAAAGTCAGCAAGGATATTACTCCTATCAAAGCTGTCGCACCGAATATGAATGATGTCTCCAAACGAAGTGTTTACCGCCTCAAATGTAGAAGAACCCAACACGAAGGTGACTGTATACTCCGACCTGCTTCAAAATGTTCAGTGCCGCGTTCGCGGTGAGTGTTGCCATTTTGCTCGTGTGTGTAGAAAAAGTACTGTTTTCCACGTGTGTGACACAAACTCCAGTGACCTATGTTCCACAAACCAGCTTCTTGATAACATTTACGCCTTAAATACTCGTTTTTCTTGTACCCTGTTGCATGATGCCGAACTTTAATCACCTTTGCCTGATGCTAGCAAAGTCTATTTCGGACACTATAATAAAGCACGTTCTCCAAAGGTGGAAGTAGACTCGGCCTCACCTATAATTGTAATGCCTCAGGATTTCATTGCAATGGAGTCACCACCTCACCTATACAACAGTCATTGTACACTTTGGGCAGTTACTCAAACTATAAAGTGACCATTCTTGGTTTTGTCCCTGTAACGTTATTCTTGAACGTAATTGGCAAGTGCCAGATAGCCATGCACCTATCCGGGAGTAACACTGAACCGCTCTGGGGCCGAAACACCACGGTATTGCTGCCAGT
Organism: Fasciola hepatica; assembly: GCA_948099385.1. Classification (NCBI taxonomy): domain Eukaryota; kingdom Metazoa; phylum Platyhelminthes; class Trematoda; order Plagiorchiida; family Fasciolidae; genus Fasciola; species Fasciola hepatica. Next base: position 4,541,973 of record CANUEZ040000131.1, read on the forward strand.
TGCACCGTGCGCTGACGGAATCCCTGTAGCAAACGTGGAAGGTAATGGTGTCCGGGCAAAGTATCTTAGCTTCTTCAAGGAGAATATCGGGCGCAAAGCAACTTGACAACACAGAATGCGGCTGCCTTCCAATGCAACTCCACTCAGCATACATCAGCTTCAACGGATATTACGTGCCGAAAGAGAGGCAGCCACTGAAGCTCTTCGGGAAATGCTTGAGAACGATTGAACTAAGTCAATACAATGCTGTGAGTGGCTGGTTGGTTTAATTCTCTAGAAATAAGGATTTGTGCAAGTCCCTGTCAATTCACCTTTGCTAAGAAAATGTCATAATTAACAGATTTTCGTCGCCCACTGAAGACCGGATGATGGTGAAGTTAGTGATTGCCAAGATATTCTAGAATTTGGATTTGAGGAGCACCTGTTTTCACACTCCACTCAAGACTGATTCACGATCTCTGACGGCCCTCTCAACAAAGTATGAACCTTTCAATACAAAATTCTGAGTGCAAGCTGGCTATTGCACCGTTAGCCGGGCTTACGACACATTCAATCGCAGACCTGGAATGCTGAGTAGCCTACACGGATGAGATCTGCTTGTTTCGCAGACCGCCCGAAGAGCATGCGCCCTACTTAAATAGCGTATGGCCCCGGCCGAATAAACCAAATATGTCCTTGATAATGATGATATAATAGTTTATTTCGGATAACCCCGGAACGTGCTGCACTGCGAGACCAAACAGTGCAGTTGAAAGCTGAATCAGAGTCACGGGAAGGTTGGACAATTATGGAAACGCAACTGAATGTGAGGGAAAGCATTCAAGTCAATCGTTGCAGTACGGCCCGGCAAAATTAAACTCAAGGTCAGGGGGTCGTGCCGGTTAAAGTAAAGTGTATTTATTCTGCCAAAGTGTGGAGTGGATGGGGATTAGTAAAGATTTACACAAATCCTACGAAAGGAAGACTGTCCTGCTGGGGAACCATCTTGGATTGACGGATACATGGATATCGTAAAAAAGAAGCATTCCCGAATGGGACGCAATCGAGCAACAGAGATTTGAAATGTATTAGGGAGAATACGATGTAAACTTACACGATGCAAAAAGGTGGAATTACACATAAAGAACAAGAAAACTAATCGAGGATTACAGCTGTGAAGGTCGGTGATCGTATATCGGTTGAGCTATTTGGATACCAAAAGGAAGACAAACTGGACTGTGATTGCCAAAGTGATAGTGGAAGGAGTGGTTGGATAAAAACACATAGACTTTGAGCGAATGGCTTGTTTCCAGGAGAAAGGAATATAATGCACCAAAATGAAACTGGGAACTGGCGAAAAATTGACGGGTGGTGCTAAGCTACGACGGCGGCAGAAAAGAGGCTTGCAACAGAGATGATCAATGAAATGACAGGTAGGTACTCACATACTGATATTTCTTAGCGAAGACCCCACGTGGTGAGAACAGTGTATCAAGGATCGGAGGTGTCTGAGACGATCTATCGGAATAGAGCATGTGGAAGGAAGTGCACAAAACAACCGATGAATAGATTTGAAAAGTTTGGCCGCCGGATATGGGCGGAGTGTATGATAAACCACAGTGGACTACATACCTGGACCGTGGTTGCCAACATCATAGTGGAAGAAGGGCCCCGATGAAAACATGTACACTTTGAGAGGGTTGTTTTACTTTCAGAAAGAAAGGAATATATTGCATCAGCATAAAACTGGGAACTGGCGAAAAATTGATATGTGGTGCTCAACTACAACAGTAGGAAAGCCACAGCTAGCAAAAATGATGAAGTGGCGGCAGGAGACTACCAGTTCATGTTCGTTTCAGAAGGTGGACCACTTTATGGCGGCAGAACAGAACTCTGTGGCACAAAAGCTCATTAGATGTGCATATGTGGGACATGATAACTTGCTAGATGAGGATACTGTTTTGCAAAAGCCTTATGTGGGCGAACAGCGGAACTGACAGAAGAAGCAAACAATCAGAGGCTCATCGATTATTGGGAATTTCTAGAGATATATTTCGCGGTGTCATAAACTGCTTGGAGATTGTGGTACGGAAGTGAAAAACAACACTTAATGCTTTACTTTTGGAGTATATCAGTAAAAGTAGCACCAAAAGATACGCTTTATCTTAGAGAATGGTTAAGTTTACAAATGACTGGTGAATAGTTTAGTACGAAATCGTGGGGAAGTGAGGCGGGATCAATGAGCAAAGGATATTGATGGGTTCTTAAGTATGCAATAATTATGCATTAAAGGAAGCAAATTTTGCCGGGCGTAACGAGCGGTTAGTTATGAGGGCGAATTTTGAAGCAAGCACGATGGAGGCTCCATGTTAGCTGGAAGGGAAAGCTGCATATTTGCAGCCTTTTGAATACATGAGTTTTATATTTTCGGTCTTCTTTTTAATCCGCGACCGGTGCTAGTGGTTGGAGCTGACCGTGCGCTGGACACCCAACCTGAAAACCACTCCTGGAGACAGGAGGTGCGATTCATCTAGTTGCGCCCCCACATCATTGCTGACGTCCTGCACGTTTGATGTGTACCGGCCAAAGCTAGGGATCTGTCTGCGCCCCGTACCGGCGGGATTTGCACAGGTGATGTTGGTCGAGATCATAAATACGTAGAGATGGAGTAGTCTAGGAGATAGTTAGGGGTCCTGGAGAACAGGGTCAATAAGTGAGCGACGGAATGATGGGCGGATTTCAGATTTTCAGCCGGAAGTGTGGGTCAGAAAGTTCGCCGGTGTTATCTCCGGATCAATCTAAGACATCAAAATTGAGATGCGCGCCGGTTGGTATCTGGGAGCATAGGAGTGGAGATGCGCAGTCTGGAGTGCTCTCAACTTAGGATCAACGGTCAAAATGAAGAGAAGAATCTAGTAATTTAAACGCAGACTACCTTGGAAAGAATGAGTCGATAGGAGTGAATGAAAAATAATGGCCAAAACTAGAAATAAGAATGATGACTTAGGGGTCAATGATTTTTGTCAGAATTGGATTTAGTGTTGGAGCGCTGGGGTAAAATAAAGAAGGGGGTGAGGTCAGCTCGGAACGAGCAAAGCCATTTAAGTGTGATGTAGATAGGTAAAAGATGTTAGAGCGCCTGAATTGAGGAGAATCTAACAAGAGCAGTATCAGCGATGTAAGCCATTCCAAAGGGTACTAATATGCTGGCGATGGAGAGGACACATGGGGTAGGTGATGTCGATTCTGCAAAGAATGTTACCCGGGCCATGCTTTCTTTACCTTTCCAAAACCTGGGTTACCTTCATAAGCTTGTTCCAACGTGGTGCACGTATGGGTTAGTTGTAATATTTTGAAGACAAAAATATTTTGTAGGGACCATTTTGAAACTCTCTAGTATCTGGCAGGCCCGAAGGCTTTTGGGAAGTCTGTTCCAAAAACGGGAATAGACGGCGGTGAAGAACCTTTCTCTTAGTTGTGTCCTGGAGTATGGAACTTTAGTAGTATGATTTCGGTTACGAAGAAGGTAGGGTGGGTGTTGAGCAAAACATAGATGAGTTATGGACGTATATGCTGTAGAATGTAGGGGGTTTAATAGAAGATAAAGACTGAGTTTCATATGTCGTAGCCACAGGGGTTCAAATTCTAATAGCTTACATCTCTCTTTGTGATTCAAGGGAGATGATGAGCTGAGTAAGTGCTTGATAAATGATCGCTGAACTCTTTCGATCGCAAGTCTGTCAGATTTGGTCATGTAATTGTATGCCAGAAAGCGGTACACGGGCTGCGGTCTGGCGTGGAATGTAAAGATCAGAAGCCGGCTGTAGCACATTCTTAAAGTTCCGCGGATTAGGACTATCGTTCTCTTTATCTTAGCCACCTGGTAGGTGGCTTGTTCTTGGAAGGTGAGCGTGCAGGAATACTGCAGGCCGAGATCTCGTAATAGCGGAGTAATAAGAATGTACTAGTCGTTCAAAGCGAGGGATTCGGGAGGAATTTGACTTTTATAAGTAAGAATGGCACTCTTAGCAGCGAAGAAACTCATTTTCCAAAGGTCGCGCCATAAGTCAGGAGAGTTTAGGTCATCAGCTTCTTAGGTGAGGGTATAGGTCAGGGTATGAGGTTCAAAGGAATATACGGTTATGATATCATCGGCGAACAGAAACGCGGTGCCGTGGCGTATTTCTTTGAATAGGTCGTTAATGTAGAGAAGAAATAAAACTGGGTCCAACACACTGCCCTGCATAATACCACTTGTGACTGGCTGGGGTGATGAGAGGTACCTATCAATGTCTACTACCTGCGATCTCATGCTCAGCTAGGATAACAGCCAACAAAAGAGTGGGTCTGTTGTTCCCTAAGATTTAACCTTGGTTAGCAGCTGCCCATAGGACACTCCACCAAATGCTTTCATTTTATCAAGGAAGATAACGTTGAATGCCTCTCCGGAGTCATCCGACCTTGCGATTAGATTGAGGAAATCAAGTTGGCAGGTCAGACACGAACTGAACTTTAGGAAGCCGTGTTGGCTTTTATATAATAACCCACGGGTGATCATAAAATTGACGATCTCATCTTTACTTACTCGTACCATTATCCTGGATAAAACGGGAGTGTGTTTTATGGGGCCGTACTTAGTAGGGTCATGTGAGGCACCCTCCTTATGGAAGGGAATGACAACGAAAGTTTTCCACTGGGATGGGAAAATGCTTCGTGACAAGAAGAGGTTAAAAAGTTCAGCAAAAGCATCACAATGTCAGGGCCGCCAAGACGAAACAGAGCTAGAGGGATGCCATGGGGTCCAGGGCGGGTCAAGGGCAAGATGGTATCTAACAGCTTTCTGACTTCGTTGGCTGAGAATGCCATGGTTGGCAAGGTTATGGCAGTCAAGGAGGTGAGATCCTTGGTTGGACTACCGTGGTCTTTTATGGAGAAAGAAGCAAAGAAATTATTGAATGCCTCAGCGAATAACTTAGGCCAGCTATTATAAACGTTCTCTGATAGGAGCGAATATGGTACCTTGTTTGTACAGAGAGGGTTTTGAGTTTTATTAAGGCCAGAGAGGTGGGCTGTTTTATTCATCTGTTTGAGAGCGTACCGTTCTTGCTTTTTCAGCTTGTTCTTCTTTTCACTTAGAAGCTGACGTAAGAGGCTGCTAAGGCACAAAACAATAGAGAGGCCATTGGTCCTTTCGTAGGCAAGCTACAACTTCTCGAATTGGCGTTGTATCTTTTGTTGTCGATAGGTCTTTCTCACACTGAATTCGATTATCTCGGGAAAGATGATGTTTAGAGAACAAAGTAAGTTAGAGCACATCACATCCGAAGCCAGCTGAGGATCAGACGTTTGAAAGAATTCAGCCCAGGTCTGATTACGCAGGATGGTAGGCAGAATGTCCCAATTTGCATTCCGGAAAGGTTTTCCATTTTGAAGACTTTCCTGGCGATGCGGCTGAGCGGGGGATTCACATGTTATGACCTCGTTATCACAATCAGAAAAGTGACTAAGGACATTTGCCTTTATGTTTCGGAGGCCTGAAGTAAGGATAAGATCAAGAATATTGAACCTCTGGTTGGTGATTTTACGTGTTGCGTCATCCGCCTGCACGAACACGAGATAAAATTGCATAATTTCGGAGGGAACTTCAGGGTTGTCCAACAAATGCCAGGGAGGTTTGTAGCTGCAGCCATCTTCGTTGATACTTTTACCACATTCATCATTTAACTGAATGCTGACTGCCAAGCGCGGTTGCGATTTGACCGGTGCTCTTGCGCACGCTCTCACGCACGCCCCCAAAGACACGCTAACCACCATCTCTCCCAATCGCCTTCTTGTTTTCACGGGTCGTTAGGAGTACCGTTCTGGTTAACATATTCGTACATTACCGAGCATTAAAGTAAAGTGCAAGTGGTCCCCGCAGTACGGAAGACCGAAGCAAGCGTTTACTAAGGAAACCGCGAAGTGAGGTCCAGCTACCTTACAACTGGTGAGCCCGACGTGATCCCCGGTCAAGTGAGTTTCCTTGTATTTTACCGTTCAAGGTCCCGTCTGAGTGCGTTTTTTATGTTCATTATTCCCCTATTTGTCGATTTCTTTTAGTAGGTTTACAAAATAATTTTTTCCATACATATTTTTGTTTGCTAGTTCCTCGTGATTTTTTCTTTCGAGGATTATACTGCCACACTGGTCTTTGGTTCCTTTGCTAGTCTGCGTTCGATACAGTAATCGCTTTATCTGCCAAACGGATGCCCCGCTGAGACCCCACCGTTGGGGCGATCACGCTGCACATACTGGCATTTAAGCCTGCTGATCCAGAACTCTGGTTCACGCTGGTCGAGTTAGAATTCGAAAACTGCCGTATAACCAGCGACGCCAGCCGTTTCAGGTGGGTAGCAGGCCGCCTCCCGCCAGAGGTCACACTGCAAGTAAGGGACGTAATAACCTCTTCCCGAAGCTATGAGGCTTTAAAGGAGGCTGTCATTGCCCGCACGACCCCAACGCAGGACCAACGTATGCAACAACTTCAAAACGTTGAGCTTGGAAGTGGGAAGCCCTCCGAACTGCTGCGTGAGATACAGCGCTTGAGAGGACCGATAATAGGCGAGGACCCGCTCTTGAGGGAACTTTGGCTGCAGCGTTTGCCGCATAACATTCCAGTTTTACTAAGTGCCACGCGCAAATGCTCGCTGGAGGAAACTGCAGCGATAACCGACGACATTAAATCACGATACAACCCCGCTGTAGCTGGAGTAACCAGGCCCTCCGTCGCAACGGTGTCTGTCTTGCCAACATCTAACGACCTCGAGTCAGTTTTGTCTAGAATTGATGCGAGCCTGCAGCGCCTAGCAGTAAGAAGTGGGTCACAGGAGCGGCACTGCACACGCTCACCATGGCCCCACTGTCCTTCACTTTTACGACGTCTCGGATCTTTAAAAGAAGGGCATTGTAAATACCACGGTCGCTTCGGTGAGGGAGCCAAACGATGCGAACCCGGGTGTACGTTTCCCGGTGCTCATCAGTTGAACTAACCCCCCGGCCCGTGATGGCGAACCGCGAAGCCGGGTATCAGACCAAAGGCCACCTTTCAAACGTAAGGGACATCATTTCAAATAACCTATTTCTTGTAGATACCGGCGCCGAAGTGAGCGTCCCCCCCCTCTAACCGACTGAGAGGCTACAAAAGCTCACCGCAGGCCCAAGCACTACGAGCTGTCAGTGACACGGCCATCCCAACGTTCGAACAGCGGTCGCTCACCTCAAACTTAGGTTTAAAGCGCAATTTTCGTTGGGTATTCATCATCGCCAAAGTCCCGTACCCAATTATAAGCATTGACTTCCAGCAACACTTTGACTTTTTAGTTGATGCACAGCGCCGCAGAGTGGTGCATTGTCAGACCACTCTCGTTGTTGCGGGTCATAATTCGCCAGTGATTCACGTCACGCCTTTGTACGTTCAGCCACCGGCACATCAACCATATGGCAAACTCATCGCCGCCTACATGGCCATGTTTCAGCGGGCCGGGCCTCTCTCAGCAGAGACCACCAACGTCACTCACAATATCGATACTAAATGACTCCTAGTGTTCAGTAGGCCGCGTCAGTGAGCACTAGAAAAGCTTTGTGCTGTAGAAGCTGAATTCGAACACATGCTAGAACTGGGTATAATACGCCCTAAGTCCAGCTGCGTCTGGCGAATCTGTGGTGATTTCAGAGCGAATAACAAAGCCACCGTCCCTGACCGATACCCAATTTCCCATGTACGTGACCTTAATTCGTTTTTATCAGGTTTCTCCTTCTTCAGCCGTGTCGATTTAATATTGGTTTATTTTGAAGACGCCCAAAGCATGTCATTTGCACAGTCTTGTTGATACAGGTGATGGAATGGACAGATATTATTCATGAAAATGTGGAAACTTGGGTCAAAACTTAAGATAAAAAGCTCAGAAAGGGGAATAAAGTAGGATGAAAATAGGATAAATTTATTCACACCATAGAGGTTGTGGGGAGTTTAAATGATTTCAAGGGCGGATTTAAATGGACGTCAGGCGAGTTTGAATTCAAGGTCAGATAAGGAATATGGCTGGTCCGGATGGGTGCACATGAAGGCTGACTGATAAACATGAGAAAGGCAAGAAATCGGTATAAGGAACTGCAGTAACGACAGACGATGGAGAAAAAGTAAGGTGCGCTGCAGTGGATTAGATATCAGTGAAGCAATAATACTCTACAGTGGACTGTCGGTGGACAGGGCACAAAAACTCATCGGTAAACAGGGATCGAGCAATACAAGAAGTGGAGGGTTGATCAGATGACAGAAACGATTTAGAAGAATTGGATACGGTAGGTGTGAGGCACAGATATAGGATTGATGACGGTTGGTGGGATGATCGCAAGAGCAGTGGCCGATGAAGAACTGCAAGATGCAGAGCGCGTGCACACATACATATATGCGCAGGATTATATATATGTATCTATGTTATATATATATATTTATATATATATAAGAGGAGCAGGAGCAGTAAGAACGTGGTCCTAAAAAGAAACTATCAGTCATTGGAGGGGTTGATAAGGTTAGATCGATTGATTGTAGAATTCACTTTGAAATATCGTGGTGGATCATCTTCATAACTAGTGCACATGGCAGCCCAACCAAGAGAAAAAAAGGGTACGGGAGCACAGAAGTGATGATGACTGTGAGAAGCAGTTCACGATGGAGTGAAGATGAAGGATAGGATCGAAGAGGACAGTTGAGAATGGGTCTAATCATTTGATCAATGCAGGTGCGAGATGTAGTGATGGAACAGAGGAATCGGGTAGTGACAGGTCAAACGATTTGGAACTGTAAAAGAACACTGTGACGTAACGTTGTCATTACAATGGCGTAACATGGAAAAGCGGACCACACTGGAAGGTACAGAAGAATGCCTGTAGCGAGCAATAAACGGATCAAGGGATGGAAGCAATGACCGAGGAGACTCAGGTAAGAAATCACCAATCAGATCATTTTACTGCAGATGGAACACGAAGGAGGCGGAGAAGGAAGCAGGACGCCCCAGGATGAGTGAACCAGTAATAGAACAAAAATGTTAAAAAAATGAATGCGCGACGGAGTTGGGGCAATGGATCTGGAGATCCGCGTGCCAGCAGACAGCTGAACAGGTGGATGCTAATCGGGACACTGCCCAATGGAAAGAATCACAGAGGAATCGCGGAGCCAAAAAAGGAAAATATGGTGGTGGTGAGTAGATAACAAATGCGACTGTAGTAGATGCCAATGTTGGAGCGGCAAGTTCTAATATGCGAATTGATCATGGGTGCGGGTGTGATCGGTGCATAATGGCATTGGACACGTGGAGGGAGAACGAGGAGGGATTTAACAAAACAGCAGGTAGTGGGGTATACGAACGCTATCAATGGGCTATCTGAGCAGACGGTAATACAAAGTGCATAGGTAATAGAAGCCGGCAATGACGGCGGGTGGAAGAAGAGACTTTGGCGTGCGACGGCAGAGAAGAACTGTTGGGACGATGGTGACTTAATGCAATAAAAGTTGATGTAGAGAGAGGCGATATGAGAAAGGACAGAACGGGTAGGTGTGCACACAGCGGCAGGCGACAAAAATGGGAAGCGGTAACAGATGATAAGAACTATAGGTGAACAAACTGTGGCGGAAAATGAATGGGGACCATACAATTTTCAGCCGACAGCATTAGATTCGGTAGTCCGAGAAAAGTTGGGGTTTGCGATCCTCAGCCGGTGCTAGTGGATGGTACTGGCCGTGCGCTGGGCACCCAACCTGAAAAACACTTCGTGAAGTGAACACGGGAGGTGTGATCCACCAGTCTGATTGCGCTCGCACATCTTTGCAGACGGCCCGCATGCCCGATACGCGCCGGCCATAGCGGTGGATCGGACCGGACCCCGCACTGTTAGGTGTGGCACGAGTGGTCACTGATAACTGTACAGGGGACAAAACGCCCGCGATAAGGATGCCTGATCCAGGAAAAATTGACCAAGACTTGAGACAACGGACAGCAGAGCCAAAGGAAACACCGGGTGGTAGACGACCGGTGTGGCAATATTATCCAAGTGCACCTGCCAGGGAGATGGTAAGTACGGTGCCCTGAGTGGTTGGCCGTCACTGAGAATCACTAGAAAGAGAAAGGTATAGAGAAGCGCAGTCTGGGTGTGCCCCAGCTGACAAGCAACGGATACTGAGGAGAATAAAATGGATATGATGGATAACAGATGAAAGTAGGTGAGCAATAGGGTTATCCTATGAAGGCAGAAGGTAAGTTCACTATAGATCAGTAAAGGCAATGGCATTAGTTCGCGGCACTAGAGAGAGGGGGAGTGTCGGGCATGGGGTGTACCTAGTGGCATGTGGAGTAGAGGCAGTAGAGTTACAGAGTGAGGCCTCATTCAAGGGCCAGGTCGGTGGAGACGAGCTCATTGGTGAGCAATATAGCATTGGGGACTGTTAAGTATAACAAGAGTCCGCGCCTAAAAGCGAACATTGAGGTGGCACTGAGTAAGCTGAGGGAGCTTATTCCAGATTTTGGAAGAGGCTGACAGAAAAAATCAAGACTTCAGACCGAGATTAGAATGAGAGACGGGGAGAGAGAAGGCTCGATGTCGGACCGGGTAGGAGCAGGGCTCAGCGATTAAGATGGGATAAGAGTTGTAGGTCTGGTTACCGATTAGCTTAAAGAGAAAAACCAGGTTGAGCCTCATGCGACGAATCCACAGAGGCTCATTTTGTAGGAGCTTACGGAGCTAGAGGTATGTCAGGGCTATGGACACGCCCAACAGCCTTTTGGTGAAATTGTGCTGACCGTTCTCAAGAGATGCGGTAGAGGAACATGGCCAGAGGCTGCAGGTAATGGGACAATATTCTTGGAGCGGTCTCACGTGTGAGGGATACATGGAGAGGCGACTGGCCGGTATTGACGAACACCGATGGATCAGGCCCAGGGTTCGCTTAGCTTTGGCGATTTGGAACGATGCCTGTTCTGAGAAGTTAAAGGAACAAGAGTAGCGTACGTCAAGATCGGCAACCATGGGATGTATTGGGATGGGCAGGCCGTCCAGACAAATTTGGTCGGGTGGTACAATGCACTTGTAAGGTAGGAGGAAGCTTCTCTGCGCACAGAACTTCTTGAACTGCGAAAAGCTCCAAAGTTGGAGAGAGGGTAGGTCACGCGACATGTTTCACAGGGTCACGAATAAGTCATTAGGGAGGAAGGAGTACACTATTTTTATATCGTCGGCAAAGAGGAAAGGAGTGCCTTGTCGAATAGAAGAAAAATGTCATTGATATAAATAAGGAATAGTAATGGGCCTAGGACACTGTCTTGGATGACTCCGTTAGTAATGGGTTTGGCAGAGGATAGGTGGCCATCAGCGATCACAGCTTGTGATCCGTGAGAAAGATACGAGAATAGCCAGGAGGGGAGAGGGCAGTAATACCGAGAGACCAGATTTTGGCTAACAGATGCATGTGGGGAACACGGTCATAAGCCCTAGACATGTCGAGGTACAGGATGATTACAGAGTTTTCGGTGTCTGCAGCAGATCATAGGACATTGAAAAAGCCTAGCTGGCAGGAAGAGCGGGAATGGGAGTTCAAGAAACCATGCTGACCAGGTTTCAGCAGGTTGTTGGATAAGAGGTACTGGACAATGTGTTTTTTGATAATTCTCTCCATGATTTTGCAGGCTACTGGGGTGTGATTATTGGGCCGATAGTTATCTGGGTCATGTAGTGCACTTCTTTTGAAGCGCAAAATTATAACAGAGGATTTTCATTCAGGTGAGACGAAACTGTGAAACATGGAGTTGGTGTACACATTAAGTAACAATAAAGGGAGGTCAGGACCACCTAAACGGAGGAAAGCCGGTGGGAGATCATCTGGTCCCGGTTTCGAGGAAGGTTCAATAGAGGAAACTGATTTTTCCATTTCTAGATGGGTGAGGGGAATCGATGAAAGAGAGGCAGAGGTGCACGGGTGGATTGTAGGAGGGGGAATACCAGGACAGCTTGTAAGGGAGGAAGAAAAGTGCTCACTGAAGGCCTCAGAAATAGATGCTGGAGTATTAGCGGTAGATGAGCCATAGATGAAGAACTTGGGCGAGGTATGATTGGATTGATTGGACCTTTTACTAAACAGGTTGGACAAGTAGCCAGTTTCGTTTGGGTGTGCTAGGGTGATGGCCTCTTGCCTTCTCAGATGCGAATCGGCCACGCGAAGGAGCTTCAACTGCAGCTGGTTTATGCGCAGAAGAGTTGTAAAGTCGTGTGATCTTGCAAAGATAAGTTGCAGCTTAGACAGCTCACGCTCTAAAAGTGATAGGCGTGAGCCGCTGGACTTGGGACGTGGATCGGCACATGGGTTGGCGGTACTCAAGCAGTGCAGGAGGTTTGAGTAGAGAGAGTTCACAACAGTGAGGGGATCGGAGAGAGGGAAAAATGTGTCCCAAGTAAGGGAGCGGATTGTCATCGGCTCTAGGAGCCAGTTACAGGAACGGTAGTCAGTCGGAACAGGGGGAAAGGGTTGCATCGGATGAGGACAGCTGAAGCATCTGTACTCGCACTTGATAATACGGTGGCCACTACCCGGGAAGTGATCAGTTATCTGGGTGGTCATATCAGTATCATCACTGGGGAATACCAGGTCCAAGATGTTGTTCCCCCTAGTAGGGCAGTGCGTACAACCAGATCCCAGTAGAAGAGGCCGATATCCTTAAAAATGCCGTCACTACGCCATTCGGGCTGCTCGAGTTTCTGAGAGTGCCGTTTGGACTCAGCAATGCAACCCAGACCTTTCAACGGTTCACGCACCATGCAACTGGTCGTTGGAAAAATGTCCACGTATACCTGGATGATATTTTGGTGGCGAGTCCTTCAGAGCAAGAGCACGCTACAAACTTACGAGCAGTTTTCGAGCGCCTTAGCCAGCACGGCGTTACGATCAATATCGCGAAATGCGAATTAGGCCGGGCTGATATCACCTTCATAGGACATTCTATTTCATCCTAGGGTATTCGTCCTCTGTCAGATAAAGTTTCCGCTATTCGCGACTACCCTGAACCCCAATCTTCTCGCCAGTTGCGTCAGTTTGCCGGCCTGGTGAATTTCTACCGCCGATTCATTCCTCACTGTGCGGAAGTGACGCAACCCCTCACCGACCTGTTGTGCGGAGGTAAGCGGAAGTTCGTGTTTCCCGACACGGCACAAGCCGCATTCGCCTTGGTCAAAGATGCTGTCGCCAACACAGCACGCCTCACCCACCCCAACCCTTTGGCTCATATTTCAGTAGTGACGGATGTTTCGGACACAGTGGTTGGAGCAGTACGTCTACAATTAGTAGACAAGCCTTGGAAACCTTAAGCATTCTTCTCCAAGCGCTCACAGCCCGCTAAATCTAGGTACAACATGTTTGGTACAGTTATTAGCTATCTACTTGGGAATCTGTCATTTTTGACATGCACTCGAAGGCCGTTCGCTCCAGTGTTTACAGATCACAAGCCTTCGGTTTACGCACCAAGGTCAGCTTCCCACTGATGCTCACCAAGCAAGATTCGCCACTTCGACTTTGTCTCACAGTTTACTGTGAACATACGCCACGTCTCTGGGGCACTTAATCCCGTAGCCGACGCCTTATCACGCGTACATCAACTAAGTCTGTCATTGACGTCTAACATCAACTTCGACGCATTGGCACAGGCTCAAACTACAGACCCGAGACATCGAAAAACTTCGACAAAACGGTTCTTTGAGCATAACCACAGTACCTATCCCAAATTCCCAGAATGTCGTCGTGTGCGACATGTCGAAAGATCACCCTAGGCCGGTGGTTCCTGCTGCCCGCATTTATCTCACTTTCCTGGCACTCCATAATCTGGCTCATCCGGTGTGTCTGCCTCGGTAAAACTGGGAATTGAGCGTTTTGTTTAGCACAATGTCAAACGAGATGTCCGTCAATGGGCCCGTGTTTGCCTGCAGTGTCAACGTGTTAAGACCCATAGGCACACTAAGGCTGCTTTAGCCAGGTTCCCAAAACCTGAACCACCTTTTCATCATGTGCACGTCCACCTCGTAGGACCACTTCCACCCTCGTTTGGGTACGTTTACATACTCACATGCGTGAATCGTTTTACTCGCTGGCCGCAGGCAATTCCCATCTTTCGTCCCACGTCGGAAGAGGTCGTGAAATCTTTTCCGACTGCTTGGGTTAGTCATTTCTGTCGTCCAGCAGTAGTGACCACCATTAGTGGTCCACACTTTGGCGCTGCTTTTGGCAGCCCACTCGCTACTTTCGGTTGCCAAAACGTTGGGAAGACAGCTTTCAACCCTCAAACCAAAGATACGGTTAAGGGTTTTCACCGGCAGTTAGAAGCCGCCCTTCGAGCAAACGGCAATCCCCTGTGAAGTGAAACACTACCATTAGCACTCTTAAGCCTGCCTAGTACCGTTAGGAAGGAATTTCACACAACACCGGCCGTACTAGTATATGGCTGTACACTTCGTCTGCCTTAGGAGTTGGTAACCCCCCACCGACCGTAATTTTTGACTACCGTGACTATGCTCAGCGCCTTGCACAGCACACGCGAGTGCCCAAGGCCAGTCCGCCGCGCGATTAACGGTCTACAAGTTATGCTCCAACTGCGTAAGAAACCGCTACACATGAACTCTTTCGCGTCGATGGAGTTCGGTCACCACTACAAGCGCCGTACGTTAGCCCGTTTTCGGTAACAAAAAGAAGGGCGAAAACCTTCTTCATAGACGTCAGCGGACGACACGACACCTTATCTATCGACCGTCCCAACTTGCCATCATAGAATGAAAGCCGCCCGGCAAACTTTTCCTCCGCTCAAGCCGCTTAGTCACATGCGTCGAGCGAGTTATTACTCGAACCACCCACAGTTACGCCTATTGAAGACTCGGCAGCTAGCCCATCAGAATCTCCAACCGTACCCGCAACGCAAAGTAGCCGCTGCGGACGCCTCCTACGAAATCCCGTCCGCTTGGCCAATTTCATGAAGGTTTTTACAACTGACTGTTAGCAATAAGTTGGGAAGTTCACCATGGACTTACCAACCAACAGGCCCGAGAAATAACAATCGGTAGTTATGATTTCATTTTCTTCTGGTCTCCTAGCCTCTACAACAACACCGAACATCGTTCGCGTGCTGTTATTACGGTTCAACATCCGCCGGCGCCCTCAGGCGCCATTTCGTTCCAGTTTACCTTGCTCTCTCTGAGATGCGTTAAAGCAATCACATTAGTTCCGTCCGTAGCCTCACTGACTCCAGTGCACTTCAAAACACCAAACACTCACTAGACAACGGGACGATTGGTCATCGCGGTACTGCAAGCGACAACTGGAACCCTTTTGGATGGACCTGACGCGGCTTTTTCAGGTTACCACGCGTATGAGACCCGTGGATGCCAAAACGCAGTTGGACCTACGCACATCGGACCTCGAGACTGCGGGCACCGTTGAACTCATCAGCAGTCGTCCGACGTCACCAACATTATAACGGTCGAGCTACGAGGAGTTCCTAGACGATCAATAATTCCGGCCTACTGCCACGATCGAAGCCCAACTCCGTCGGACGTCTAGGGGGGGGGCCTGTAGCGGTGGCCATCTTCCTTGATACTTTTACCACATTCATCATTTAACTGAATGCTGACTGCCAAGCGCGGTTGCCATTTGACCGGTGCTCTTGCGCTCGCTCTCACGCACGCTCTCAAAGACATAAGAAGTACCATAAAATTCTCAAACAACTACATAATTCCAACGACTTTTCATTTTTTATTCGTCTAAACCGCCTCTCCACTCTTATTCAACGACAAGATAATACGCGACTTCGTGACCAAGAAGCTAAGGCTTTGAGTCATCCTAACAAGTCGCAACTTCTTTCTATGTTGCATAAGTCTAGAAACGCTGATGTTAAGGCTGACTTCAAACTTCTAATTCTGGATAATAACTCATCTATCACCTCCCCACCTTGTATAGCCGAAGCCTTCAATGCATTCTTTGCTTCAGCCGTGGCTCCAGCTACTGTCATTGCCCCGCCCCCATCTTTAACACTTACCGACTCTATCCTTTCTACGATACCCTTTGATGCCAGGAGTATTTCTAGGCTACTATCCAATAGCAAACCCTCTCCTCGATTAGGCCCCGATGGCTTACCACCAATTGCACTCGTCAATGGTGGACCGGATCTCGCCCTGTTGTTGCTTAACCTTTTCACTCTTTCACTTAATGGTAGCACCGTACGTGATAACTGGAAGCGCTCGGTAATCGTTCCCATTCATAAAAGAGGACCCTTACATGAGGTATCCAATTATCGCCCTATAAACCATACCCCATCCTATCCAGAATAATAGAAAAAATAGTTAAACATAATATTATTCACTATTTATTAAGCCTCAGTCTTATTAATCACAACCAACATGGATTCCTCCGTTCACGGTCCTGCATGACTTGTCAGTATGATTTTCTGAATCTCGTCACCGACTCTGCTGAAAGTGAGAAATCTCTTGTTGTTCTTTATCTTGATTCATCCAAGGCATTTGATCGTGTCCCTCACCCCCACCTTTTAACAAAGCTACGGTCATTTGGGATTGTCGATCCACTTCTTTCTTGGTTCTCGTCTTACTTTTCTCATCGTTCACAGGTTGTCTTAATTAACGGGCACACCTCTTATCCTAAGCCTGTTACTAGCGGTGTCATTCAGGGCAGTGTTTCGGGCCCCCTGCTTTTCCTCCTATATATAAATGATATGTTTCCAACAATACTTAATGGCACGCCGTTTTTGTTCGCGGACGACATTAAGATAGTCTGCACTTTCTCGCCTGGCAACCTCAGTACTACTATCCCTAAAATCTCTGCTGATTTAGCCGCTCTTGATGAATGGTGCTCAACCTGGGCGATAAAATTCTCCGCCGACAAGTGTATTTTCCTCACTTACAAATGCCAGGTTTCTCATGGTTCTTTATGCATTAGCGGTTCACCCATCGACAGCCAGCCTTTAGTAAGAGACCTTGGCTTAAGTTATTCTTGCTCTTTCAACTTCTCGGAACATGCTGTCCTCCAAACGGCGAAGGCTTAAAAGTGTCTTGGTCTTCTGTTCAGATCCTTTCAGCTTAGGCAGAGCATTCTCTACATGTACAAAGTACATGCCAGGCCCCTTCTTGAATATTGTCCCCTAATCTTCACTAGCATGAAAAAATTCGACAGGATTAATATCGAATGTATTCAAAGAAGATTCACAAAACAGCTTATCGGTTGGTCGTCCAACTTAAACTACAGGGAACGATGCTTATCTCTCAAAATCGAACCACTATGGCTTCGTCGCATCAAGCTAAATTTGATATTTCTGTATAAGCTATTGACTAAGCAGTCCTATTCCTCCAACCAGTTGTGCTTCTCCCCGGATACTGGATATTCACTCCGGAATAGACAGTATACTATTACCACACCCTCTGCGAGGACTGTTCTACGCTCTAAGTTCTTTCTCTTCGCGTACTCCAGAATCTGGAAAAAACTTCCCTTGCACATCAGATCTTCTCGGTCAAAATATGCATTCGTGCATGCTATTGATAAATTCCTTACTGTCCCAACTGTTTTGCGCTTATTCAACGTTCACGTAACCGAACGTCAAGCTTACGAGATAGGCCTCGACTTTAAGGCCATTGCTCTGCTTTCTCTCTTTACCTTACCTTCCAAAATAACCTCACCGCTTTAAAAATTCTGATTGCTTTGTTTGACCGCTTCTCCTAGCCTTCGCCATCGACAGATGTAAGCATGTCTGCGTCCACTAACTGTTTTTCCATACCAACTTATAGGATCCTGCCAATTCAACTTTGAAATAAATCCTTTCAGATGCGCTCGCATCTATAGACACCACCGTCTTACTCCCCACAGGTTGTCAATATCTCTCACCCGCTCCACGATTTATTACCTTTATTTAGTTATATTGCGTCTGCGGCCATGAAACCAACCTCAAAATTGCCATAAAAACTGCTTCAGTATCCAAATCCTGGTTGGATTTATATATATATATATATATATATATATATATATATATATAAATATATATATATATATATAATATTTGCATATACAAATACATATATATATGTACATGTATATATATATATATATATATATATATATATATATATATATATATATATATATATATATATATATATATATATATATATATATATACTCATCACTGTCCTATAATTATTAACACAATCATGGTGAGTAACTCAACGCTCCTCGATATCTCTTAGCTTACAATGCCTCTCTTCCGCACCAGGTCCCACCACTCATACTTCGCTCACCACCTCTGCGATTTCGAACTGGAAAATCCAGTCTGATTCATCGCACTTAGCGTGACTCACTAACTGAACTCAACACCCAGTTATGACGTTACCATTTGTGCTCCCACCCTATCCCCCAGCTAAGGTTCTTCCGTAATTTCATGCAGAACTTGCTCTTTACTCCTGCTCAATGACCACTCTAGGCGAAATACTAACTTTCCCATTGAAAGTTCTAGCCACACTTAGGCGTTTCCCCTTTAGTCTCACGTTTCATGGCCTCAGTGTGCCTTTAGGATCCGCCGCACCGATGAGCCCGTGTTTAACTTTTGTTTTTCTTTCCGTTAACCGTTGATCCTCGGCTGCGTCACTCTATCTCACTTTCCTTGCCGTAGTCTTTTGCGTCCGACCGCTTTCGCATGACCCGTCCGATGATCGCACCCACGTATACATCAATATATATATATATATATACCTTCGGTATGCTCCACTCACTTGTCCCCCTTCCTAAATAGATTGTGCCACTTTGCTACACACAATTTGCGTATATATAAATAAAACCGTTCCGTCCTTTAGCGATGGGTGCTCGCTCTCACTTAATTCCTGGCTCAGGCTAGAACTCAGCCGTCCCATCCTGCTTTTTTCTGTGCCTTTCTCGTAAACTGAAGCCTTTCCACACGGATCACCATTCCTAAGTAACTAGGCCTCACTTCTCCACGCACATGCTCATGGTAATGTAGTGACCTCGATCGTTTTGAGAAAATGACTATTTTCTGGACACCATTTTGGATCTATTTTCTCCACGATCTTTTCTGACGTTTGACATTGACCTCAGTGTTCTCCGGTTGCCTACGTTTTACTGGACTGACTTTTCCGAGGTTTCCGTCGACCTCGTATCAAATCACTTTCACTTTCGTTCGTTCGCTCGCGGTTCGCTCTCAGCACAGCCGTCGCGTTTCGTTCCGTTTTCCGTTCGGTGTATTTCTCGTATCGGTACTGTTTCGGTGCCACGATATATAGAATACACCTCGCATCTGCAAACCGACTTACGTCTTCTCTATTCGTCCGATAGAGGGGATATCGTTGGTATTCGCTGCTAGACCCGATAGGAGACACGTTCGCCAGCCGCACCCGAACGTCTTCTATATTGGTGAGCCCAAGAACTTCCAGAACCTCCTGGATTATTCGCCCGCCCGGTGAGTCTGTGATTTATCGCTGTTTCACGTCCTCCTTTCGTTGCACGATATATATTTTTTACGATATATTATCGCAACGTAGCCATGTCAGAGGATAAGGCGCAGCTCGACACAAATCTCACTCTGTCTGCGGTTGCCTTTAAACCCGTGGCGTTTATCCCTCATGATCCAGAGGTTTGGTTTGCAGCCTTAGAGCTGCAGTTTGAGGCACGTAGGATTGTTGGCCAACGCCAACGATTTTCCTATGACTTAGAGGCTATTCCAGGTGATGTTATCGCCTCGGTGAGGGATTTGGTAATAAATCCTCCTCAAGTGCAGCCGTACGATCGGCTTAAGGAGGCTATACTTCAACATTTCCTTCCTTCTCGGAAGGAACGGCTACGTCAGCTACTAGCACGGCACCCCATAGGTGATACTAAACCCAGCCGCCACCTAGCTCATCTCCGGTCTTTGGCAGGGCCCGCCGATAAGGATTCGGAGATAGTTAAGGAACTGTGGTTGGACTCTCTACCCTTACACGTTCAGACCACCGTTACTGCTCTCCTCGAGGACTCGTCCTTGGAACGAGCAGCCGCCGTGGCTGACAAAATTGTCGCACGTGTCGGCAGTGGGGCTAATCCCATCATTGCCACGACATCGCGCAATCCTAGGGGTGTCGATCTGGATGAATCGCCGGAGAGGCCTCGGCACTCTCGATCCATCCAGCGCCGCCTGTCCTTCAAGGACAGAGTTAAAATACCTACTCCTCGCAGTAGCCCCCGTAAACAACGGCACGGACGGGCGCCCTCCACTGCACACATCCGCCGTGAATCCGCCTCAACTGCCTCGTCCAAACCAGGTCATCCCACCAGCGGTTTTTGTTGGTTCCATCGCGTTTTCGGACCAGCCGCCTGTGGGTGCAGACAGCCGTGTTCATACGCGGCGGGAAACGCCACTGCCGGCGAGTAGAAGCGGCCGTACTCGCCGGCAATCAGTCTCAGGTTGGCCGTTTATTTTACGTGCATGATTCGTGCACTAACGCTAGGTTCCTAGTCGACACTGGGGCCCAAGTTTCTGTCTTGCCGGTTGGTAAAGACAAGCCACGAGCTTCTCTGCTTCGGCTGTCAGCGGCGAATGGTTCCTCCATTCCTACCTACGGCACGAGACAGCTTGCGGTCAACCTGGGACCACGACGACGGTATCTGTGGACGTTCATTCTTGCGGATGTTCCCACAGGCATACTGGGAATCGATTTTCTGCAGCACTATGAATTACTTGTTGATTCACGTAGGCTGCAGCTTATCGATCCTTCGTCAGACATTAAATTTACGGGTACTGCAGCTCGAACAGATGCGCACCGAATCACAGGATTGTTTTCTAACATTCCGCACGATTTTCAGTCTTTGTTTATTAAATTCCCCATATTGACTAAACCATTTGAAGAGATAGACGCAGCGACCGATCGTGTGGCACACCACATTGTCACTAACGGACCACCAGTCACGGCACGACCTCGCCGACTGGCACCGGACAAATTGGTTTTTCGCCAAACGTGAGTTTGACACTTTACTTTCTAAAGGTATCGTTCGTCCTTCTCACAGTCCATGGGCCTCATCTCTGCACATGGTTCTTAAGAAAGATGGCATTATCTGGCGACCATGTGGCGACTATCGCGCACTAAATTCGGTTACCCGTCACGATAGTTATCCGATACCCCACATACACGACATCACGGCATCACTTCACGGCACGACTGTAATTTCCAAGATCGATTTGGTGCGAGCCTATCACCAGATCCCAGTCGCCGCTGAAGATGTCGAGAAAACCGCTGTCACGACTCCTTTTGGTTTATTTGAGTTCCTACGTATGCCTTTTGGTTTGCGAAATGCTGCTCAGACATTCCAGAGGTTTATCGATAGCATTACACGAGACTTGGAATTTGTTCACGTCTATATCGATGACTTGCTAATCGCATCGTCGAGCGTAGATGAACATTTCCAACATTTGACGCTGCTATTTCAACGTTTGTCCGAACATCGAATAGTAGTCAATCCTGGTAAATGTGAACTTGGCAAACCGGAACTTGTGTTCCTCGGCCACAAGATCACTCGAGAGGGTATTTAGCCTTGCGAGGATAAAGTGCGCGCTATTTTAGATTACGCTGTACCGTCCTCAATCAAGGAGCTCAAGGCATTTTTGGGGTTAGTTAACGTTTATCGTCGTTTCATACCCCATGCCGCTGAACGTTTGCTTCCATTAACTGACCTACTTCGTGGCAATCCACGTAAGTTGTCGCTTACGGATGCCGCACGAGTAGCGTTTTCGGAGATTAAAGCGACATTAGCTCAGACCACGCTCCTCATGCACCCAGTTCCATCCGCCACGCTAAGCATAGCAGTGGATGCATCCGACTTTGCCATCGGAGCGGTCCTGCAACAGTCTGTTTCTGGGATATGGCAGCCATGAGAGTTCTACTCTCGACGCCTCAATCCCACGGAAATCAAATATAGTGCTTTTGGTCGCGAACTGCTGGCTGCATATAATGCCGTTAAGCACTTCCGCCATGCAGTCGGGGGTCGATATTTCATCCTCTTTACAGACCATAAGCCTTTGATGTATGCATTGCATACTAAGTCTACTCGTTACTCTCCACGAGAAGTCAGACATTTAGAATATATTTCACAGTTCATGACTGACCTACGACACGTTAAATGTGAGTCGAACTGCGTTGCAGATGCTTTGTCGCGTATTCCGCTTAATGCCATTAAATCTCCGGTTTTAGACATCCCTGCCATGGCTGCCGCACGGGCACAGGATTCTTCATGTATGGAAGCAGCTCAGTCATCGTCGCTACAGTGTCAGTCCGTACCTCTAGCCACCAGTGCTGGGACTATACTCTGCGACATGTCTACTGGCATACCTAGACCAGTCGTACCCTCTGCATATCGACGTCTCGTGTTCGATACCCTTCATGGACTCTCACATCCAGGCATCGCAGCCAGTCTCCGATTAGTAGCTGCACGATACGTCTGGCCGTCCATGAATAAAGATGTTCGTATGTGGGCAAAACAGTGTCTACAATGTCAACGATCTAAAGTGCATAGGCACGTAGCTTCGCCTATCGGTACTTTTGCTACGCCTGATGCTCGCTTCGATCATATCCACGTAGACATTGTGGGTCCATTGACCCCATCACACGGGTATACCTATTTACTAACGTGCATCGATAGATTTACGAGGTGGCACGAGGCTATTCCCATCTCTATCGTCACGGCCGAATCAGTGGCTCGACATCTGATAGAACGATGGATAGCTTCATATGGTTGTCCTTCCACAATCACTACCGATCGAGGGCAACAATTTGAGTCCGAACTATTCTCTTCATTAACTCACATGCTGGGTACGGAACGCATTCGCACGACCGCGTACCATCCGGCATCGAATGGTTTAGTCGAACGTTTTCATCGCCAACTCAAAGCGGCTCTCAGAGCACACGAGAGCCCCGACTGGTACGAAACGTTACCGCTAGTTCTGCTTGGTATCAGGACTTGCATAAAGGCAGATATCCAATGTTCCGCCGCAGAACTTGTCTACGGCACGACATTACGACTGCCTGGGGAATTCTTTACGCCACGGAGTACAGATTCACTTGCCGTACAGACTTACGTTCATCGTTTGTCTACGTACATGCAAACTCTCGCTCCGGCGCAGACTCGAATGCAGCGACGACAGGTTTTTGTTCCGACCGAACTCGAAATTTGTTCGCATGTATTCATTCGTGTTGATTCGGTACGGAAACCATTACAACAGCCTTACGAAGGTCCATTTCGCGTGATTTCTCATCACGATAAGACCTTTAAGGTTGATCGACACGGTCGCGTCGATACCGTTAGCATCGATCGTCTCAAAGCCGCGTACGTTGATGATAGCGTGTCGCCCGCTGACATGAGATTCGATGTTAACCCTGCACTGCCTGTTGACGACACTTCCGTGTCACGTCAACGTCTGCAGTTGGCGTTGCCTGCTACGACTTCGAATGAGGCTATCGTCTTACGTTCAGGACAGCACCCAGTTGGTACTGCTACGACTTCGAATGAGAATACTGTCTCACGTTCAAGTCAGCAGAGCACGCCTACGCACCCGTCCGTGAATGAGGCTCCCGTCTCACGTTCCGGTCGGAAGATCGTTTACCCAGCACGTTTTCGTGACTGGGTCAAACACGATCTTAACCATTGCACTTCGCAGTAATAACTTTCGTGTTTATCGTTTCGACACGATTTAACATACCTCATTAGTTATTACTGTATTCTAGTCAAGTCCATTGCGGTTGCTACACCAGTTTTTCATTTCTTTTTGTTTCATGGAACCTCGCCATATGGTACGCTTCGCTGGTCCCACGGAATCTGGAGAATTTTGGCACCAACGTTTGCATTCTGGATCGGCCTTGTCGTTCTCGTTCCTGCCCATTTACGAACCTATCGATTTGGCTTCCGGATATCATATTGGTTAACGGTTACCCGACGCTGGACGTTATTGGTGTGGCACACCTTGATGACGATTTACGCAACCGACGTCATTGGCAACGAATCTGGTTTACGCTCGACCACCATCCTACGGTTCCTGCATACCACGGATTTTGCCCGTCAGCATCCTACAGCACAGCTTAATGCACGTATTTTGCACGCATTCGCGCACACGAATACCGTTTGTATGCCATGTCCTCCTTGACATTCGTTTTTCGAAAGCTTTCCGTGCTTTCTAGCGGGGGGCTGCTGTAGTGACCTCGATCGTTTTGAGAAAATGACTATTTTCTGGACACCATTTTGGATCTATTTTCTCCACGATCTTTTCTGACGTTTGACATTGACCTCAGTGTTCTCCGGTTGCCTACGTTTTACTGGACTGACTTTTCCGAGGTTTCCGTCGACCTCGTATCAAATCACTTTCACTTTCGTTCGTTCGCTCGCGGTTCGCTCTCAGCACAGCCGTCGCGTTTCGTTCCGTTTTCCGTTCGGTGTATTTCTCGTATCGGTACTGTTTCGGTGCCACGATATATAGAATACACCTCGCATCTGCAAACCGACTTACGTCTTCTCTATTCGTCCGATAGAGGGGATATCGTTGGTATTCGCTGCTAGACCCGATAGGAGACACGTTCGCCAGCCGCACCCGAACGTCTTCTATAGTACGTTAAGACCACATTCCAACCGGAATCCGTATGACCCTGCTGAATACCAGCACGTTTGCCCCCACATGAAAAATCCTCATTCTAACACTCAGTGTTTTTCCCCCTTTTTACTGCTTGCCGTCCTTTACCACAGCTGGTGAACTGACCAGACTGTTATCTTCCTATTTTCTGATTCTTCTTCCAGACCATACCATCTACTATTGTGTTATTCTTGGTTCCCAAACGGACACCCTCTCCTCATCCACCGCCTATCTGATATCGCCCCAAACCTCTACTATCACCCAACTACCCTAGAAAGCTACCAGTCTCCGTCTAGGGATCCCTAATAGACCTGTCCACTAGCCAAACGATAACTAACTGTTCGGATAACAAAATGTTCATTTCCTTGCTTCCATATAAACGATAATCATAACTCACAGCTGGAACACTCTCCAGACTGCCGCCCTCCTGATCTCTTCCAGATTGCATTGGTTACTTGGGTATCCATCGGCCAAATCGACGTTTATTCCGGATTACCGTAAGGACTGGACGATTTGATCAATGGTTTAAACCTTTACTCTCGCCTGATGACGTTACATGGGGCACGGTACATGGATAAACAAAACCTCATGAAAGTCTCACCGGATGGCAGAGGTGATTCCTGACACCAACCATCAACACATCCGCTCAACGTCTATTCCCAAATAATCCAACCCAACAGTTCAATTCTTCCCGCGTTGCAGTACGAAACCAATGGCCGGAACCCAGCCTTCGCAGCTGTCAACTTCGTCAAACCAGCCCTTTTTACCTGCTTCCCACAACATTCTACCTGCCACCACCTGCAACCAAGGTCTTTACGGAACAGAATACCAGCCATCTGCAGCCAACCATAATTTGATTACCAATTTGCTATCGAATACAAAAAAACATTTTACACTCTTCCAACTCCTGCCTAGCCGAACCATTGACGTTTGTCTCCACTAATCCGTTTCATTGACGGCTTTTCTTTTCTTTAATAGTCCGTTATATGTCCATACACCATTCATGCTCTTCGAAAGTTCACTGAAGTCCCTGCAAAGCTTTTCGTCTTCATTTGAATTTCCATATGACACTGTAATCACCTGCACAAAAGGTCCGTTTCATTATCACCTTTGAATCACTTGCCTTTATTTCACATGCTTCCCCCACAATTAGTTACCTAATGCTGGATCAGTGTCCAATATTCCGCTGGTATCTCTGACTGCACTTTGAAAGCCCTACGTTTGCTTTACTTCTAACAATGTTCTTTGGCATCTCTTCCGCCCAATTACTTGTTAGTGACCGTCCATTTGTCGCTTATATCAGCAATTCCACGACTGTCCAGCTATTCACACCGCCCCCAGCGATTTCGAAACCGAATTGGATTTCCCGCCTCAACCATTACCACTTTTGTTTACTCAAACACTGCATGACTTTACTGGTGTATTTCGGTTGCTGTGATTTATAAATTTAGAATCTGTAAATACCTCACATTGACATGTACTGCTGTATACTCTGATCTTGCCTTGTGCATGTGTACTGACCACGGTCAAGAAATATACTATACTATACCATACACGCTAACCACCATCTCTCCCAATCGCCTTCTTGTTTTCACGGGTCGTTAGGAGTACCAATCTGGTTAACATATTCGTACAGTACCGAGCATTAAAGTAAAGTGAAAGTGGTCCCCGCAGTACGAAAGACCGAAGCAAGCGTTTACTAAGGAAACCGCGAAGTGAGGTCTAGCCTCCATACAGGTTGAAGTCCCCCGCTAAGGTTTTAGCACTGTGAGGGATTTCACCTACGTGACGGGATGCGTCGGTAATTGCATTAACATTGCTCATGTTTTAGCCCGGCGGACAGTGAACACAGCCAATGACGAACCTCCCCTGAGGCAGTGGTGTAGAGGTCCAAAAAGAGTGTTAGACCTTATTAAGGACTGGAAGTTGGAGTGTGTTCCAATACTGCTCTTACTATAGGCTAGACATCCACCACCACGCCTCTCAGATCTGTTTGCAGAAAATATATTATTACCGGGTATGGAGATGTGTCGGAGGGGAGTTTTATCAGTAAGCCAAGGTTCAGTTACGAGGATCACACCCGGGTGAGACTGCAGTGCAAAAAAGCGGACTGGTATAAGTTTACTCACAGGGGAGCGGGAGCTGAAAGTGCAATAGTGAATCTATCAATGTCACGGACATGACGCACATTGAATATGTGACCCCTAAGTTGGCTGCCAGGTTTGCAGAATCCTTAGCCACCGATGGACTGTGAGATGGTGTGTGAGGAGGTGGTATGTTTAGAGAAAACGGAAAACCGGCAAATTTGGGCGGTGTGGCATTGAGTCCGGAAGCTCATGACCATTTGGATTTGGGGAACAGGATGCTTGGGGTTGGATAGGCTGTACGTAGTCAATCAGAACTGCATTTGGTTAAGGTACTGGCAAAGCTTTCTGAATAGTCTTGCCGAGGCTTCCTCTTTGGTTGTTGAAAGATGTGTTATTATGTTTCACTCCACCTGGAAGCGAAAGATTGATTGGGTTCGGAGAACGAGGCTGGGGTCCCCGAGGTGAGATGACTTATTTTGCGGATAAGGTTACTCTATTTATTTTTTAATTAATTACGGATACCGGTGCAAATACATCTAGTCATGCCCCCTTCTGGGGTATGCAGGGAGTGGTTAGTTCTGACTTCAACAGCTGAGGGATTACTGATTTCACTTCACCTACTGGGCTGTTTTCCCGAAACTGGTGTTGGATTTCGGGCTCTTGCAAGGGTTGGCGGTGGTTTTTTGAACTGTATTATGTGGGAGTTGTTTGTAAGTTCAACTAGACACTTCTTGATCTAGTTGAAGGAATCATGTCAGTCGGCTTTTTGTATGATAATTTGTTACTAGTCTTGGAGGCATGGGGATGTTTATCAGTTTTGTTAACGTCAGGGGGCACACTAAGTTGGACCTTTTCATTGGGACTATTGTGCAAGTTTTGAGGCTTTCAACGAGGCTCAGTTGAAGTGGAGACTGATGAACTATCAAGGTCGACAGCTATTTTGCGACTAACTACAGAAGAGGTCTTCGCGGGATGGCCGACGCTTTGTAAGTTGGCCGCTTGAGAGGGACTACTAGCTAAATGTTTACCAGGGTCATGGTTCTTCGCAGGGCTCTTGTGGGCCTCTCTTTGTCGAGGGGTTTTATCGGGAAGCATTCTTGTCCTCTTGAATCCAGCATTGGTAACGACAAAAGTCTGTCGGCTAATAAATTTCTTGGCAGCAACTTCAGTAATAAACTGAAACAGGCTTGGGCATGTATTTTGCGGTGAAGTTGTGCTGAGTCTGACACAGTAGCAAGGTTGCAAATCCAGGTTACAAGCCTTCTAAATTAAGTTCATGGCAGTTGAGAGAGGTAATCTATCCGAAGTATTGAAAACTGTTGCATTGTTGGCTTTCTTGATGAGTTTAAGTATTACGGAGACAACGGTATTGATGGATTTCGTGGCCCAGATTAGGTTTGCCGTAGTGTAGCGCAGAGATAAGTTGAGCAGGAACGCTAATGGACCTAACTGACCGATGGTTTGGTCAAAAGCCTCAAGCCGAGAGTAAAACTATTCATGGTTTCGCTTATTTCGGCGGTGGCTTTGTTAGCTTCTCTAAGTATATCTGCGGGGGAAACTGAGCAACTTTTGAGCGTACTTTAGAGGTAGAGGGTCTTGCAACGGCGAGTGCTAGCTGTGATATTTGGCCTGTGGGCCGCAATGGAACACATAGTTAAGCTGTTGGACTGATTGTTAGTTCCTGGAAGCAGAGGAGTGCCAGCAGAGTGACAGCTGACAGATAATGAGTGAATTGATGGACTATGTTAAACGGCTGGGTGTCAAGAAGGTGAGAGAAAAAGTGATTCACTGAGCTTGAGAGACCGGAGGGGTTTGAACAATGGATTAAGTGCGTTGGAAATCACGAATCTCTAAAGTTTTCTATTGTACTGATTTGCGATATAAACTGAGGCCCGCAAACTAATGTGACGCAGTTATGTCTACTATGGGATCAGCAAATCAGCTAAAATGGTAATAAATACTAGTAACAACTAAATGCTTGATATTAACGCTGAATAGCAAAGAAGACTGAGACAATCTGATCTTGCGTCACAATGATCTTGACCTGACCTGAGAAGGGCCATTTTTCTGTGCCAAGAGCCGAGTTCTTTGACAAGTTATTCTGTCGGCTGGAGTGAAGTCTAGTGAGGGGAATACAAGTGCTATCCTAAATTGCCGGAAGCCAGCAACAATTTAACAAGCGAAACATTTTAGGCTTTGTGTAATATTTACCCACGACGTTATAAAAATTTTGCAAACATTTCGGAGTCATTACGCAAACTGACGCGAAATAAACAAAAATTTATCTGGAATACAGAACAAGAGTGGGCTTATAATCACATTCGTCGTCCGGCTGCTTCAACTCCCACGGCAGCCGTTTTGGATGAGAGCTCCCCAAATTTAGTTTCCACAGATGTTTCCGACTTCGGGACTGGAGCTGTGTTATCGTAATCACAATGCAATCCGGAGAAGGTATTTGCATATTCTTCATGGTCTTTTTCAGCTTGGGAAAGAAATTACTTTACAGACGAGAAAAAGGCTCTCCCTTGTAATTGTTCATGCTAAGTGTGACACCTATACCCTTTTGATGGGTGATTGTTTTGCTCACCGATCATGCCTCTTTGCCCGCCTCTCTTCGTCGCGGTAGAGGAAGTAAATGCCCTTATGCCCCAGCCGCTGGTTAGCACGGCTATTGAGTTACACTTTCGTTATCGTCTATGTTGGTGGACAAAAATAGTAGAAAACTGAAGTACTTCCTCGTTTTCCCTTAGAAGATGCAGGTAAGAGTGACGATCTGGAGGAGGCCAAACTGATTGCTTGTTCTCCTATTCGAAACCCAAAACCAAAACACTTCGTGGGGTTAAGAAGCATACAAAGGGGGATCTACCTCTAAAATCAGTTTGCGAATACTTCTCCGTTGAATGGCCAAACGGACAAAAACTGCAACTCGAATTATTGCCATTTCATGCGGTTGTGGTGACTTCGATCGTTTTGAGAAAACAACTGTCTTCTAGACATCATCTCGGATCTATTTTTTCTACCATCGTCTCTGGCCTTTGACATCAAGCTCATTGTCCTCTTCGGTTGCGTTCGTTTACTGGGCTGATCCTTCCGAGGTTTCCGTTGAATTCTTTTTGAATGACTTTCACTTTGGGTCATTTACCGATTGTACGCTCTGGCGGTTCGCTTCCTGCACAGCCGTTGCGTTTCGTCTCGTTTTCCGTTCGGTGTATCTCTCGTTTTGGTACTGTTTCGGTGTCACGACATATAGGATACACCTTGCATCTATAAACCGACTTGCGTCTTCTCTATTCGTCCGATAGTTGGGATATCGTTGGTATTTTGCTGCCAGCCCGAATGGGAGACACGTTCACTAGCCGCTCCCGAACCTCTTCTGTACAGTCATAAATGGGCCGTCAGTAGTTAATAACTGTATCATGAGATCATCATCTCGTAAAGCCGGAACGTTTAGTCCCTGCCGTCATGTCAGCTGGACGAAAGGGGTACCCTGGTATCGTGAGAACCGAGGCCTTCATACGTGAACACCACTGCTAATTCTGACGGTGGCCACGACTGAAATCCAGTGTTTAGGCTTCAGTAAGACAACTTGCCCCTTGTCAGCATGGTGCTAAAACCACGAAACCTCTGGATGCACTGAACCAGCCCACCGATAATCCAATGAAACTCTGGGCGAAATTCGCGATTGTTACCTTGAGACCCCCTAGAAAAGCCCCTTTCCACCAAGGAAACATTCTTGTTGCTGCGGTGTTCTATTCCAAATTTCCAGATGCTTCTCTGTGCAGTAAAATATTACCTCCATAGTTCTGCGATGGCTACCACACCTATTTTTGAGGTTCGGTCTACCTGACAAAATAATCACTGACAATTACCCTCAATTTCGCAGGTACGAATCCGAATTTATCTTTCTCAGAAAGGCACTCCCCATGTGCATACGGCTCCATACAAACCCTTATCAAACGGCATTGTGGAACGCGCGAGTGGCACATTGAAAGAAATTGTCCAAACCACAGCCATTGCAGTAGGGTGGGGGTGTCCCATACTACCGCGTTGGCTACCGTGAACGTCTACGTAGAAAATCGTTCCAACCTTTTCATATGTTTTGTGAACGTGGCGAAATTTTGCTTTATCTTCCCGGCTTGCTCACGCACGCCACTGCTGCACGATTCTTAGTTTTATGAGAAATTTTTATTTACCCTTGAAACCTACTAATGTAGTATTCTGGCCTCAGTGTTTCACAGAGTCAACACGTGGGGGCGTGAACGGATCGTCACTGTGGTTGGATGGTCAATTCTCGAGTATTCCGATTCAACCAATTCACAGCGTGGTTGTTCCGATGCCTGGAAGTCGTGTTTGGACCTTTGGGCTTCCAAGCACTGGGTTTTACTGCGGAGTCTAAATGGCAGCTTACTTGAAGTTTGATATTCTTGTACATCTTGTGGTTTTCAACTCAATACCGTAGGGACTGTCACACACTTTTGAGCAGTGCCTGGCCAAATTCATAACGGACTCTGAAATCAAAAGGCGATTATTCGTGGGATTCTATGATACTAGATTATTGAATGAACAATGAAACCAAACAGATATAAATCTCAATTATGATATCACACGGACTCAACAAACGAGAACCAAATTGCGGCGTGCGAACTAGGAGCACGTGCATCACGCAGGTCCAGATCAAGGATATGACAGAGCAACTCGCTGGGCGCGAACAAACAACAAATGGTCCATAAAAACAAACAGCGCCTAAAGAAAAGTCAGTAGTGTAGGCAAGTGAGTGATGTTAAGAAAAACATAGAACTGCAGTGGTTTTAGTGGGATTTTCTACGACCAGTCGTTACAGGAACTACGAGCCACTCTTGCTCCGGTTTTGGGATTCCTCGGATTTGGCTGGGCTTTGTTCGATTTGCGGCTGCGGTGGCTTACATCACTCGAGCGGAACCTTGACGGTAAAAAACATTGAAAACGCCCACACCAGAAACAACGAAATTATGTGGCAGCAGAAATTAACTCTGAAAGTCTCTTTGGGACTGCTTGGTTTTATTAATTCTCCGAATAATACTTAGTTTAGTTTATCAATTTCGGCTCAGATATTTCTCATGGCGGTGAGTTTGATGATATCAGAATTTATAGAAAGAGTGATGGTATTCGGGAATCATCTGTAGCTAGCAAGAAAGGAAACAGAGCCTCTGTGACGAGGAACTAACCTCAGCCATCATACTGAGAAACCACGTAAATTATGATTTCATAATCCAGAAGGTCATGTGAAATACAAATATTATTACTTGAGACTTTCTGAAACCACCGGGGTTTTAGCATTCAACCTGCCGAGGATGGAGCCAGCTCCTTTCGATGGGCACCCCAAGCGATACTGGTTACACACGAAGCAATCTGTGAGTTTTTTTCAGCGCAAGGTAGCAGAACTTGGGCAAAGGTTTTGTAATCATCACATTACCGTCGTAGGAGGGCCAGGAGTGCTGTCAAAGGCTGCGTGATGCTCGATCAACCAAGAAGCTACTTCAAGGTACGCAGTATCCTGGAAGATTAGTTTGAACAACCATCCAAGGCGGCTAGAACCTTGATGGACGGTGTTTTATGGTAGGCAAAAAGAGCTGAGTGCAACGCTGAATTGTTGTCACATTTAGTGACATGAATGCAGAAGTGCAGTATAGCACTGGAGAATATAGAACGCTAGCGTGATCTGGGTGCGTTGCACACAAAAATGCATTGTCCAATGTCTGTCTACTGATTTTCGGAGCCGATGGGCACTGGAAGCTGAAAAGGTAAATATGATTGAGCGCAACCCCGCCTTTGATGATTTGACGGAGCTCATATATCGTCAAGCCCGCCTGGCCAGCAGCCAGTTTGGACAGATCGTACGTGAGAGTTGCAGGCCAACGCGAAGGGTGAAAAAACCGGCTCAGATTTTGAGGCACGACTGTTACTGTATCCAATCATCTGCTAACAAGTCAGGAACCCGAAAGATCAACTGAATGCAAACCATGCAACTCACTGTACCGGTCACCTGATTGTCCGGCCTTTCATGGGATGAGTGCATCCGACCGGTGGTCAGCAGTGAAAAAGAATCCCCCCTGCTTTATGTGTTCAAACAACTCTCACCGATCCTCTGGGGGGATGGGCGCATGGGTAATCGTCACCCGTTACCACATGGCCCTCTGGACGTTAGACCCACACAGCCGGATGAACACAGGATAGTCCATTCAACGGGAAGTGATGGTTTCAAGCCAGCGAGATAAGCCATTGCGCCTGTGGTGTATCTTGTGACCCATCTAGGTTTCCACGCGCCAAAGTTGTTTTCTCAGAGAGCAAACGATACGCTTTTGGTTTTTACTCACGGGACCAGCTGGGGTGATGGAGAACTAGACTGTCCATATATGCCTATTTATCTCCCGCTGTAGGTTCCAGTTACCACGTGCCTCTTCAAGCACATCTGGCACGTATGTGGACGTCAGCTACAAAACCACCATGGCTTTGACTCCTGTTCCACTGCCCTGGACAATAATTCAACACATCAGACGATTAATACGTCTCATCATAGCACTAAACATATATATATATATATACAAATATATACATATATATAAGTAAATATGAGAGTATATGTAAACATGAATAAGAACATGGGGAAAACCACCCGCACTCTTCGCTCACACTTATCTACTTTCCACCTTTTCTTAAGAAGGCGGTGTCGTCTACGTCCTAGCATCTGACTCACTCTCCAGTTTACATCCCAACTCAACAGCTACTGTCCGTATGGTGGTACCCAGTGCCCACCTGCAGCACAAGACCCGTGACTACCCCATGATAGGACGTCATGAACCCCCGGGCCTACCAAACGGACTCGTCATTTAGACCCATAGTGTGACTCAGATGCTTCCTTGAGTACCCCTTAGACCCGACAGCCTCAATGCACCCCAAGGCTTCAACAGCCCAGAAAAATTAGATCTACCGGTTCACGGCAGAACTGGTATTCAATAACTAGGCCTAACCATGCATGCGCAGTTGGTCTTCACGAACACCGAACTACTATATCCATCACTTCTCATGTCACCAAGACCATGGTGCTCTATTTTCGAACTCTGTACCCTGTTATTTCTCTCACGCTGACCCTCAGGTGGAACACCTTCCGGACTGCTATCCTCCCTTTTTTTGAATTTCAGAACCACCCGGTCATCTTGTTGCGTGGCCATAATATTTCGTGCGTGCAGCTTATGGTGTTCTTTACCCATCTACAAAAGCCCCGTGGCTGGCTGCCGCGAATAAGATCCGGTTACCAGGTTTCACTCGCACTATTTCCTAATACTGCTGCATATGTCCTGCTGAGGCTTCCCGGGAACTCCTCACCACAAGACCCGCCTAACGTCAAGACCATTTTGAATCACCGTGAAAAGGTTCCTAATTAAATAACAAAAAGTCCGGATTCGGTCGTGTCCTCCTCCTTCCCTTGATGAAAAAGCGAACAAGGCCCCACCATAAATGCCAAACACAGACACAGAAAGGCGACAGGAAGCTCATCAAAATAATACATTTTGCATTTTATCAGCGTAGCCCGGCATATCGCAGGAGGTTTCTTCCAACTTGTTGCTTAATTTTGTTCCTGGTGAATATAGTATTCCACTTGCTGATTATTCCTTCTTGGAACTCTATCTTTCCTATACCGTCTGAGAATTCTCGACACTGGATGACACATGTTACTTCTCATGGGAATCATCTCAGCTTGTCGGGAGGTACCAGTCCTTTTCATATCGGCAAGTCTACGGAAATTGGTATTCCCGTGAGCATCTTCACAGGGTTCCTACCTGTCACCATGCCCTCACCACTTATCCTTGCAGGTGAACTTACATATAAACCACTGACCATTTTCTGGCATCATCCTTGTGATTATTGTATTTTTCCCGTCCCAAGACAAAGTCTGCCTCAACAATCTTACATCAGGCTAACTTCCCACTGCTGTCTCCACCGACTCAAAACTGAGTCACATAAACGGTGTATTCCGTTGTTACTTTACTTTATTTGGGGTCTCCCAAGCCCCACTCCTCTGCTGCTATAAAGTGAGACCTCCTCACCAATTTTTTTATTTCTTCATTTTATTGAGTGATATGGTGAACTCTGATTATACTTCGGTACGTGCCTCTCGGCCACGGTCGAAATATACCATTATTATTATTGGTAATAATAATAATGTCACGGCCGGTTACCACGTGGCCCTCGGAATTATAGACATACTAGGCCGGATGAACCCAGGACTGTTTGTTTAATGGGACATGATAAATTCAATTCACCGAAATGAAAAATTGATGGTGCTTTTGAAGGTTTATTTCGGATGAGCCGGAAGCATGCTAGGGTGCATGATCAGATAATTCAAGTAATTTCAGAATTGGAACTTTTAAAAGGACACAAAAAGCTTGCGCAGAGTAACATTGAGAGTGGTAAAGTGGACTAAAACGATAATGATGCTCGGCAAATTTGGAGGTCGGGGTCAAATGATCAATTTGGCTACTGGTGGTCGAAGCCGGTGAAAAATGAGGAGTATATGCAAAAAAAGTACTTGATATAATGACCGCATTAGAAATTTCAGATAGATGAAAGGATATCTGTTTGAAAAAGAAGAACAAAGAAGAGTTTACCAAGGGGAATCCAATTAGTCGTTTGCAAGCTGAAGGGTATGAAAAGTATATGGGGAGAGATTCCGACTATATAAAATTTTATAACAGAGACAAAATTCCGTGAACCAACTGCCAATATAGTGACAAAATTTGCTGGTGGCACGCCGATGTAATCAATCACAAGAAAAGAGGACAACGAATCCGATGAATAGTAGGAGAGATTTCTACAGCGGTGATGAATGAAATAGCCAGGGGCAAGCCGAGCAGTGTTCAGAGGATTATTTACACTAATATGGGTATGCCATGAAGAATCAACAAGGATATAGGATTATGACAGCAAATCAGAGAGAAGTGCGCTATGTGGCAGTTGCAGAGACAAACAACTTGCACGAGCGGTACCGAAGTAGAGAGTGGGTAAGTGGCCTAATTACCTTTTTGATAGGGAGATCACAAGGCAACGGTAAAGCGAAGGCTATGAGACTAGTGAGCCTGATAAGAGAAAGGGGGAGCGGGACATCGGATTAGGAATGAGAAGGGACAGTTGGGGGAGATGGCAGCGGAAACTGGTGGATAGGTACCGGCAGAGACAGTTGAACAGAGAATGGGTGACTTCTCCGGAGGAATAAGGAGACCTTCAGAGTGCTGATGAGGGGGAGACCGAAGAAGAACAGGTAGAGTGAAGCAAACTGGTTGGTTATATTGGGTTGATCGATAAGCGTCATGTGCAAATGAAAAACAGGCCAATATGAGGTGCGTATGACTACAGCTTTAACAAAGATGTACAGTTTGCAGAAGAGGTGATAGAAGGGATAACAGCGAAGAGCACAGCAGTTAATGAACGTTGTACAAGGTTTACTTGCGATAGGACGAGCGAATAAAGCTGCATCACATGTAACCTGGAAGGCCGGAGTATAACGCTAACTACGGCACAAAACGAATCGAGCATAGAAAAAAGTGGTAGAATATAAAAGCAGTTTACTTAGGGAGTTATTCTTATAGTAAACGAGCCAAAAGAATGACACATCGTGAGGGAAAAGAGATACTGCCAAATTTAAAAGACAAGGGCCAGGGGAGACCAAGAAAGCGTTCAGCTGTTTTTTCACTGTATAGTGGGTGGGTAATAATATATCAACATCAACGTGAAGGTAAAAGCTGGGTGATGTATTTATTCGGGAAGCGTCGAAAGTTGATCGCGTGGGCGAATAGCACGCAAAGGTGATGTTAAGGTGGAGGAACAGTGGGTGAATAATTTCCGACGACCGTTTTGACAGGTATCTTGAGGTAGTAACAAAGGCCGAGCTGCACGTTACACACGTCTGAGTCATACAGATGCGGAACAGTCTTGTTGCTCTGCGGGATCGGGATAAGGCGAAGAAAGGTTACTGCCTGGGCAAACAGTTGGACTGATAAGGGGAGCAAATAATCAGTAATCATACAACCGACTGCTGCAAGGCTGCAAAATATGTTCAACCGATGAGCATGATTTATGATTGTAGTGAGGAAACTAACATTGACAATAAATGTGCCAGTTAACGAGCGGTAGAAGCGAGTTCTTACATGAGGAATGGAAGATTTGTAGAAAGGAACGAGAAAGTGGTCAGAGGTTAAACGCAGGGGACGTAGTCACTCTGGTACTGGTCAAGGTCCGTTATTATTTACATGGGCAATCATTTTGTGCCAAGTAAGACAGAGGCTGGTAATTGAGTATGAAAGCAACACGCTTATTCTGTACGTCAGTGGAATAATAAACTTTGCCGGGCACGAAAATAATGTTATCACGTCAGTATTGGGGGCGAGCTCGGCGAAAGATGAGCAGTTGGTAAAGAACACAGCTAGTGGCGTCAGCAGCAATACTGGCCCTAAAGTGACTTTCCGTGATCTGCAAACGGTGCTAGTGGGTAAGACTGGCCGTGCTCCGGACACTCAACCTAAAAGCCGTTTTCATTCAGAGAGGGTGCGATCCTCCAACCTAGGTGCGCCGGCACATCGTTGCAGAAGGTCTGGAAGACCGATGCGCCCCGGCAAAAGCAGTGGGCGTGACCTCGCCCCGCACCGTTTCGATCGCAGCCAATGATCGTCGATGGTCATACAGTAGGACAGAGTAGCCAAGATAGCGCCACATGATCCACGGTTGACTGGTCAGGCCGTGACGGACCTTGATTGGCAGAGTCTGCGGGGAAAGTGATAGATAGATGACTGTATAGCATTATAGACCAGATGCTTCTGCCAAAGGAGTGATCAGCACAAGGCCCGAAGCGATTGGCCATGGTTGAGGATCACTGGATAATGGAATGAGGTAGGAAATCACTGTCTGGTTATGCCGCAGCTGAGGATCAACGGTTCTCGGAAAGAGGAAATTAAAAAACGGCGAAACAGGGCTCATCTGTGAGGTGGGCCCCTAGGTCTACTTGAGGAATGGTATGGGGTGCAAATGGCTGCAACCTATTGTGCTTACACGGGAGTAGGCAGGTGAGAACTGTAACGGGGTCAGCCTGATAACGCAGGAAAGAAAGAGACCGTTGGAATCACGATGGGTACGCAGACGATCGTGGGTGAGGCGTGGCGTTATCGCACCGGAAGCAAGAGATAGATCTACAGCGGACCAGGGAGGGCAGTGATAACAGTGCGTAGCACTGTTGGCTTGTGGCGCAGAGGTTACTGTGCGAGGCCTCTTTCAAAGGCCAGATCATTGCAAACACACTCGTTGGCTAGCTATATGGCACCGGGGACATTTAAATGGATGAGGAGTGCACACCTAAAAGCACACAGTGAAAAAGCACTGCGTATATTGAGGAGAATGGTCTCACAGGAAGAATCAGGACCTCAGACTGGGATTAGATTGAGGGACAGAGAGAGGTTAGGCACGTTACAAATGGGATAGGAGCACATGGCAGCAAAATAGGCATGATTGGAAGTGTAGACTTGGTCGTGGATAACCCTGAAGAGGAAGACTAAGTTGAGCTTTATGCGGCAAATCCACCGAGGCGCAGCATGTGGGAGCCCACGGCCTTTGCGATGTGTTAGAGTGACGAATGAGCCCAAGAGCTTTTTAGTGAAGAAATGCAAGAGATTCTCAAGAGATAGGATAGAAGGGACCAATGGCTGGGGGTAATCGGGAAGTATTCCAGAAGCTGTCTTACATGTGGGAGATAAGTGGAGAGGGGACTGGGTAGTGATTTATCGATGTATCCGGCATAGAGTTCGCCCAGGTGTAGAGAATTGGAAAGGTGCCTGTTCCGAGAAGTCAAAGGAACCGGAATAGAGTTAGCCGAGATCAATAACAGTGGGGTGCATCCGGATAAGAAGGCCGTGCAAAATAGTTTGCCGGGCGGTACAGTGCATTTGTAAGGTGGGAGGAAATTTTCCACCGCAGAGAATTTCATAAATCACGAGGTGCGCCAGGTTTGGAGGAGGGATGAGTCCCTCAATATGTTGCATGGGGTCGTTGATAGGTATTCAAGGAGGAAGGATTACAATATTTTTATATCATCGGCAAAGAGTAATCGAGTGCCTTGGCAAATAAAAGAGAAAGTGTCTTTGATATAAATGAGGGACAGCGGTGGGCCCATGACACCGTTTTGGATGACACCACTAGTAATGGGTTAAACAGAGAGTAAGTTGCCATCAACCGGCACAGATTATGAATTGTGCGAGAGATGTAAGGATAGCCGGGAAAGAAGATCCGTTGTACCAAAAGGTTGACTTTTGGCTATCAGGTGAATACGTGGAACACGGCCCAATCCGTTAGAAATTTCAATGTACAGGACAGTTACAGAGTCGATAGCGCCAACTGCAAACGATGGAACATTGATGGGGTCCAGCTGATAGGAGGAGTAAGACCGGAAGCTCAGAAAACTATGCTGACCAAAGTTCAGTAGGTTGTCAGATAAGAGAGGCCGAACGATGTGGCTTTTGATAGTTCCTTCCATGATTTTGAGGACTACTGGGGTGTGGTTAATGGGTCGATATCTATCCGAACCATGTCGTATTCCATTGAAGAGGGAAGAAGCTAGGAAGCACAGAGGTTGTGTATACGGCAGGTAACAAAAAAAGAAGATTATGACCGCCAGAAAGGAGAGGGGCCGCTAGGAGGCCGCCTGGGTCCGGTTTCAAAGAAGGTTTATAGAAGGAGGCTGATTCCTCAATATCTGGATGGGTGAAAGGAATCGATAAGAGAGGCTTAGGCGCTGGTATGGATGGTAGGAGGAAGAAAACCAGGGCAAATGGTAGGAGAGGGAGAGAGGTGACATCTAAAAGCCTCATAAATAGACGCTGGTGCTTAAGCGGTAGATGAACCGCAGATGAGGAACCTGGGCGAGGCAAGAGCGGGGCGGTTGGACCTTTTGCCGAGCAGGTTGGACAGGCAGCCAGCTTTGCTGGGGTGCGCTAAAGCGGAGACGTCTTGTCTTCTTGGATGCGATTCTGTCATATAACGTAGCTTTGGGAGCAACTGGTTGACTTGAAGCAGAATTGTGGAGTCGCATGATCTGGCGAATGTTATTTTTGGCTTATCCAGCTTGCGCTGTCGACTTGACAGTGAACTGCAGGAGTTCGAGGGTGGATCAACGCGTGGGTTAGCCGCATCTAAGGCGTGTGAGAAGTTGGAATAGAGAGGGTTGACAACAATGAGAGGATCGGGGGAAAGAAAAAGGTTGTGCTCATTGGGGAACTGATTATCGTTGGCAAGGGGGCCGGTTACATGAAAGGTAGGAAGTCGGGACAGGAGAAGAGAATCGAGTTGGTTGAGAACAGCAGAAGCAACTGAATTTACGTGAAACATTACGGTGGCCACTGCCCGAGAAATGGCCAGTGGCTTGAGTGGTGACACCAAGAATATCGATGGAGAATACTGGGTCCCAGATGATGTTCTCCCCTTGTAAGGCTGGGGACAAGCTGGTTCCACTCACCAGGAAGGATACGTGAACGGAGGGCGCGACGGCTAGTAAAGGAGGACCGGCGGATAAGCGGTAGGTTGAAGTCATCCGCAATAATTTTTGCACCGGCAGGATAGTCAAGTGCAGCTTCAAATACATCCATGACAAGATCCATTTTAGGGAGCTCCGGACTCGGATGGACGTAGAGGCCGTCAATGAGGAGGTTCTGGCCGGAGAAGTGAATAGGTAGCCACAGTAAACCTCTAATAGGTAGAGGACAGGGGTGACCAAGAAAGCCGGCTTCGATAGTGCATTTGACATGGACCAAGCAGCCACCGCCACGCCTATTCCGGCGAGTGTTTGAGAAGCATTGATTCCCAACTAGGCGAAGGAGGTCTGTTGAGATATCTTCGGACAGCCAGGTTTCAGTCACCAGTATTACGTCAGAGTTTGAGGAAAGTGCTAGGGATAGCAGATGCGATGTTTTCCGAATAATCGATCGAGCATTTATAGGAGCTAGTAGAAAAGAATTCTGTGTCAGGGTGCCCAACTCGCTGATTTCAGGTGCGTGACTAATGGGATTGCTATGGCGGTATGAACTAGATCCCGGTGGGGAAGAATCGTCGTCAGGAGTAAGGAGAGGGAGGGGGGTAGGCGATGTTGGAAGGGGATCAATGAATAGGCATAGCATCGGTATGAAGCTCCGCTGATCGACGTGGGTAATGGATGATATGGGTTTGAGGGGAATGTTGATGTGGGCTGAAGGGTGGTTAGCTACAGGGCCAGGGGTGTGGTGGGATTTGGCCAAAAGAAAAATGGTTGAAAGACAGAGGTCGAGGAATACTCCACTATTATTAATATTATTAGGATAGTGTAGCTGTCGGTCAGGGCCGGCGTGGGAGAAGGAGGTTATAGGGTTGAAGGGATGTACGCCAGATGGGTGAGGATGGCGAGAGTTAGGGTCTACGATATGAGTGTTCATTAGTGGGAAAGGCCAGAGGCTCATGAGGGTTAAAGGGTCCTTTATGTGGGGAGCGGGCATACAAGGCTTGAAGAGGTGGGATACAGGTCATAAACTAGAATTATTGGCAGGATGTTCACATAGCTGTTTGGAAAGGGGCGGGAAGTGGTGAAAAGTTAGAAGAGGCAACTGGGGCTCACCGAGACTGCTAAATACGGGGTTTGGTGTGGGTGGAAATAAAGAGCAGTGTTATTGCAAGAAAGATGAGTAGTTTGATCTTTGCGTATGATCAGAAGAATAGTAAGCGGGGGTAAGAAAAGAGGAGTGAGTGGCTGGGCGGCACGGAAACAGCGAGGACGGCCACTGAGACAGTCAGGTTCCTTGGCGTCAGACTCAACCGAATGATAGTGCAACTGCTTATTTCCCTTAAGTGCGGCGGGTGAGATGGCAAGTAGCCTCATGAGGGAGCAAAGATGTATAATTAAATTGAGTTGTTGGCCGGGCGCAGACCTAGGCGGGGTTCTTGGCTCACTCACAAGAGGTTTCAAAGGAGCTAGGCATAGAGCTGTGAGAAGTGGCAGATCAGAGTGCGTACCGAGTGGGTAGTAGGCAGAGCTTTTAGAGCAAGAGCGGCAGCTAGGGACGAGCAGTGAGGGCTGAGGTGACAAGAGTGTTCTGGTGAGGCAGAGGTTATAAATTGAGCCAGCATCAATTTTTGGCTTTGGGGGCGCAATGGGTGAATTCGGTGTTCATATTGAAGTAAATTGTCGTTTAGAGGAGGCGGTCGGTAGACTGAAGCAGCCAGACGTAGAAGCTACTGGTGGGCCTGTTTTAAAGGGGCCTTTGCGTCGAGGTCGGGCCGATGGTAAGGGGTTATTCGTGCCTTGATCAGCAGTATAATGGTAGGTGGCAGAGGGTGCTGGATTCTTTGGCGGTGCCGCGCCCGTGAGGTTTTGAGAGAATTTCGCAGCAAGGTCTCTTGGGCCAGTATGGGTGGGTTAAGCGAGGTTACTATTGAGAGATCGAAATATTTCTCTTCCAAAAGTTATTTTATCGGGAAATATCATTGTATCTTAGAAGGGGGGAAAGGCAGCTATATAAGGAGACAACCTGATTCTGATGTTGGAATAACCTAGACCTGCACTGTACCTGTCGGCGTGTTGACACCTTAAGGGTTGGGGAGGGTCATGGCATTTTTGACACGAGGCCCGATACTTTGCTAATTACGTGTTAGCTTACAAAACGCTGTGAAATGGTAGCAAGCCTACGTCCATCACGATCAGCACAGTTCAAAGGGTCAAGTTATCAGTTCGATTGGGTTTACCCTACAGGTAA
This sequence comes from Fasciola hepatica, assembly GCA_948099385.1. Lineage (NCBI taxonomy): Eukaryota > Metazoa > Platyhelminthes > Trematoda > Plagiorchiida > Fasciolidae > Fasciola > Fasciola hepatica. The sequence goes on from CANUEZ040000131.1 coordinate 4,584,555, forward strand.
CATCTTCAACCGATGGAGGGGCTTTGGGCATTCCAGAAGCCTCTGCAACAGACAGCCTATCAGTGAGATCAGTCGAGTCTATTAGATCGATCCCCAAGAGGTGGCTTCATCTGAAAGGCGCACTGATCGAAGAGGTGTCCACCCCCCGCGTTGATATACTAATTGAGTGCAATGTACCAGAGGCTCATTCGATGCTTGAACAGAGCATAGACAATCAGGAGGAACCTTTTACTACGCGAGCGATACTTGGCTGGACACTTCTCGAAACCCTGACGAAAGGAGTTAAAAAATCAGTATCAGTAATTTTCTTAGCTGTTGCCTAGTGAAGTGCCTATGCAGAACACAACTAACGTTTTGATATTGAATCCGACAGTTTATCCCAGGAAAGTGAACTTCACTCAGAAGAAGATCAGTGGTTGCACTCAACGTTGGATTCAAAGACAAAACATCTTTATGGGATGGACGAAGTTGCTCCACCCAAACAACCACCCTCAAACCACCTTTCAATAAATAAAGAAATGGCCCCAAAGCGTTTGACACACCCTATAAAAACCTTTTCTGGAAGCCCAGTTAAAAAATGAATAACTGCAAGCCCCGCAGTGTAGTTTGGCACTGGCCGACCTGGCGGCAGCATACTGCTTCTGCATGGAGCTTCATGGCCGGCAGCAAAACAAAGCACCTTTTGCCACAGCAACAATTACTAATAGGGGGTCAGTGTCCATAAGTGAGTTTGAAATGACTGGATTTTCATTTGGTTTTGAAGTAGCTGCAAGGCTAAGAAAGGACTGTACCTCCGTCGAGCTGAGCTTCGCATGTTAGACGTCCTAGAATTTTATTACAATGATAGGAATGGAGGAAACGAAGAGCTTGTTCGAAACATCAGAGGGTTTTATTTACTTTTACTGGGGAACACAAAGGACATCATAATTTGCAGGCGGCCTAGCGCTGAATTATCGAGCGTTTCGTTCCGCTTCATGCCCCAAAACCATTCGACTCGGTCCATTCCATCTAAACGAACGCAAAATGTACTGTGTCCAAGTTCTCTGTCCAAAGGGCACTGAAGTGAAAAGTGAAAATTCTCCAAGAATCCACTTGGAAGGTTCAAATGGGGCTTAGTAGCTAAAAGTATGTGATAAAAATATCCCGGCCTGTAGAGAAACATATATTCACGTTCTATGGATTATTTTTTGCCAGAATATTTTACACAACAAAAGAGCTGAATACTCTGATAGGCGTCAGCATTCGATCAATTCAACTGTCCACGTGTATTTTAACACTTTCCGTCGTACACCTTGTTTTAAAGCTGTTTTACAACCAGTAACCGGTTTTCATTTAATCTAGACCATTTGGTGCGGTAACTTTAGGCAATTTCACAGCTTTTTGATCTTTTAATGTTGAGCAATACCTCTTTGTCACTTGAAAGTTGCATTTACGTTTAACTCCTGCGCGCAGGTTTTAAACAAGATGAAACTGACTAGATGCTGCTGTATTTTTCCGCTTCAGGTAAGTAGCCTAAGCCCGTGCCACAAAATGGTCAATGCTGGAATGTTAACTTCCTGACCGTTCGTCTGACTGTTTGCATCAGTCTTGTGATAAATATCCCAGTCCCATTTTGTCCACAAGGATTCTGATCTGATTTCTTACAAATTGCGCCGATGATGACCACAATGAAAACCTGTTTTACGAGCGGCCAAACCGGAAAGTTAGTAACCACCGGCACTAACAGTAATCCATAGGTAAGCAGAGTGAGAACCATGATCTTGTTCTGAACTATAGATGGTACTTTCGTGGGAAATTATTTGCCGGAGGTGCAAATATCTACACTGGAAATTCTCCCAACCGTTCCACATGCTTTGTGAAACTGACTTAATTCCACCCTTCATTGTCAAGCTCGTCCACACACCACTTTTTCATGTTCGTTTGTTTGTGTGAGACATTTGAATTCGGCCTTCCAACATTTCCCGCCATCGTGCTTGGACCACTGGGCTTTGAGCTACTGGGCTTCACTGTTGAGTCTATTTAGCCACATGCCTTAAGTTTGTACATATTTGTACATTTTGTGGCTTACCACTCAGTGCCGTAGAAGCAAAGAATAAACCTTGTTCTGGTTTTGCGGGTCGTTTGAGATGGTCATGAGTAGCTCGATTCACGACTACTGTGACTTGCAGAAGCTTTGCCTATTACTCCGCATACGGCTACTGGAAACACTGCTTCACAATCAATGTTCGGCAGCTGAATACTAATGTAGTTGAAAGCGGAGCTACTGGAATGAGTTGATCTAAAACCACAAAAAGAGGAAAGGAGGACCAAATATCAAAATAAACGCAGACGACAAGGTCAAATGGTTCAGCCTGGGACACTTATCAGACTTGAAAACTCAAGTTCGCCAGGAGGAAGACTCGATACCTCCCCAAATCAAAGATGGAAACTTTCAATCTTTCAATGGGTGCTGGCCAAAGAACTGGGCCAAGGTAAATGCTCCTTGACTTTAAATTGCACTTTGTATGAGACGACCGCTGGAGCTTCTTTCATCAAGTACTACAACTTTTCTACGCTCGCCGGCGACAAACCAAGCGCCGCTCCAAAGATTCAGGGGTGACCGATTCCCAAATGTGCTTTAGGTTTAGCTCAGACAAATAAAGGGAAGTGGTTTTGTGTTGGGCTTGAATAAGCTTGTGCCTAGCCAGGCAATCTCGAGTGCACACACACCTTCTTGCATATCTGACGTTTGCCTTGCCCCTTTTCGGACAGAGCTGACTAATCAGATTGTGTCACATGTCGCACGGTTTTGTGTGGCTAAAACGGATTGCACGCTTCTCCCGATTTTCGATTGCATGTATCTTTGACACACATGATGAGAATATGTTGGCTTTTCAAAGTGCTTGTCCGTACTTGTACCTGCGGTACGTTTGTAGTGATCACACGTTCACTTGTACACATGCAATTTTCTTCTGCTACCGAATTTGTGAACAAGACAGTGGTCATAGCAATGCACCGCCACCAGTACAAAAGAAACCACGGGTTCCTTCAAAGGAAATCAGAGATCCGGATTTGAGTGCCAGGCCAACTGAGAAGAAGTACACCTCCACCAGACTCGTAATAGGTAGCATTTCCCTTGTCACTGTAATTGTATATGTAGTGGGCCACTTTCCGTTACGGAGCGCAAGGCTAAGGAGGCGAAGTAACTTGCTGACGCGGCAGTTATCTACAGTCACCGATCGAACGATGTTCCTCAGATAATCGAGAAGCTGCAGTCTAGCCACTGAGATGTTCACGAGAACCTGAGGAGCAAGGAATATAGAAGGAGGGACGATCCGGGAGGACTCACACTAAGCTTGCTTGCGCTTGGCGGTTGAACCAGGAACAGCTTGGTTCAGAGTGATAAAACAAATTTTACATGTGGGTGGGCAGTCAAGACAATGATTGCCAGAAACGAATACAATGTCATTACACAACCTTCCACCCCCCCCCTCCGGAAGAGAGAGATGTCTTCAACATGTAAGGCTCTGACAGTGCTTTCTTCCCCTGCAGAAAGTGGCACGATTGGGAAAACACAAAGTACGGCCACTATCAACAGGATGTGGACACCCAATGTTTTGTCGTATGTTGGAGATAACGGGAACAGATTCGGAATACCACATTTGTTCCTGTTCAGGATTGTTTTATGACATGATAAGTGCCCTGATATTTATGAGAATAGATGTTTCTTTTGAGTCGAGTGTGCCGAGTCTTTGCAGCAGGTTGCCTGCCGGTGAAAAAACTGATCCGGGGTCTCTAGAAAAAAGGCTTGGAGTGCGAAAACCTTCAGATGCGTAAAGATGGTTGGATGAGAGCGGCCCCTCTTCTGTACACTCATCCCTGCAGGACACAGAAAGACGATTGACGGGAGAATAGTTAATCACAGAATAAGCTCATGGGCGAGCGAAAGAAGAAAACAAGTGCAAAAGCGATAGTCCCGCGCGGATCGGTGCGCACGCAAAGCTAAAAGAACCCGAAAAACGGTTGTTTTTGCTTTCAACAAAAAATAATGGTAACTATAAAATCCTAACAACAAATAGGTGTGATAGAAACTGTCTACGAAAAGTATGGGTCTTCGTACAAGCGGACTGCGATGGCTTCGTTGAACCGGAGTTTCGTGGTTTGTGGGGTCCTTGGTCGCTAATGATGTGGACCCGGGTGCATGTATGGCGGCAGGTGTAGGACACGGTTGGGCTGAGTTCAGTGACTTCTCCAATTCCAGGAAAGCCGGTTTCTTCCTATCTTTCGAAACAGTTTTCCGTTCGCCCTCAAGTCCGGGGATGTTACACCGTACTTCCCGCTCTAGAACTCGGCGTGGGCCCGAATAAGGAGCCTGAAGCGAGTGCCGTGTGCTCGTCGTACGCCAGGGGATGCTCGTGCATTTGGGCAGCCACCCATGCATGTACAACACAAAGCACTGTTCCCTGGTCGACTCCAAGTGCGAGCCACGCAAATGCCGAGCTGGGCTTTGGATATAGTCGGGATAGTTGAAAAGAAGGCCAAGGTTTGGGTGCGACATGCTCCCCTGGCAGTCAAAGCAGACATCAAAATTTTAAATCGCTTGGCTTTGAAAGCTAATCAGCCTTCACTATGATGATGATAACTGTGACAATGGTTTACATCGGGGGAGTCCCAAGCATACTTTATGGCGTGATCACATGGTACAAGTGAGGTCACAAAAGGGATTCTTGGATATTCGGCTGGGTATATGCGACACAGGAGGGTGTGGAGGTTTTGGTGTTCTCATGGATGAAGGCCCGGCAAACTTGAATTTGAAAGTCAGGTGGGAGGCGTCGCTTTGTATTGAGTGAAGTGGGCTCCGCGGTCGAGATGTAGTAGTGAAATAAACCAGGGATGGAATAAAAAAAGCACGGTTATTTGGATAGTATCGATGTGAAGTCGCAGGGGAGAGTATACTGACGGAAACCGTTTTGAAAAAACTCCGACGAAAATTTGGAAAAGTCTTGGTGACGAAGGATAAGCACCTAAACCAACAGCCTAAAAGAGCCAGGAAATGGCAAAAATATAATGCCGAAGGAGTAGAGAGATGCTTTTGAGGAGGCAAACTGAGTAAATAAAGCGGGGTCCGATGTGCCGCAGAGTTAATACTTGTTATTCATCAAAAGGTTGTGCAAGAAGCCCCTGTAAGGGGGTGTGTAAGGATGCTCCAGCCTGAGAACTTGGTGGAACAGAGTGAGTGGAGTACGATTTAAATAAAGGGTTTGTTTTAGGTCGATAAGTGAACACGGGCTGACATTAGGGGAACGAGGGAATTGATATGCGATGATCTTATGAGATCACATGAGGGTGGTGCATAGGTGATGTTGTCTAAGCACGCAGACGACTGCTTAACGGGATATGCTGATTAAAGGCTTTTGGACATTTGAGCATTTAAGGAAAAACCAGACGGTCAATAATGCGGCATACCTATAGTTCATCTCTTGCAAAGGGGTAAAGAAAATACCTTCAGTGCGGTACTCGGCGTAGATGCCCAATTGTGGAAAACGTGGCAGCAGGCAAAAGGTGAGTGAAATGGTGTTGAACCACTGGTTTATCGGAGGTGACTCCAAGACTGATGGATGGGGATTAAAGATCTATATCGTAATGGGCATAATATTAGTGCAAATGTTTGATGACTGATTGAATCAAGTAGAAGATTTACATTACTGAAACAGTCAAAAAGTGCAGATAATCGTGTGACTGGGTACTTTGAGGAAAATCCAACCTGAGACTTTGGGGCAATAAGCAGATTACCGGCAGCCTAAGTTGTGGGTGGCCGACTTCCAGCTAAAGATATAGAAAGAGAGCTCAATGGATTGTGGCGCAGGTGGCCGACCATGATAATTCAGCTGAACAGCTATAGAGGTTCGTAGATGAATGATACGTGATACAATCACGGATTTGTCTGGGTTCACTAGCAAACAGCCCTGGAGTATCTAAAGGTGGTAACAAATAGGATGCTGGAGGTTGACATAAAGTGGACTGATAGAGTAGTATAAAAGTAGTTCACAAGAAAGGTTGTCAGAAAGTGTAGGTGCCTGCATTGCTGGATATGTTGAAGAAAGTCTGACATGGGACGCTGGAGAAGCAGTCGAAAGAGTGAAATCCTGGATTGTGGATGCTTCATTACCAAAGCGACTGTCGAAAAGTGCGAATGACTGAATGACAGGAGATTTAGGGGAAGGATACAGCGGAGCAGAGAGCTGGTGTCACGCAGATGAAACTCCAGAAAAGGAGCCACCTCGTGCCCTGTGATATTGTCGGCAGGTGGGGAACGATACTTAAATGATGGTTTTGTTTAGATAAATGGAGTGGTGACATAAAAATTGCCCAGTGGATGAACGATCTCTTCAACAGTTTATCAGGAACTGTGGTGTTTATAGAAAAAGGTATTTAATAAGTAAAACCGTTTCATGTTTTGGAGGAAGAACTCCGGTAACTTAACGGGGTAGAAAGGGGTAAAACATGGCATCAGTTCAGATAAACAGAAGGCAAGTCGGTGGAGATAAATGTCAGTAGTAGCAAATATTGGGGTACGTTTCTAAGCCCAGCGAACATATGTGCCTATATCGACTTGGGTTTTGACCAGGTGCATGGTAGATCCTGCCCAGGATCTCTGGAGGAGGCATCGGGCAGTCCCGCTACCGGACTTCAAGGGATACCGGAACCTAACCAAGGGGGCATCAGTTTGGTAGCGTGCAATTATCCCACGACAGGTGGGCTCAGAGGCCAGGTTAGTAACCAAAGTGGTCTAAAGATTATTAGAAGTCATAGTGATAGGGAGATGCGCAAGATTGAAGGCCTGAAAGTAAAGAAAAAGTAGAGAAACGCAGTCTGCAGTGCTCCCAGCCCAGGATGAACGTGAATCGACATAAGGAGGCGACAATAATAGACGGTGACTCTCTGGGACCAGCTTTTCGATCGTGAAGGCAGACAAACTTGGATTCCTTGTACAATTTCATCCCTCAGAGACTGTCAGTGTTTGCACGGTTAGAAAGTCCAAACCCTTCTCATAGTCTTGGTCATTAGGTGCGTTCACTTTGAGGAGCAGTGTTTGGATAGCAGTGATGAACTTATCCAACGCACTTCTAAACCGATAGTTGGAAGTGGAACCGAGTACTTCAGACGGCTATTTATTCCATAAGTTAGAGTACACTGTGACGCAGAGGTGTGAACGCAAGTTAGTGTTGGAACGTTAAGAATTTTAGAATGTAGCGGATAGCTAGAAACAGGCGCAAAATGCAATGGATTAGAAGCATATGTCAGGCTGTGAAGGATATTATACAGGAAAGTAAGGTTGAGTTTCATACTGCAAATCCGTAAAGGTATGGATGAAGAAATAAGCTGCTTTCCTTATAAGTGAGGAGTGAGCTACATTCACTTGACCTTATAGTACGTTGGACCGATTCTATATCGATTATGTCTGATCTGCACATACTAGCAAAGATCTACTGGCAGTATTATGACAGAAATCGGACAAGAGGTTTGTGGAAGAAGAGAATACTGTATCGAACTCGGGAGGAGCGAAATAATAGGGCCTGAGCACTTTCTGGCCCTGGCAATATTCAGAGAAATTAAATGTGAGAGGAAAGCTCAGGTCAAGGCCCCAAGCAACATTTTTGCTACCAACGAATGAACCACAAAAGGATGGAGCTCCTAAGAGTGGGTTGCATTTGTATGTAGGTGCCTCACATTTGTCAGCATAGAAATTCATCTGCCAGGTTGAGCACCACCTTCCAAGTGCAGATGTGTCTTCAGATGTTCAGATAGCCAAGGCCATGAAATCAGGCTTTAATAGGTAAATAATGATAACGTCACCATCAAAAAGAAATGGGGTGTCATGACTCACTGAGAGGAATACGCCGTTGTATCCGATACTGCGAAAGTCTGAGAAGACTAAAGGAAGAGTCTTTTGCTATGCCGGGCTCTCGTGAGCTCCTAAAGCTGCTTTCAGTTGTCCATGAAAACTTCCAGTCAAACTGTCAGCAAATGGGTGACACACGGTAGTTCTCATCTCTTTGCACCCCAATACATTCATCAGGGAGACGAAAGAAACTAAGAAATGGGTTCTTCGATCAGTGGCCACTGTGAAGTGGCATCCAAACAGAGCTATCCATAGTTGTAGAAAAGCGCATACTACTGTGTCGAATGAGCGGTCACCTAACAATATCGCCTCAGCCCTCCTCGAAAGCAGTTAATGCAGGTGGAGGTAGGAGCAGAGAACCCACCTGATCGATTTCCTCATGGTGCAACCCTGCATCTGGCCTTGTGAACGTGCCAAAAGGACTTTCTGCATGCCTAAGTACTTTGGATCGCCGACACTATACATGTGCTTGCTCAATCTCCGATATTCTTATTCATTTTTGGCCACATGAAAAGCACGGTCGATAGCTTGACCGAGGCCCGTGTGCTAGTGTGCGATGTATCATGCATTTTCCTTAAGACACCCTCCCTAAGAAAACGGACCGGTGAATGGGGAGTATTTTGTGACGCATTGGGCAAGGTTGTGCACTCCCATGAAATTAGTGGCACTGGTCAAATTTGGAGAGCTGCTGTAAAGTGGCTATTCGAACTCTGGATGATGTGCCTGCCCTGAGGCAAAGGCTGACAAGTCAGTAGCACTAGTTGGTGTAATGAGATGGATGCAATGAATAGCGCCCTCCATGGAGTTAAGCTCACCTGGGATGTTTTGCATATTCTCGTAATTATAGTGCCACGTGGAAATTCTCATAAAGACATGCTTTTCCAGGAAAGTAGTGTACGTCTGAAGACGGTGAATGGTTTACGGACGGAAAAAAGAGAATTTTCAACGGGAGCTGTCGGAGAGACGGTCTACTGGAGATAGACGCAGCTGGTGCGACCAAGCAAACGTCCAGAGATGGTCAGGAGAGAGGGGAACACGTGACTGAGCTAAAGCCAGACCAGACCGAACAGCAGAGCTTGGAAGAGTGTACGGATAGGATTCTCTGTATATGTGATATTCGGATGAATAACTAAGTTCTAATTGGCCACAAGCTCATGAGGAAGTCCCCAAATTTCCAGCCATTAGTCTGCATTTTGGAAATACCTTGCCTCCTACGATCATATGAATACTTTCCTCCTCGAAGCTGATCGTTTTAGGATTAAAAGTGCTGTGTTTGACCACTTTTCTTTGGAATTCGCCTCTGATCTATTTAAAACAAGACTCCGTCACATATTGCTTTCCACATCGATTTATCGGACCTTGCCAAGTTTACTCTTAAATAAGTCCTTCCAAATGCCTTCCTGATTTTAGGAAGACCACCATAAAACTTTTACACACAGTGGGCCTCATCTGCTCCACGATTTATTACCGCTATTTAGTCATATCACGTCTGTGGCCCTGAAACCAACCTTAAGGAAGGTATAGGGCTTGCGTCAGTAACTACAACTTAGCCCCGTTATTTATATATTTATATGCAATTCTGTCCCCTAATTAGTAGCGAAGAGTTGTACGTAACAAAAGCCCCTTGATATTCCTTTGCTTACGGTGCCTCATTTGCAAATCAGACCCATCCACATATAATTCCATCTCTCTCTCAGCAACTTTGGACTGAAAAAATCAGTCTCATTTCTCTCACTCGAGGTGGCTCACTGACTGAACTAGAGGCTCTGTTATGACGTCACCCATACTGCCTCCACCCCATCCCTTTGCTCAGTTTCTTCCGTAAATTTATTTGAGAATTATTTTTCTTTTCCGCTGGTTGGATACTCTAGGTCAAATATTAACCTCGTTACTGAATCTCGTAGCTCTTACTCATCCATTACCTATTTAGTCTTACTTTACATGGCCTCACTCTTTCATAGAGACCCGCCCAATCGATGAGCCCATGCTTTACTGTCGTTCCTCTTTCTGTTCACCGCTGATCCTCGGCTGGGGCAAACCCAGACTGAGTTTTCCCACCTCGCTTTGCTTCACAGTAATCCTCAATGCCGGTCAGCCACCAAGGGCTCTACTAGTTAGCTCCCTGGCTAGTGCACTTGGATAATGAAGCTTAATGGCCGACTATCACTTGCTGTTCCCCTTTGGCTCTGTTTTTCAAGTCCTTACAACCAGACTAATTGACCTTGGATCATACACCCTCATCGTTGGTGCTCTGCCTATCACAATCATCTATGATGACCCGCGTCAATCCCAGTGGTTCGGGGTGCGGTCAGATCCACCTTTTCGACCGGAGCGCATTAGAGTGCAAGCCATCTGCAACGACTCGCGAGCGCAAGTAAGCTGGTGGACCACACCTCCTGTGTTCACCTGATATTACTACTAATAATAATGGTATATTCCTTGACCGCGGTCAAGGCACATGCATAAGGCATGATCAGAAAATGCAGCTGTGCACAACAGTGCGAAGTATTCACAATTTTGAAATTCAAGAGTTACACGTAACAAGAATAAAACGATACTGCTGAACAGTGTTTGAGTGAACCATAGCGGAAATGATTAGAGCTGAAATTTTTTACGGGTTCCGAATTTGGGGAGGGCGTTATGGGTATAAACGTAAGTCTCGACTCGAGAATATTTAAATTGGCGCGGACTGCCGTATTCTCCAAGCGCTGAGTTTGAAAAGTGCGAAATTGATTTACCAAAGATATTGTCAAATACGAAGTGGTTCCTGTGTTCAAAGTATCTTACCTGTTATATTCGTGATGGAAAAAATAGTGACACTCTTCCCCAGTGTGAATTTTCTGTCGATCTGTTTGTAGTCATTTATGTGTAACGAACTACGAAATTTATCTGTTGGGGCTATTCTTATCTTATATCGGCCTAAAATGTGTCAAATGATCAGAAATATTAGAATGTTCCCTGGATACTTTCTGAAAAGGCCATTCTGAACTCCGATTGTCCCGAAATCGTCGTTTTTGTGAAATTCGGCCACGGGTGCTGGTGAAAAAGATGATAGGATGATGTCAGTATTGAGGCACGTATTGAACATCTTTGAGCAACCTGTACTATCCCGTGACACAATGATTTTGCTATTCCAGGGGGTAGACGCAACAGTGCAGACGATCTCATCCAGTGAAGTTCAGTGTAAACAATCACTGCTAGTACACGGTACAGTCTTGTTATATATGTAGATATATATATACCCCATATATATACTATACTCCACCGTTGTTCTCACGGTGTTGTGGCTAGTAGACTAAGGTTCAGTCGATGAGAGTTGCCTCACGTCTTCCATTACAACACCTTCCGCGATTGTTCCGGAACCCCTGCGCAATAATAATGGATGCCTGGACTTTGCTATAGTGAGAGCTACAGCTCTCGTTGAATGCTTACTGAACTGACTAGTTGATCCTCTGGTTTGTGTCTTTCTGTATACATTACTTTAACTTGAATTTAGTGGATAACGGATAAAATCCAAAGCAAGTCCCTTTCTATCCTGTGTAACTGTCAAACTTCACTAAATTTTTGACAGGGCACGGAGTTTTCTTCCATACCATACCCAGCCCAATCATTTCACATGAAAAATATTCACGCACATGGTCGCCCGCACATTAGGTTGGTACCATTATTAAGACAAAAACAAACTGGCTTCACGGAAGCAACACGGTGATCAAAATGTATTGGCCCTCTAGGGAGCATGTTAACAGTCACGTAGTCCTCCACGTTTGTCATCAAACCAGATAATGTACGCACTCCTCCCGAACCTGCGAGGCCGCTGGACTCAGACGTGGACATTTGCCTTTCGTTTTACATGGTACCATTTCTCTTGTTCGTGAATCGTGTACGTAAAAATCAAACAAGCGGTCGGTTGGAAGTACCGAAAATCGAATCCGAATTCGGAAACCGGGTCAAACCAGGAGCGATGCTCCATTGCACATCTAAAACTGATTACTATGCCGAAGAGTAAGACCTGACTTCGCGCAACGGATTATATATTACCAACAACCCAATCAACAATAAGCGGCAGCTAAGCCAGTAACAGAGGAGCTAATTACCGTGATTTGATCAAGAAAAATAAGGTTTACCAAAAATGAAGAACACAAATTCATAAAATTCGCCCTCATTATGCACACTTCTGCGACAATTTTGTCGCGTTTCAATTCCAAAGTTTTTCTGTCAGCTGTTTGGCGTGTGATACACCATGCATGGTCGGAACTTACTCCATTCTCGGACGTCATGGATGGCTGGGCGAACGTGGTAATGCTGATAAAAGCGATAAAGGAGATTGGTAAATTGCAGAGACGGCAAGAACCATTAAGGCAACAGGCTTCGGACGTAACTCTACGCACAGGTAGTTGAGGCAGAACTAGTGAGCAATGTGCCTCTTGGATGCTGGAAACTGACTGCGACGGGTCAGGGCGTCCAGAGAAAAAGATGCAAGGGTGCACCAACTGGATATTTGGACGATCAGTGGCCACGGTTCGAGTGAGGGGGTTATCAGGAGACACGGGTTCAAATAAAGTTCGCATGAGGATATCAAGGTGCAGTCAGAGATGCTACCGGAATGTAGAAGATTGATCGATTGTTTGGTAACTAATTGGGAGGAGAGCCTTTGATATAAATGCAAGTGAGTCAGATATGGTAATACCGCTGATCTTTTTGTATGGATGATTTCATCGTCAAAAGGAAATTCACACGAAGACAAAAAACTTCACGAAGAATGCAGCATAAAGTTGAAGAGGGTGAATGGTGTATGGAGGCAGGACGGACTTTCAAAGGGGATCCGTCGAAGAAAGAGGCTATTGGAGACAAAGGCCACTGATGCGGCCAGGCAGAATTTGGAAGAGCGTGAGGATAAGCTTTTCTGTATACGTGATAGGAGAATTATTAATCATGTTCGCGTCGGCTACAGATGGCTGTTATTTTGTTTCATAAAGACCCTGGCTATAGATGATGACAGAGAACGATTGGTGAGGATAGCAGGCAAAAGAGGGCTAGGTTGACGGACTTGGCAGCATAGGTTAGAAAAGCCGCGGCGAGGGCTGCATTCTAGTCATAGACTTTGTACTGCAGAGCAGAATGAGCTGAACTGTCGGAATTGAGTACTGGAGGTAGATTTAAGGTGGGTGTGGGGTGGTGACTGGTGTCAGGAATCCACTCTGCGACTCGGTCAGACTATCACGATGGATGGTAACTCTGGTCACAGGATTGTGACCACTGGTTAGCCATGTAAGGTGCCCCATATTGCGTCAGCAGGTGTGGGTGTAGGTTTAAACCATCGTCAATACAACCGATCAAATCGTTTAGTCCGTACAGTAATGCAGCAGTGAGGTCGAGTTGGCTGATGACTACCCAGGTAACCAGTACGATCTGAAAGATAACAGGAGTGCGGCAGCCCGGAGGGTGTTCCAGCTGCGGGTTTTCGTTCTCGTTTTACTGGAAGTCAGACAGTGAACATATTGTTACCTAACGGCGAGTGGGCCGATCTACGGGGGAGCAACGGACGAAGGCTGATAGTTTCATAGGTCAGTTGGGTGTTAACAGAGATAGAGGGAGATATCGAGCGCAGGCGAAGCCGGAGTGCAAAATGATTCAGTTCGTAAATGGTGGATGAGGAGAGAGGCCCCATTTGAGAACCAAGAATAAAAAACCATAAGAGGGTGGAATTAAGAAGAGGAATGGGACAGAAAGAAGACAGCAGTCTGGTCTATGCACCGGCTGCGAACAAGGACGACTAGGTAGTGAAAAAAACGAAAGTACCCGGAGTTAAGACGAGGCCTTTTCATTTGGATGCCAAGGTGCTGGTACTCCCCGGGGTTATGAGAAATCAGAAGTTTACGGATTCCGGGTGGAATGCGGTTTTAACTTATCACGAGAATTTGCGCAGATCAATGAGTCTTGACTGATGAAGAATATTAACCTGTGAGGTAAGACTAAAGTATACGAGAAAAGTGCAAGAAAAGCATGATGACGGGGCTAGGTTCTAACCCGGGACAGGAGAATTAAGTGAAGGTGAGCACCTGTCATTGAATGACAAAGTTGTTTGGTAAGGGAGCTAGTGTCAGTATCGATAATAGTAATGATAAAAAATTATTATTATATTGGTTCATTTGGGGGACACCCGAAGCACGCTTGATTGCGTGATCACATGGTACAAATGAGGTGGCAAAATGGCTCCTTGGATATTCTTTTCGGTAAATGCGGCACAAAGGTGTATAGGCTTTAGTGGTCGCATGAATGAATGCCCGGTACATTTGAGTTTAGAGGTCAGATGGACGCACCGCCCAGTGGCGAGTGAGATGGACTACGCGGTCGAGGTACGTGATGAAGTAAAGCGGGGATGGAGTAGAGGCTCGCGGTATTTCGGATAACATCGACGTAAGGTCGTGGGGTTGAGTAAACTGACAAACAAACCTTCGAAAAAGCACCAACAAAAAATTGAAGAATTTTTGATGATGACGGACATGCACTCGGACTATTATCCCAAATGACACGGAAAATGGCAGATATATAATACCGAAGTAGTTGTGGTGTCCCATGAGGAGGGGAATTGAGTGAATGAAACAGATTCCGGTTTACCACTGAATTAGTACTTACTATTCATCAAGAGGTTCTGGAGGACGCCCTAATAAAGAGGCGTATGTAGGTGCGCGAGCCTGAAAATTTTGGTGGAGCATAGTGAAGAAAACTGACAGGTGTGTGAAACGCGTAAAGGGTTCGTTTCAGGTTAATTAGTGAACACATGTTAGCAACAGGGTGGATAGGGAAGTCGATATACGGTGATCTTACGAGATTGTATGAGGACGGTGCAAAAGTGATACTGTCAAAACATGTAGACGATAGCTAAACGGGATATGCTGGTAAGAGTCTGGCATGAAGCACCTGGGACACAACTGGGTCAGTAAGTTGGCATAGGTATCGTTCATTTCCGGCAAAGCTTTGGAGAAATTTCATTCGAGGTGCTGTTTGGCATAGATGCCCAATCGTGCAGGACTGATGGAAAAGTGGCAATAGGTAATAGGTGGATGAAATGGTGTTCAACTGTTGGTTTATCGAGGGTGGCTCCAAGACTGACAGATGAGGAATGCAAATTTACAACGAAGTTGGCATAATAGTAGTTTATATGTTTGACATCCGACGGAATAAACTAAGAAAAGAACATCACTCGAACCTTCAAAAAGCGCAGATAACTGTGTGACTGAGTACGTTGAGGAAAGTCCAACCTGATACTTGGGGGGGTCAAACAGAATAACGGCAGCCTGAATTACAGGTAGTTGATTTTCAGCTAAAGAAATAGAAAAGGCACTCCACCGATTGTGGTGCAGATAACTGACCGTGATATCTTGTTGGAACAGCGGCAGAGGTTCATAGATGAGTGAAAAGTGATACAATCATGGATTTGTCTGCGTTCGTTGGTGAGTGGCGTGAGAGCATCTAAAGTTGGTAACAAAGCGGATGCGGGAGGTGGACATATAGTGGACTGATACAGTCGTATAAAAGTAGTTCATATGAGCAGCTCTCAGGAAGTGCAGGTGATGGCGTGGCTGGATATGCTGAAGTCTAACCTGAAAAGCTCAGGAGGCAGTCGAACTAATTATGTCGTGGATTGTGGATACTTCATCGCCAATGCAACTGTCATGAAATGTAAATTGTTGAATGAGAGAAGATGCATCGGAAGGATATAATGAAAAAAAGAGCTGGTGTCACGCAAGTGAAGCTATTGAAGGAGGGCCATTTCGTGTTTTGTGGAATTGTTGACAGGTGAGAAAAGAATCATCAAATGATGGTTTTGTTCAGGTGAATGTAGTGGTGACATACAAATTACCAAGTGGATGAATGGTCTCTTCAAAAGTGTATCAGGAATTGTAATGTTTATGATAAAGATATGAACAGTGAAACGGTTTCATGCTTAGGGATACAAAATTCGGTAAATGCGTATAATAGAATGAGGGTAAAAATGGCATCATTTCAGGCAAGAAGAAGGCGAGTCAAAGGATATAAATGCTGGTAGTACCAAAAAGCAAAATACATTTCTGAGACGAGCGAGTATGTGTGTATATTGTTGTGTCCACAATCGATAGCAGAACACGTAATGGTGGCTTTGCATTTATTTATGCCATTGTGAACACAAAACCCGGCCGTAGCCGGCGACTAAGCGGCAAACACGCAAGTGAGTTGGCATAAAGAATTAAACTACTTGTGCCATCGCGCGCAGCAGAGGAATACCAATCAGTACACAGCAACATCGATAGGTCAACACTGCTGGCGCTAAAGCATGGTTAACGATGAAGGCAAATTGAGAGTATGTCCATTCATGAGAGGAATATTGATCGGTTGTCCGCGCAGTGTGCGAGACCCTAGCCAGACACAACATCACCTCTCCTGCCCCCAAGGAAAAAGATCCAAGGCTTGCAACGGATGAAAGTATTCGTAGTATTACCAGCGACGGTTGTATCAGTAGTACCTTCATTAAAAGCAGTTGTCGTGGTAGTATTCAAAGCAGTAGTATCATCAACAACATTGTTTGAAGTCGTAGTAACAGGAACTATGTTCACAGCGGTAGCAGCATCCGCAATAGAAGTAGTAGTAGTAGTAGTTCTTCGTAGCAGCATTCGTAGTAGTAATTGTATCAGTAGCAGTAGCAGTAACAGGAACCGTATTCGCAGTAGAATTCACAAAAAACTCTGGCCACAGCATTAGTTACAATAGCAGCAGCAGTTGTTGTTGTGCGCATGTGACGATACAAGACACTGAATAAACCAGCGCCAGTATAACTGAGAAAGCACATAGGACATACTGGAGAAAGAATGGTGGACAATTGGGCGAAACGTTAAACGAGAACAAAAACTTCATCAACGAGATGATGGCTGGGAAATGAAATGCGGTACCAACAGAAGTAGATGTAGTATTGTTCACCGCAGCAGTGGCAGTAGTAGTGGCATTGCTATTATCAGAAGCAGTAGCATGAGTTACACTGGTAGTCTTTGCAGTAGCAGAGTAGCGGTAATCATCATAATAACAGGTCATAACGGCAATCGTGGTAGTTCCAGCAAGGGTAGTAGTAGCAACAACAACAGTAACAGTAGTCGTAGAACAGACACAGTAACCGTAGTAGTAGCAGTAGCAGTGAAGGTAGTTGTACAGTCAGAACCAGTAACCAGGATAGCAGCATCAGTAGTAGTAACGGTAATCGTAGCAGTAATTGCAGTAGCAGTTTCAGGACACAATACTCGGCAGAAGTAACGGGCACAGCAGTCGCAGTAGTAGAAACTGGAACAGTAACTGCAGCGGTACTCATGTTCGCAGTGGTAGCAGTCATGGCAGTATCAGTAGCAACAGTAATAGTACGCACGGAAGGGCACAAAGCACGGTAATTATCCAGGTCCGATTGAAACGAAGGATGCATACAGGATACACGCGAGCGGGAAAGATAAAACATTTGTTAAGCAATCAACAACAAAAACGAAAAAACGTCAATAATGAGAAAACTCGCCGGAAGCGAAAATGTAGTAAACTGTTTCAAACAGTTCACGTATGTAAGTGTCAACAAAAGTTCCGGTCCTTTGAATTTCGCCATTTTAGTCCGTGAACTCGATACCGTCTACCTGACTCCGGAGATAACCTTGCCAGCCGGTCTTCAAAGCACTCCTCCAAAGTTCCACGGCGTAATTCCGAAGGTTTTCTGTGAATGGTGAATCCCCCATAATTAATTCTCTGGCACTATGTACAAATCTACAACACGGGTTCAATGCCCGAGACGCCAGATACTGTGTCCAAAATCGGCAGCAGAACACGTATTGGTGGCTTTGCATTTATTTATGCCATTGTGAACACAAAACCCGGCCGTAGCCGGCGACTAAGCGGCAAACACGCAAGTGAGTTGGCATAAAGAATTAAACTACTTGTGCCATCGCGCGCAGCAGAGGAATACCAATCAGTACACAGCAACATCGATAGGTCAACACTGCTGGCGCTAAAGCATGGTTAACGATGAAGGCAAATTGAGAGTATGTCCATTCATGAGAGGAATATTGATCGGTTGTCCGCGCAGTGTGCGAGACCCTAACCAGACACAACACATATGTTGACTTGTAACTTGACCGGTAGTATGGTAGACCTTGTTCATGAATGTTGGAGGCAATGGATGGCAGCAAGGCGATAAAGAGGACGCCGCTTTTCAATCCGCAACTGGTGCCATTGGGTGAGGATGGCCGTGCGCTGGACATATAACCTGGAAACCACTTCTGGTGACAAGAGGTGCGATCCGACAGCCTAGTTGTGCCCGCACATCGTTGCACACGGCCTGCACGCCCGATGTGAGCCGGCCAAAGCGGTGGATCTGACCGAGCTCCGCACCGTTAGGCTTCATATGAGTTTTCCTGATGAGGTCAAAAGGCCTTAGATATGAGGTAGTCCGAGATCAGACGGCCAGGCAACAGGGGATCCCGGAACCTAACCAAGGGATCATCGGTCGGGTAGATTACGAATAGCCGATGGTCAGGTATATGCATAGGCCAGGTAAGTAACCGGTGTGGTCTCCGGAGTATTGAGAGTCATCGAGAGAAAGGTACACACGGACGAAGGTCTGGAAATAGAGAAAAAGTAGAGGAGCGAAGCCTGGGATGCTCCCAGCTGAGGATAAACGGGAATTGATACAAAGAGGCAACATCAATAAAAATTACCCTTTGGGACTAGCTTTTCGATTGCAGAAGACAGGAGAACTAAGAAAGTTTAATCGATTTCATCCGTCAAGGAAAGCCGGTGTTTGCACGATTCAAACGTTTAGACCTTTTTCATAGGCTGTGCCATCAGGTATGTTTGCATTTAGGGGCTGTAAGGTTTGGGTAACCGTGAGGAATTTATCCAACGCACTTCTAAACCGATGGCTGGAAGAAGAACTGCGTGTTTCTAACGGTTATTTATTCCATGAGTTAAAGGATGCTGTGATGAAGTGTGAACGTAAGCTAATGTTGGTAATAGGGGTTGAGAGGGTGAGACTCCTAGAACGTAGTGGGTAGCTAGAAACAGGCGCAAAGTGCAGTGGGTTAGAAGTGTATGTTCGGCCGTGAAGGATGTTATACAAAAAGTTAAGGTTCAGTTCTATGCGGCGAAGCTATAAACGGTCTAGTTTAAAAAATGGGCGGCCTTCTTTTTAAGTGAGGGATGAGATCCATCCAATCAGTAGCTTATTAAAAGTACGCTGAACTGATTCGATAACAATTTCGTCTGATTTCCGCATACTAGAAAAGATCAGTGGGCAGTATTCTAACAAAAGCCTGACATGAGATTTGTGAAGGAAGAGAATGCAGTCTCAAAGTCGGAAGGAGCAAAATATTAGCTCTGGGCACTTTCTGACCTTAGAAAAGTGGAGGGCCGAATACTCCGAGAAATTAAATGTGTAGGAATAGCTTTATCCAAGTTCCCGAACGATTCACTTGTTAGCAATGGCTGAACCACAAACGGCTACAGATCCTGGAGGTATCTTGCATTTATATGTAAGAACATTGCACCCTCCGGCGGAAAAATTCATCTGCCAAGTTGAGCACCATCTATGGAGTGCAGATATGTCTTTAGAGACGTTTAAGGTGGCCTAGGTGATGCACTCAGGCTTGAATGAGTAGACGATTTTGATGTCATTAGCGAAAAGAAATGGGATGCCATGGCTCACTGCCAAGAATGTGTCGTTTGTACACATGAGGAACAACAGAGGGCCAAGGACGCTACCCTGTATAACATCGCTTGTAACCGGTTTAGGCCCGGAACAGGGTCCATTTATTGAGACAACCAGAGGTCGATCAGACAGGCAAGAATTGATCCAAGATAGTAAAAGGTCAGTAATGCCAAAGGATCGGATTTTTGCCAGAAGATGTGGGTGTGGCACGTGGTCGAACGCCTTTGACATATCCAAGTAAGATACTATAAGGGCTTTTCCACTGTCTGCTAATTCAGTGATGAGATTCAAAAAATCGAGTTGGCAAGTCGCGCAAGATCTTGATTGAAGGAAACCTTGTTGTTGAGGATTAATAATCTCCAACTGAAAAAGGTGCTTCACTAAGTGTTCCTTCACTATTTTTTCCATTAGCCAGGAGAGAACAGGTGTATGGTTATTGGGTCGGTGTTTTGTTACCTCATGCAGTGGACCTTTCTCGTGGTGCTGAATTGTGTCTGAGCATTTTCAGTTTGTGGGTACTAGACTGGAGTTCATTGATAGGGTAAATACACTCAGTAGTAGGTGAGGTAAGTCAGGTCCGCATTTAACTATTGCGGTGGGCGGCAAGCCGTCAGGTCCTGGGTAAGATGGTGGATTCAAAGTGGTCCATAAATGAAAGATAAGTGAGGAGCCAAATTCCACTGTGGACAGAGTTGAAGCGGTAACTGGAGGAAGAGACAGAGGGTCAACGTTAATAAATGGGGCCATAGTTGAGCCGAAGAATGAGTTGAAGACCTCTGCCATAGAAGGGGTAGTGGAGTCGGATACACTGTCCATTGAAACAGTGTGCAGGATATTTCCGTGAGTATTAGAGGTTCTGGCCCTGTACAATAATGACAGTCGAAAAGATCTATTTGGGTATCACAGAGCATTTATTTCCTGGTTAGGCCGCATAGTTTCTTCAAGCTTTTGGATAGTAGTGGGGCGAAGAAGTTGAATAAGAATTGCAAGGTCGTGTGTAGTTTCATGAATTTTTGAAGTTTGGCATACTTTGTTTCCAGGGAGATGATATAGGATTTCCCGTTATTCCTTTGCTGGGGGAGGTAGGTAATCCTATCAAGACATCTGGAGAAGTGTGCATGGAAAATATCAGTGGCGTGTTGTGGATCACGAGAGCGAGTAGATCTTTTGGTTGGGTAATTGGGTCAACTATGTGGCAGACAAGTCATAGCTGACTTTGGACATAATTATTAGTATGTGGGCTCCAGTGGAACATAGAAAAGGTGAAGTTGTGGATAACAAACCACGAAAGTGCGATGGTTACGTTCCTCATCCCGGCAACCAATACAGGCGAGGCTTAGCCGATAGCTTCGAACCGTAAGCGTATCAATACCGGGGTGTCGTTAGAACGGAGGTCTCGTTACACAACTGTTCCAATTGTGTACTGACTACTGCGTTAGTCTTCAGTAAGCTAGTTAAGGGCTTTGCAGGAGATGCAACAAGGTTAAAACTGAGGAAGGCAGAGTCGGAAAGAATATGTGGAGAGCTCGGGCTGCGTGCTATCACCCCGCACCGGTTCAGAAAGAGAACTGAAGGATTCCTCAGCAACTTGGGGTTTCCTATATGCAGGGTTGGGTCTGGAATGTTATCAGCAGTCCATCTGTTATGGAGGGGGCAGAGAGCATTAGCGCAAAACCTTCCCGGTAGGGAGTTTTTCCCTCTTTTCTTCTTTTTCTTTTTTACAGAGGAACGGGGCGCAAGTTTTCATCGTACGGTGGACTTCCCACTTCTCTTTAACCCGCCTTTTTTACACTTGGCCATTTGGGTCCGAAAATGATAGAGATGGCTGTTTCCCTTTATTGTGAGATTTCCACAGAACAAAAGCAAAAACTCCGGGAATGTTGCTGCCGCAGTCTGTGAAAGGAAAGGATAGACGATGGAATAAACACTCAGGTAATGACAACTTTCGTGGGGCTATCACTTGACCGCTTGCTTCTGCCGATAACAGAGTCGGACAGGTCCCAGTATATATGCGAGCCATCTGGTGACTGAGTCACCGACTACGATGTGCTGGGTAACTTCATGAGCATGATGAGGCTGGTGAGAAAGTGTCACCAAGGGCTTCTCAGAGGTTGGCTTCCAGTTATTGCCGAAGAGATAACTATTCTGCAAGAAAGCATGGAAAAAAGAAGCCAGAGGTTAGAGGGTGGGAAAGAAATAGTCGTTCTAAATGGGAGTTGAATTCAGCTAGTTGAGCACTTCAGGGAAAGTTCACAGACGGTGCTCGTAGGACTTTGTCAAGAGAGAGTTAAAGGTGTCAATGGAAGGATCAGAAGTGAAAGAAAAGCAAAACGTGTACTTGAGTAGAGAGAGGTTAAGGGAAAAAAGCGTGCAGCGACTATGGCTTAAAGACAATGGGGCACTCAAACAAGGGAGTTCGAAAGCTGTTAGAAACCCAGTCCAAATGCAAAGGCCCTTTCTTCACTTGTGTAAGGATACATAAAATGGATTATAGTTTGTAAAGTGAGGTTTTTCCTCGTGTGGGTCTTAAACGTTTTAGATAGACTTACAGGAGGCATATGGCGGGGTAGTTTGTTCCATAAAGCCGCATACTAGACCAGAAAAAAGTAAGATCTAGAAGCAACTCTAGAAATGGAAACGGCATCTGTTTTGTCTCTCATCCCTAAAGAATACTGTGAACCCGTTAAGTTTCTGGACTGCGGAGCTGATATGATAATTCAATTCGCAACAGCACCATGAAATATTATGAGGTTCAGCTTCATGCCTCTAAGCCATAGCGGATCTAGTGTCAAATTTCCAGGGAGTTGGCTATAAGTGATTTGGGTGGAGAAGCCGATTAACTCTTTCATTGTTAGCCGCTGAAAATTTCATTAGCCACTCCACCATACTGGTGTGTGTGAGAGCAGATTATAGAACATTATTCCAAGAGTGGTCTGATGTGGGTCTTATAGGTATTGAATTTGCTTTCTGGGAGGCGGAAAGTTCTATGAAGCAGGCCAATTAGTCTTCTGGCCTTCGCAATTTGAGGGGTCGTGTGTTGTGAGAAAGTGGAAATGGCTAAACACTACGAACATAAATCTTTCACTAACGGGCTGATGGAAATTGGGTGGCCTTCAGTAATGAGTATACCTGCGGGGACATTAAAATTGAAGTTAGGAATATTGCTTCTTTCTGAGGAAAATTTCAACAACGAACTAATTTACCAAGAAGGGAAAGCTGTTAGATCTTGCAGTTTATAATTGGTAACTGATTTAAACAATCAGGAACCAAAAGTATACAAGGTTTTTTTTCGTCCGCGAAGAGGCGCAGACAGCCATGGCGAACGACAGTAAGAACATCATTTGTGTGTGTGAAGAAGAGTAGTGGGCACAAAACGCTGACTTGTATGACACCGCTGGTGACAGGTTTGGGTTTGGAGACTGACTCTTTTATCTGAATTAACTAGTGACGATCGGAGAAATAAGAATCTATCCCCCCGAGTAACCGGTCAGTGATGCCATAAGATTTGGCCTTTGATAAAAGCCGAGCTGTGAGACTTGGCAGAGGGCCTTCTTCATATCTAGCAGGATAATAATCTTGTACATGCCTCGGTCAACCGCTTCCGTGACTGAGTTCAAGAAGTTACCTTCAAAGTAGATCACAAATTGTTTTTCAGGAAGCCGTGTTGACCCAAACTGAGCAAGTTATTTGTTAAAAACAAGGCCATTATCTTGCGTATAATGAGCTTCTCCGTGGTTTGGGAGATAGTCGGTATATGATTGATACGAAGATAATTTTCGAGAACATAGAAAGTCTTTTTGTGCAGGAGATTGATTGTAGAGGTTTTCCATTGGGCAGGGAGCAAGCTAAATCTCATAGATAAGTTGAATGAATTAGATAGAAGGATAGGGATGTCTGGACTTCCCAGAGCGAAAAAGCAGCCGGTGGAATGCCGTTTGGGACCGGGCTGTAAGGCGGTTCCATGGAGACTAGAAGCGGAGTAATATTATCGGGCTGAAATGAAACTGTGGATAGAGTCTCACTGGGTAGACATGCAGAGTGTACTCCAGGAGCGGATAAACTGGGCGTGAGGGTTGAAGCGAATAATGTGTTGAAAGCTCCAGCTATTTCTTCCGGTCTATCCAGGTGGGAGTTGTTGACCCTGATGAGGGGTATAATCTTGCAGGGTTGGGGTATTTTGCTCTCATCAGCTTGCCCCGGGATTTCTGTCTTCTTGGGGTGGCATGGAGCTTTTGGCCCTTGCTGAGTGAGCGTGAGTTCATTCTGTGACTTGATTGTTACTGACAGTCGTTCTGTTCGGAAAAATGTCGATAGCCCCCGAGTTTTTAGTGCAAGTCGTCGAAGTTTGGAGAGTTTGTATTTCATCTACGTGAGTTTATTTGGTCTAGAGTTTGTCAGGGCTGACACAGCTTGGGTGAAATGGTTTAAACACTGAGAATAGAGTACATCTCGTCTGCTGCCACCTGAGGATCGGGCGAAAAAACGATGTGTTCCAATCTTGAGATCTGATCTTCTGGGAGGCTGCTCTAGTGAGCTGAGTGATATGGTATAGCAGACTGTTTGGAGATGACGAGTGTTTGTACGGAGAACGCGCAAGAGACAGCCCCGTGATCACATCTGGGGAAGTTATCCCCTACTGACGTGGACATCTTAGTATGCCTTTGAAGAATCAGGTGATTGAACGTGTTGAGTCCAGTCACCGAGATATGCACAGGTAACAAAGTCCCGATAACGTCGTGGGCCGGAAAGTGATAGCCAACTCTAAGCTGAAGTGTTGAAATCTCTCGCGGTCAACTTGTGATCGATGAGGTAGGCGGATGCAAAGTGGAAAGCTTCACTAATAGGTAGAGTTTTGTCCACGGTTGATTCGGGAGGTTGATTAAAGCATCCGAGCAAGAGTTCTAGTGACTGCCGTTTACCTGGTAACCAGCCTGCGCCACAAACCACGTCAAAGATTGGGCGTTGCGCCTAATAGGTAGGGAAGGATTCTTCGCCGTATATCAGGCAACCCCCTCCTCGACGATGTATTCCAGTGTTACTGAAAGCCTTGTAACCAGATATAACGGAGAGTAGGTTCGGGGGTGTTCTCGTTAAACTACTTTTCTTTTGATGAGGATGAAGTCGCAGTTAGAAAAGAGGACCCGGGCACTCAAAAAGCGAATTTTTTCTGGTAGTGAGAGAAAGCTCACAGCGAAAACGAACGTGCCTGTTTTGTTCTCTTGTGCTGGCGCAAGAGGTTGAGGCTGAGGGTGATAATCCTGTTACTGACGAAATGAATGAGACAGTATTAGGTGGACTGCTGTGTATGCAGGTCGAGAACCAGTAAAGAGGCTTCGGGTCAATGGCAGAATGGCCAGTAAACATTAGGAGAGAGCCCGTAGGGCAGACAGTCTGATCGAAGGTAGTGATCTCTGAATTCGACTGGGAGCATACAGAGTAGCCGGTCGCCGCGGGACCAACAAAGAAGGCACTGGGAGCTTTGTTAAGGCTGAGTAGGGGAGTCTGAAGCAAAGAACCAGTGTGGAGTGGATGGAAGGTAGAAATATCGTCTGCAATGACAGAGCAGGTTCTGCAACTTATGGATGAAGTGCAAGTTGGTGGATTGGTGGATATAAAATCACTGAGGACAGGCGAGGGTGATTAAACTGGGGTAAAGCTATGGCATAGGGCCATGTTTCGCCCAGGGCAGAAAAGGGCGAAAACGGGTTTTCCTTGTCGATGCTAAATGTCCGTAGGATGTATCTCCGGTTGGTTGGCTAAGACGAGAGCCCGATTCGAAATGGTGGATGATGGTATACTGCCGTGGTTGGGTCGAGGTAAGTAAGCGGCTGAGATACGGACAAGGGCCGCCGTGGAAGGCGAGGCGTAACGGAAGTTTTGGCAACTGGCTTCGACCTGCTGAGACTCTGAGCCAGTACAATGAACGTTGTACGCAGCACACTGGATGCGGAGAAGGTTCGAGTGGTGGTGTCAGAGATGATGATGGCATACACAGAGGCAAATTTGCAATAAGGCGGTGCATCGGTAGACGGGGTGGTCCTGACGTCTGGGTGGTTGAGGGCACTACTTTCGAGTCGGCTACAAGGGTCTTCAGATGTTTACTAAGGTGCTTGCGCAGACCACTGACGGGGAAAGTGACCAGTTTCGGTAAGTAAGCCGGTGATGGAAAAGGCGGTTCTGAAAAAATTGTCTAGCTCTCACAAGAGAGGTCACAGGTCGGCGCTTGATGCAAACTGGGGGCGTGGTGGTGTCGACGCTAAGATGGTCTAGGCC
Organism: Fasciola hepatica; assembly: GCA_948099385.1. Classification (NCBI taxonomy): domain Eukaryota; kingdom Metazoa; phylum Platyhelminthes; class Trematoda; order Plagiorchiida; family Fasciolidae; genus Fasciola; species Fasciola hepatica. The sequence goes on from CANUEZ040000131.1 coordinate 4,610,420, forward strand.
ACGGGAAGTAGCAGGGATGCGTGATGAAGTTGTGCTCAATGTCTTTGGGGACGAAGTTGTTGCTGACAGGTTGGTACGGAGTGGCGAGTTAAAAGCTGTCACCCTCTCGTCCTGTTTGGAAGGCAAGCCGATACCTGGGGGTAGCGTTCTGTGGGGGATGATTGATTAACCCAGCTATGGGTTTGTCCCATGGATAATGGTGGGCTCTGGATTGCAACGTGGGGCCGTTTAGATGGGCGCTGAGGATTTGTGTGTGGGCAGGATAAGTGAAGGCCTAAATGTAGACCTGCGGATGTATCCAACGCTGGTGCACTGGTCGCTGGAGGTGGTGTGAATGAGTCAACTGTGGTGGTCTGTTCAGGGGGCGGCATTGGTTTCGAGGACTGCACCAACGCGGGATGGCCGATTACCGACCTGAGGACAACCCTCTGTATTGGGTCTTGTCGGCCACAATTTTTAGGCTTTCCAGGGGAGTGGCCTTGGCGATAGTCTCTCTCTTTCTGAAAAATTCCATGGCAATGTATTCCTCAAGGAACTGAAACAGAAGAGGACACACATGCCGCTGTGACTTTTCTCGTAGTCTTATGCAGCAGCACTCGTGATGTAACATATCGCATGCTAGAAGCAACCACTGTTTAATCGAGAAAAGGGGAGGGCGATCTGGAAAATTAAATTCCACAGCATTTTTGGACCTTTTAATTCTTTGATGGGCTTCGGAAGCAACTGAGTCTAGGGAGCCGCCGACCGATGGTTAATTTTGGGTGTTTGCGTGTTTCGAGGGATTGACGATAAATGCAAGTGATGACGACGCTGTCGGCGCATTATCCATGGTACTTAACTGTCTTTTCAACGGAGCTAGATTTTGTCCCATTGCCCTTGATTTGATACAAGCCTCACTGTGTATATCAACCAGAAATACCGAGCAGGGTACCAAGGCCGCATGTAGTCGGCAGAGCATGGTGCACGTTGATCGAAGACGCTTAGTCTCTCGGTGGTGGGAGTGGCCATAGGTCGCTTCAGGCGTGCTTTGGCAATATATTTTCTAGAGGAGTAGAGTGAGGAGTGATGATAATGGAAAACACTTATCCTAGATTAGCAACCGGGAAGCTATTCTGACAACGATTTGTAGATTGGCTGGCTGCCTAAGTGTTTGTGGTTCAGAAAAAATCCTCGAAGTATTTCAAGTTGGGGGGATGCTCTGAGGAGCTATTTTTGTATGACCTCAGATGGCTGAATAGAGACTGGACCTTTAACAGCACGCCCACCGACGTGGTGTAGTGAAGCTAAGGTTCTGGTCTGACTTCCATCACGAGCCGGAAGTAGAGGATAGCCAAGTAACCTGCGAGTCATCCCCGTAAAGTTTACCACGCCTGGATTCGGTCGGCTTAGGACTTTAAGAGAAAAACGCTATAGGTTGCCATGTGCCATCTAGGTTTTGTTTTTGAACAATGCCAACAACCATGTCTGAACCGTCGATCGATAGAAACATAGGGGTCCTTGGTAAGAGATGTGCACCTGCGGCCATATTGAAGATAGCCTGTTTTAGTTCGACAGAAGCGGAATGGGCATTCCGGAGAAATTCGAACGTTCTACTCTTAAAAAGCAGTATTCTGTGAGGGGTTGCATCAAGTGGGCTTACAAGGAACAAAACGAAGGTAAAAGTCTACTAAACCATCGAATCCTCGAGGGGTCTTGAAGGATGAAGTTTAGGGTTTTTCAAGAATCGTCTGCATTTTAACTTCTATGGCTGAGACGCTCGTGGCTGATATCCCGTGACGAAAGAGAGTGATAATTTGTTGACCAAGTGAGCGCTTCTCCACGCTGGAGGTTGCTCCGCGCTGAGACAAGCTTTTGGAAGGTTATTTTAAATGCAGAGTGTGGTCGTCCTGGATTGCGCTAGTGACTAAAATATCACCCCAGTAGGTGCAAGCCCCTTATAAACCCTGACAAACCTGATCTATAAATTACCTTTTTGTTTGCTTCACTTTGAGAGGACCTAATGGCATTCGGAGAAACTGAAATAACCCTAGTGGTGTGATTACGGCTTTTTTCGTGCTTCCTTAGGCGTAACAAAATATTCGATTGTATGAACGAACCAAATCTGTGCGAATGAATATCGTGCAACCACCTCAGCTTGTTGTGAGTCCTTGGATATGCCGAATTGGGTAGAGATTTGGCGTGGTGCTATTGCTCAGTGCCCGAATATCGCCACCAGGTCACCACTAATAGACAGACGTTTTTGGTACCATATGTAGTGAAGAAGCCCACGGGTTTGAAGAAAGCCTAGTAGTGCCAAGGTTCAGCGTGTGCTGAAACTAGTTCTTAGCCATTTTTAGATTTTCGGGCGCGAAACGCCCCGCGCGGTAACAAACCAGTGGCTAGACTGTGGCTAAAAGGTGGGGTAGATCTGTCGACGTCCGTGGTAGCACGTGAGTAGGTTAGGATAGTCTTGGAAACTCGAGCAGGAGCTTCTGGTAGCTGTATAAAGCGAGATAAGTGACGAACAATGGAGAGAATGATGGCTCTATCGAAGGCGTGCCACTAGTTGAGACGTTAATAAACGTATCCACGAGACGAAAGTCTGACGGGTCAACCACGAGGTTGAAATATTGAAGCAAGTCGATGACAATGATTGAAAGTAGGAGGTCAGCAATAATAAACACCCATTGCAGACTACGGCGTAAACCGAGGTTCGGTTTTTGTGGACTCTTGCCGTTAGTACTTATGTGCTTCCTATTAGCCGCGACCAACTCGATGTTGGGCCGGCTGGGGCGGTCTGTGGATAGAGCTTGAGAGATCGCCTATGTCCAGTACGAAGGATGTTCCGGACATTCCGCTGGTTATGAAAAATAGGCCTGTGTAAGCGCGATGGCCCGGCAAGGTTGGACCGTTGCACCGTTGGACTTGCGCGTTTCCCTGGTGCTAAGACTGATAAGCACAAAATTTGGAGCATTTTCGCTTTATTGCTGTGATTGCGATGGTACCAACATAAGCCGGGGTTTGTAGAACCACGCTGCTGTAAGCGTTTGGGGTTGCCTGCTCCACGGGATAATAAAGCGGATCGTCGTGCTTTCAGCGCGTTAACCTGGGAGGACAGTTCCCCGATCTGGTTAGCTAAAGCCTCCATGGTGTCACGGTGGTCTACTTCAGGGTCCTTAGCTATGTGCCGTACGGAAAGTAAGACGCATGGCTGCACTGGATCAGCGGGTTCCGCTAATTCATCCAACGTTGAGTTATTCCCGAAAACAACTTATATAGCTTAAACGTCTTTGGGAAGCTGTTGCATCCAAAGCGCACGTAAAATTATATCAACCGCTTTGAGGATAGGGACCTGCCCCTGCATAAAACGGAGAAGTCGCTTTGGCCCTCGGGTGCAATGGCTACCGAGCTTGATGCGAGGCAGCAGATGGCTTAGCCGATCCCTTATTTACTTACCAAGTCAGAACGGACTTCCGCGAACGACGAGAAAGTCTGTAGGAGGTTCAAAAAACGGTTCCTGCGTGCTGAAACCTCATCGGGCTCACCAACACAGCAAGCTGGCCTAATAAGACATAAAAGGTACGGACGCGGTAGATACCTACAATCTCGAATCGAATGATGCTTCGCTTGTAGTCAAAAAGCTGCAGATGAGCCACAGAGGTGCTTATGCGAACCTGCTGTGCAATGAGTGCAGAACGAGAAACGATCAGGGCGGGCTCATACCAAGTGCGTGTGCTTGGCGGTCGAACCAGGAACAGCTTGGTTAGGAGTGATAAAACAAAGTTTATACGTGGGCCGGCGATGAAGGTGACAATTACCAGAAATTAATGCAATGTCACTATACCGTTCAGCTTTACAAGGTCGTGAGTTGTGCTGGCTCGCATAGCACAAATGAAGTTCCTTGGCATAATATCGATTTTATTTTCGGTTGAAGAAGGCCCCATCAGCAGGTTCAGCAAGTACTGTTTCCCGGGACTCTGTAACGGGTATGTCACTCGGGAAAACACAGTATACTGAGGCGAGACACAGGTTGTGCAAGAAGTATGTTTGAATGTCACCTTAAGTGGTTCTATCTTGGCAGTGATGCGTTTTACTTGGGGCCGGACAAAGCAAAGATCGCACAGAAGTTTTTCACCGAAAGGGTTACCATGTTAGAGTAATCCATGAAAAAATTCCGTGTAAGCCGAGTAAATACGCAGGTCCCAATTGACTTTTCTAATTCCAACAAGAAGTAAGTTCATATCGAGATTGAGATTCACGAAAATTCTAAGGTTTCCAGTAACTTCTTCTGCATTAGTAGGTTGCTGTAATATATTCCCAATTGTTTAAATACACCAAATAAGTGAACATTGAGTAATTTGCCGCTGACGCGAGTTTGATCATGAGGTTTTTATGTTGATGCTTGTTCATACAAAACTGAGCTCCGGGTCACCAAGTTTTCTCTCTGTCTTTTTAGATCGTGCAACCACAACCCCAGTGAAAGACTAAGTCCCGCAAACTACATTTCGCCTATTTTCTACCGCTGTCATGCAATCATGTTACTCAAAAATTTAAATCATTTCGTGATAACGCCGTTATTATGGAAGGTAACGTTGTATTATAAGATGATCCCCCGTTGGTAACTGAAACCCGGATTGCCACCTCAGTTTTCGTAGTTAGTGCTGACACTTACCTTTACACTTACCGCCTTCGTAGCAAATCCGGTGCAAAACCGTTCCAAAACTGATCGGTTTTCTGCCAGCTTTTGGCCGGTTTTCGACCGGTTTTTGCAATCACACCAATCAGTTTTCGGTTGGTTTGTGTAGTAGCCATTTTACACGGATCAACATTGATTTTATACGAAGAAATTGACGACTGAAGCAATGTGCAATGCTTGGTTGGCCTTTTATTTAAATGTATTGGTTTCATTCATCGTAATTTCCTGAAAACCTCAGTATAGGTCACTTTATTTTATTCTGTCGAAATGGGTAGAATAAAGACAAGTCATTGGAAGATCGTAAGTTAGAAGATAGAAGTGGGCATCTTGATATGTAGTTTTTGTTGGTGAAATGAATGAACGGAGCATACCACGTATTACAAATGATTGGCATAAACCGTTTAGAAACCAGTCAGGAAACCGGTCCGAAACCACTCCGAAATCATTCGAAAACCGATCAGCCTAATAGTCAAAACCGCTCGTAATCTTGCCAAAATCCGGCCAAGAACCGACCGATTTTGGAGCAGATTTGGCCGGTTTCTGAGTAGTTGGTGCCAGTCGTTTGAAATATTTCACTAACCCAAACTACAAATCACGATGCCCACTTCTATCTTCTAACTAACGATCTTCCAATGATTTGTCCTTATTCTACCCATTTCGACAGAATAAAATAAAGCGACCTATACCGAGGTTTTCAGGAAATTCCGATTTCTTCGTATAAATTCAATGTTGATCCGTGTAAAATGGTTACTACACAAACCAACCGGAAACCGATCGAAAACCAATGTTACGAATTTACTGGGTGCTACAAGGGTGAGCTCAAGGTTACTGAGTCTCGTTTATATTCGCATTTTGCACTCATGCGATACTCCCGAAAGAATGCATTGGTGGACAAGTCTTCAGGCCTTTGAAGACCTTCGAAGGCTGAGATATCTTCCAGTCAGCATAATCGTCCTCAGATATGCACGAAATAGTCGACAAAATGACCCCAAAGTGACCCCGCTGAAACAGAGCACCGTCTTTTTGGGGGTATCTTTTAGCCATCCCTAAAAAATGAGCCTAGATGGATTGGTTGTCGGCCGACCAAAACAACTCAGTTTTAGATGTCTTTTTCTATTTTTCGCACCGAGAACTGCTTGGGCCACCTTGAAAGCTACGGGCGCTGGTTCGGAGCGCTAAAACACTGCACACAAATCTTTAGTTTTTATACTTTCAACTTGTTGAAAATTCTGTCTTTAATTCATAGTTGCGAATAACTTTAAAAATGGAAATGCGTTCGTCAGAGCGATTGTTGAGACATGTTTCTCGAGAAGCATGTACTAAAGTGTCGGTTGTATAGCTGGAGGAGAGATTTACATAACACATAATACAGCGCTTCCTTTGAAGCGTAGTCCCAAGGTGATCACCCCCTCTGAGCAAACACACTAGCACAGTCCTGACTGATTTTATCATTAGAGTTATCCAAGGACAAAAACCACCTTCGAGCGAAGATGATCATCAGGCGCTTTCAGAAAACGCCGCTTGATTCTGCCTAAACAAAGTTGGGAGACCTTTCTGCAGAGACACGCGTCGAGTGTTGCACTTGGCTACGTATGTGTGACCATTGTGGATCCTTCAGATAGTGCACGGTAGATCATTGGGATAACTTGACAAGCAGTGTCACTGGACATGCATGAGCTCTGCGTACACTATCTTCGCTGCTTTGCATACTCTGTTGTTTGCGTCAGCCTTTGACACCTGCATTAGTATTTGTTGCAAATGTACTTTTAGCGTTTGATTTCGCAGCTTGTAAGCCTGCTGGGTTCACTCAGTATTGAACATTCCACAGTATGACAACGAAACTCGCGACTATCCGTAAATTATGAAAGGGACGGGCAACAAGAGAAACAATGTGAAACTTGGAGGGACAAAAAATGCTATTTATTTGCGTAGTATTTGGCTTTCTGTGATAGGAATTGCATCCCGATTCGTTGTAAGGGGAGAGCAATTAAACGTAGTTATGGGAAATGGGGCTGGCATCAAAACTAGTTGGGACCAAAAAACTTAAAGTCATCAAAAACTCTTGCATTTAAGTCTCAGTATCCCCGATGATCTCAACAGAGCTGTGTGCGAGTGACTTATCTTTGCTCGTCGGAATCACCTTCAGGAAAGTTTCTACAAAGGAAAACAATGAGGTTGGCTCGTACTAGGAAGCACAGTGATGTTTGCGAGCGCAATGGCTGAGTGAACAAATTTCAGTAGTGCCATACTGTTAACTTAAGAGCACTGAGCGATGAAGTTTTACGATTTCGAGGTGAGGAGATGAAAAATTTGCTGAGACACGTTCTTACATTATGCAAGGATTAGGAATAGAAGAGAATTTTTAGCTCTAATGAAATTGGTCTTTATTTTAGAGCCGCTTCAATACGCACCTTGGTTGCAAAACATGAACCATGCATCCGTTAGTGGTATATCCAGGGAGTTTAGTCTCAAAATGTGACGGAGACGAAAAAGAGATTTCTAAGTGTAAAAGGGTCTTAGTGAGGAGTTTATGTAAAGCTTCATGGCTACTTCGAACATTTGTGCTATAACCATACGTGCAATTTACACCCAAGCTGAAAAGACAAAAATGGAAGCCAGCTGCGTGTTGGACACGACGACACAGAATGCAATAAAAAGTGAATTTCTTTAGTGCTTAGACAAATGCTACCGAAGGTTTGTTTTATGTCTTATTTCAGATGTGATATTATCAGTAACCTCATCTTGTTCTTTCGAAGTTTTTGGCGAATGCTAACAGAAGGTATTTGTGTTTTACCCGTGTTTTGTGCTATCTTCTGAAAGTTTTCAAAGGCGAACACCAAAAAATAGACAGATTTCCCCGGTCCTGACTATATTTCCTTTAGAGGCAACATTGCGTATTGTTGTAGGAAACAAATGCTTCCGGTTAGAGCCGTTAGTCAAAAGAAAATTGGTTACTTGAATCGCTTTTTTCAAACGCCTAAAATAGACAGAAAGACAACTGTTATTCATTTTTCATTCAGTAACTTGACTCAATACATCTGAAATCAACTGCAATGAGCGCAATATTTTATGTTGTTTAAAATCTGTGAATCCAGATGGTTGTGTTTTAAGCTATTGGTAAAGTAAGTTTAAAGTAGAAAACCAGTTACTTTGAAAGTAGCAAGAACTAGATGTACTTCAAAACTCAAAGTCCTTATTATGTGTCCAATAACAAATATTGTACTACATGCACGTTTTTATATACCATATAACTTTAGGGAACATACATTTGAAATAAATGTCACCCAGTCTGTACGTCTCGATGCAGTCTGGACAGGCTGTGCAGCGGAAAAGCTCTGCTTCTCTGCAAACAGCGACGTATTTTCTCCCAGATGAATTGTGTTGTAGCCACCATGCACTTTTAGCGACACTCAACGTCTGTGGAGTAATGAGTTCGGAATTTAATGTCCACCTGTCACAACAAAAATGCTTGTTCCCGCCAGGGTAGCTTTTTCACACGCACCCTTCATGTTTAGTTGAGCGAGAAATTTTGTCGCCCTTAACAATCGCAGATATCCTTAGAAGCTTTGCAAGCATGTGGCCCAGGGTGGTAGGGAATGTGACAAAATATTACTTACTAACTTCTCGCAGTTGCTGTCACTCTTCAACGCTTTTTGCAAAGATTTCTTGGTGCCACACAATATCTTGATTTAAATCAAAGTTTTGGTGAGTGCTAAGCAAGCTGCAAGAAAATATAAGGAATTTGGTGGGGCTGCACTTGAACATAACGTGTTTACCGTAATTTATGTTCTCCGTTGGCGCAATCGGCTTTCCATGACATTTTGATGGGGATTGTATGCCTTTGACCGCATGGCAAGTCCTCATAGATTATTTTTAGTAATTGCATTTGATGAACTTACTGGTCTGATGCAGCAATTGGACTCACCTTTGGAGTGGAAGCCCAAGGTCTGCCTGGGGATGTACCCTATATGAATTGCGAAAATACAAAAATGGCCTTTATGCTGTGAAAGTGGCCGAAGCTAGGTTCGTATTCACTGTCTTCAGTGGTGTACTCTGAGGTCAGGTCAAGAGGTCTTCCAAAATTGGTGGGTCACGAGACAGTGTGTTTTCTGTGGACCGTGCTGGAGGTTTGGTATTGCCGCTTTCAAGCTTTGAGAGAACAACAGACTTACTGCGAACACATCCTCATCAATGATGAAGAGCACTGTGGTTGCTTTCCGTAGCGTCGGTTTAGGGTACATCAGACATATCTTCCAACAATGGTTGCAGCCCAAGGTGCTGCTAACAGTTATCTCGAAAACATGGCAGTGTTATCGAGTGGGTACCTTTCAGGAACAATATTTAAAAAAACATGGACATAAATTGATATATTACTTGGTGTAAGTTAGGGAATCTCGCCAGTTACTTTAACCGGAGTCTGAAGTATACCTCAACATCATTGTAAAATGTAACAGTTTATAAGAATATTTAGTAGTGAAGAGTAAGTCAACCATACACCGTCATCTTTGAAAATCTTTATAAATCACGTTTTTTCTCCAAAGCAAATTGATAAAAGAGTCTATAAGACAACATCTTAAGATGGAATAATATAGTATGTTTTACCGGAATTCAAAAGTCAGGAATGTCAGTTTTTGCTTGAAGAACTAATCTCAAAACCTCCCCTGAGGTATTTTAAACAGGGCTATTTTGTGATCCTTTTTTATTTTTGTGAAACCTTTTGAAAATCTATTGCTGACTGGGTTACCATGTGTTTTCCGTTTTATGCGATTCTGTTTGGTCATCTTTTGTGCAAGTCTATCACGAGCCTTCCTATGCAAACACAACAACCGGAACAGTGTTTTTCACGACCCATGGGAAGGAGAAGGCGGTTGGAAAGGAAAGTAATCAGTGGATATTTGCGAGAGCATGTTTAAGCAGCATGTGTGAGCAGTGGTCAACTGGTGACCTAGTTCGGTAGTCAACATTTGGGTTGGCAACACTATGTGGGGAACAAAGTGGAATCTTGCTATGTAGCGCCACATCCAGCGCAAGTGGTCTATACTACATACTGATGACCCTACCAACAACCTCAGTCAAACAGCCGTCCCGTGAAGCATATGAGGCGCCTTTTCAGCCTTTCTGCGGTCCTGGTAAATTGCGTACCCCTTGTGAAACGCACCATTATGAATGAGTTTGCAGTATTTGAACACTGAACAGCATTCTTTAAACGGGGGGGGGGGGAAAGGGCAGTGTAAAGCTGAGATACAGATCATCATTTCCACATTCTTTCAAGTTTAATGTTGATTCTTGATTTGAGCTCGGGACCATTGAGTTTACTTTCAACGTCTTTCCAAATCAAACATACAATCCCCACAAAAAAAGTGCTGCCTTCGGCGTACTATAGTTTAATGGACTGAAAAAGCAGTTTGTTTGAATACTCTATGGAATTGTACAGATTCTGGGTTGTTTTATTCTCATATTATCGTTTAGCTCTATCAACTTGCTTTATGTTAAAAAGCTTTATCCACAGGTAATGACGACTTAGCATTGTTGTTTTACTTTTAGGACGCTTTGTACCGTCAATAAAATCACTGCCGTGCTGTGGAAAATTGTCATGGGCGCATTTTTATCTTAGAGTCGAATGTGATGTTTTCGAAACACAAGGTGGTATGTAATTTACCAAATTCAAAGAATATATAGAACGGATCTATTTCTTTCTGCAGTACTTTGTCAAAGTACTCACATTCGACACAGAGCTGGAGATGACAATTACCCAAAATACTACGGGTATGCAATTATTCAATCAGGTAGGTGGCGTATTATCTATTGTCTACACCTCAAGGTTTGTGATACTATTGGTTTGAGAGAAGTGTGGTATTTCGGAATGCAGTACTTGAATGATCAGAACGAACTAGTCTGGTTGGATTTACTCAAAAAGGTAAACAGTGAAGATTATTCTTGTGCACCTATATATAATTTGCTGCTGCACTTTTTTGGAATACATGGGTTTTATTAAGTCATACACCAGTTTCTTAAGAATTCCGGAGAAACACTAGTGTATGTCTTCTTTGGGTGGAATGCATTTTTAAACTTTCTCTCCCCTATTTCTACTTTCTACTTTCCATCTTATCCGGTTCATCTTTAGGAACGGCCTAGATGTGAGTGGAACAGTCTGTTAGGCTAACAGTTCGTCGATTCACAATCCATAGCGGCTTCTCGAAAGCTGAACGGAACACCTTCGCACACAGTTTAGCCGGTCCTCATTGTTAGATTTTCCTGTAGCTCTTCCGGCATACGTCCAGTAGTGTGTTTTGACAAGTGCACATAACGACGGGAGATTCGAAAGTAAAGCTAGACTCTAAGACGTCACAAAGCTCCGGGTTACGATGGCCTTCCCTAAGCCCATTTTAAAGATCATAAAGCGCAGCTGATTAGAAAATTTCATGGTTTGTTCTCACAAGTTTGGAATTTTGATCAAGCTCCCTCCTTAAAGGGGGGAATCGGTCGTTGATCTATCTGTAGGAAGGAATCGCGCAGTAACAGTGCTAACCACAGCGGTGTAAGCCTTAACCTAACAGCGGCAAATCTGCTGGCGTCTGTCATACTTTGCAAAATTGCACCAAACGTGTGAAGAGCAGACTTGCGAAAAGCAAGCTGAGTTGGTGAGGGTCTTAGATATGTTAAGCAAATCTCCACCCTCTAGCAGCCGCTAGAGCACCGTCACACTTTCTACAGACGAGCAACCCTCGTGTTCTGGACATTCGTGCAACCCTCGACTTTGCCGATAAATCTGCGCTATGGAGATGTTTTTTGAGAAGTGGTGTACTTGAGAAGCATGTATCAATCCTCAACAAAATGCGTTGTCACGCGTCAAATAGGATTAGGGTCTACAACCAGCTTTTGCTTTCTTTTGCCTTCTACAGTGAAATACGAAAAAATGGCCCTATTTTTTCTCTCTATTCACCCTTGTCGTAGGAGATATTCAACGGAATGCGTTGTCTGATCTTCCAAACGGTAGAGCTGAATTCCTCCCAGGAAACAGAGTTTTCGACTAAGAATATGCCGATGATATTACCTTGCGGAGTGATAATGCGCATACATTAAAACAAGCTTCAGATATGCTATGCACCTTGTATCTTCCAAGTGCAAAGTTCTTTTGCATGATTGGCGAGAGCCTATGCCCACACTCATCCTTTGCGGTGACAGCTGGGAGTGGTGTTGGGGAGGAGAGTGGTTCACAAGTAGCGAGAGCTAGAGCAGTTTTCACAAATCTGCGACAGCTTTGCCGTCGTCATGACATTTGGCTTTCTCTTAAGAACATAGAAGTCAATAGCGAAAGATTGCACGATATATTCTGGACCATTTTGCCGCATCTTCACTAGTGCACACTGCAGTCTAGGTGATCGTCCATAAATGAGAAATGGATAATCTCATGAGACCAAGGGCAGTGGCACACACAAACAAAATAATTGATATCAAATAAAAACACATTACCATAGCAAAGCGGACATAATGATCCATTCTCGTTTCCTGCATGGTGGGGGTTTATGATGTTTAATTGTTTTTGCTTACGCGTACCTCAGTAGCTGCTGATCGTTTGCAAGACAATTGTGGATGAATTCCATGCTCAAAATACCGGTGTTTTGTCTCTCACAACTGCTGCGTAATGGCTGACCTCAGTAGGCTGCACGCGCTCGATGGCGTCGCCGATCGCGTTTGTCCAATCAATGTTCTTTGTAGCCAAACCAAAAAGTGTTCAACAATTTTATTCCGTAATTGTCTCTCCGTCCTACCAATGTAGGTGACTAAGCGCCCATGTAAATTGGTCAAATCAATTGGACCTGAAGGGGAGAGACAGTGGCTTTTATCGATGGCTTTTTTATACGGGAGGTTGTATACAGAATGATAATCTTTGCGGCCTATTACCTACAATTAGCGGCACAGTTAAGGCATCTGGTGAGTAGGCTAGTAGTGTTACTATTTTCGTGAGGTAACTGTAAGGTGATTGCCAGCTTCGGGACCACAGTTGCTGTAAGTGTTTGGATATGAATGAATCTGGATATAGGTTGGCCTAAAGAGACTGGTGTACGTCACCACGGCTCGTTGTGTTTTAATCTATGGTTGCGAGACCTGGCCGCTTCACGTTGAGGATGCTCAGTGTCTTTCTGTTTTTGATTTTCCCAAAACATTGCTACTGTCTGGTGGGAACATCGAGGGAGTAATGACAAGGTGCACTCTCGTGTGTTAGGCGCGAGCAGCCACTCTCTTGAAGAAGTGAACACTCTATACCTCCTCCTGCGATTCGGTCATGTTTTGCGAATGCCTGTCCATCATCTATCTTTCTGTACTCTATTTGGACGTGCTCGTCAAGGCTAGGAGAGGCAGCGGGTGATCAGACTATGACTTGGCGTAGAGTTTTAAAGGAGCTAGCACCAGCGTTGGTTTTGACTGATGCTTCCCGTCTCCCTGGTTCTGAACTAAGAGATGAGGATTGTCGTTGGTCAGAGACGTCGAGGGATATGGCCCAGAGCAGAAGTCAGTATCGCGAATGCTGTACGGCCTCTGTCTGTCGAACTCTGGCGTCTCGAAATGATAAAAATGTCATTGAGACAAACAAAGTGATAAAAAATATCAAATAGCATGTGTTGAAAAAATCACGTCTTTTTTTACTAACTATCTCTTTCACGGAGCTCTACTCCCCTCTTCTATTTTCGTAGTTCTCGTTGGTGCCTTGACACCATGCTTGATTTTTAACCGGTATAAAATATACGCAAATATATCTTCTACTAGTTAAAAGGCACTGAATAAAGGTTTTCATAATAATCCATTCGGTAACATATATGTTGGTTTTTCTTCCACAAGGTTTTTTCCACACTAACATTTTACCGAGAAACACGCGAAAATGCTAGTTTTGGAATATTGAGGTAAGAATAGGATGATTTTTTATCCGCTGTAGGTTTCAGTTATCTAACATTTTTCAGAATGTATCTAAATGCTTTGTGGTATTTCAAACTTTATTCCCAACCCCTGCGGTAAACATAACAATGTTACTTAATCAACTGTTGTTGAACTGCATGGTTCTTGCTCATTTATTCCTGATAAAGGAAATTACTGGTTACCTTCAACCACAGTTTTTTAGTATCATAATTCTCAATAAATAATTGAAAAAGTATCGCTTTTACTCTTTCCTTGTGTATCTTCTAAAGGTGCCACTTTTTAGAACGAAAGATTTCAACAACTCAAATTTTATCCTTATATTTGTGCTGGTTCAGAGTGTCTTATGTTCGGGATTTTTGCAGATCTTAACCAGAACCATGTCTGATTCCGAATTCATAGTTGTCAGCATTGAAGTGATTGTATATCATGCGGTTACTTTCAGTTCGACCCGTTCACTTTTTGCCGCTCCACACAGGTGTCAAAGCAACTTGATCAACCGAAAGGTTCAATGGTTTTCTATTTTCGAGCGAAATACTTCCCCGAAGATGCCACTGATGAGCTTATATGTGAAGCAACTGTCAATCTATTCTACCTGCAAGTAAGTCCCAGCTGCGTTATTTCTCACTTTGTATTTTTTTTTTAAATTTTCTATTACACATATAGTATTTTAGAGTAAAATGGGTAAACCCCATGGTCAAAAAACTAACGGTAACGAGAGTGTATGGGAAACATTCAAGTAGGATTTAGTTTGTTGACCGTGCTTTTGAAAACAGAAAGATTGTGAGTGGTTGAGAATGAGGAAAGAAGACGTATGCCCCTAAGCTCTGCATTTCGGTGAATGAAGGAAGACTGAAATAAAGAAGTTCAACATCTAGGGAAGGAGACCTGATACGGGTGACTGGCCGTGGGCATTTGAGATAAACGAGAGAAAGAGAAAGAGAATTGTCGAAGAGAGTTCTGATGAACAAAAACTAACAAATGACGGTGAGAAAGAGTTAATAAAGCAATTTCCCGGCTATAGGCAAGTGGCCATAGAGTGGAGGTTAGAGGCAGATCATTAGTTAATCGGACAGCCTTTCCTTGGGCCCAGTGATGAAGAAAAAGGGCGGCAAACAAAGCACCACCCCATATATGACTACAAACGGTAAACTTTGGAACGGATTTGAGCCTTGGCAAAAGAAGGTGTAAGAAAGCAGCTGACACTGAATCCAAAACCGACTTTGCGTTCAGCGGGCGGACCAAGAGTAGCCACAAAATGAAACGAACAAACAGATGAGTTGATGGATAAGACCAGTGACGAAAGCGATCCTGTGGAGCGAAGAGCAATTGAGCAAAAAAATCAAATGCAAATAAGGGAGAGGCTAAAGTGATACAGAAAGAAGAGGAGTTTCTGAAGAGTTGAAACAGACATCGATGATGAAACCTCAAGGTGAGATGTATTCTAGATCAGGGGTAAGTGATGCAATAAGAACACAAAGATCATGATCTATGTTGGTGATTATCCAACAGCTGGTAAGATAAAAAGGGAACAATGGAGAGCAGCATCATCAAAAAACATTGAATTAAGTTGGAGGATGAATACAGACCAATAGTAAACAGAAGATAAAGGGTAAGCGCAAGTATGGAACCTTGGGGAACATTAGGATTCGCAAGGAACGGCTGAGAAAGAGCTCCATCGACTGGGAAGAAGATGGTTCGCTTGCTGAAAAAACATGACATCCATGATATATATATCACGCAGTTGCTTGCGAGTAGTATTTGGGATTGATGGGTCTTTGTTTGGTTGACTGTCCTTTGGACTCCACGTTTCACGCACAAACCTCAGGTCATCCGACAGTCAATCAAACGAACATCTGTGATACTAGAGCCGGGCGGAATCCGAAGGAAGACAGTTTAGACAGAAGACTTTCTTGCCAAACTTTGTCGAAGGACTTTAGGATGTCCAGTGAGACAAAGTGAGTTTCTCCGTGGTTATCGACTGCGGCCGACCAGCAGTACGAGATAACCACTAGCAGATCGCCGGAAGAATGACAAAGGCGGAATCCAGGTTACGGATCACTCAGCAAACCTTCGCGTTTAAGGAACGGGCGCAGTTAGTCGGAGACAAAGGTTTCAGAGGCTTTCGAAAGCACAGAAGTGAGGGTGATGGGACGGTAGTTGTTGGGGGTCAGAAGAATGCCATGTTTAGGGATAGAAAAAAATGGCGTTCTTCCATGAAGAGAGAAAATTGTCTTGGTTGAGCGAAAAAAACAGACAGTTTGAAACCGGGCTGACTCTGAAGCACTCCATTTAGGGACAATAGATGAAACACTGTCCGGATCGGGTGGTTTGGAAACACTCAGATTACGCAAAACTTGACGAACCTTTCTGTTAGTCGTTATGTGAAAAACGCTTGGCTGAGAGCGTGAGAAGAAGGCAGAGAAGAAATAGGGCTGACAGATAGAGTGAGGTCTTAGGCAAAACCTCGGCCTTATCGAGAACGTCACAAACCTGAGAACCAGAGGAAAGTTGTATGGGCAGAAATTACGGGAAACCGCCTTTGCAAGGGACCAGAAAGATCGACTTCCGGCAGCGGATGAGGCTATTCGTTCAGATTTGTGGAATACAAACTATTCCTTAGGTCTCTATATTGGTGAGCAAACATTACTTCCTAGTTTGCACAAAATGGTATCGAGATGTTTGTTTGGTTGAGCGGCGCCACTTGCGATAGGGTGAGTTTTTCAAACGGACAGCACGGTTGCAAGCGTGGTTAAACCGCTCAGGAAACCGTGGGTTGCCGGGCTTAGAGAAGTGAGGAATGTTAAGATGCATGCATTGAAGAACCGTCTTGTTGGAAGTAGGAACAGAGAGGGAAACATTAGACAAATAGCAACAGTTGTTCCAAGGGTAACAGGCCAGAAAGTTACGAAAACCACCCCAGTCAGTAGAATCCCAGCTCCAAAAGGTCCATCAAGAATTTGAGGTAAGGTCGGGATGAGGAAAATTGGCGTAGACGGTCGCCAGTGCGATCAAGAATCCGTGTAGCGAGATCCACTAGTTGGCAAAAGCTTTTGACTACAGCGAAGGCCTTGGCTTCACGTCCCACCGATGAACTGCCCAGTGAGTGCGATAGCCAATCCTTGTTGTGTACACCAAAATCACCAGGAGAGGTAATTTGGCAGCTGGAGTCTGGCGCCAGTGTCACTGTCTTAATGTTCGAATACCATAACTCAAAAACCAGGAGGTCGTTGCTACTGAGGAAGCTGTAACAGTGCGGAAATCATAGGTAACGGAAGGAAAACGAATTTTCAACCAAGTAAATTGAAGGTCCCGGATGGAAAAGTTGAAATGAGATAGTCGGGAGGAGACTGCCGATTGCTAGATATAAGCACAAACATCCGTGTTTGGGAGAAAACGGGAATGATATGAGTAGTTTGGAGATTGAAGATGACTGATGTTTGACGAGGGGAATATTTGGGCTTCAGTCCAGAGTGAGGCAATGAGGGAGGAAGACTGAAGAAAGTGATGCGCAGAGTCAACATTTCGATTCAGACCACGAATAGTAGTCAGTGAAATAGAAGCTCGACGTGGGTTCCGTGAGTGCACCCAGTTAAACAAAAACAATTATTCATGTGATTTATAAAATTTAAAATTGGTAAGTAAACCGGCAACCTAACCCTGAGACTTGGAGTGGAGAACCACATAAGGCTTTAATAGGTTGGGCGTGGTAGTAAGATGGGCGAGAAAGGAGCTGTCTACAAGCCACAAAAACACTTCAATTTGTGCATCAGTCCGAGATGGTTATTCATAGTAAGATAAAAAGCAAACCAAACCACTTGGACTGAAATGTTGATGACAAATGGCCACATTACACCATACTATTTTGAATAAAGATGGCAATGAATGGAAAGTTCATTCGTTGCCATTTTATTCATTGAAAAGAACTTTCTACATATTTTTTTCATTTTCATTGTCGGGATGATGAAACTGATAATGACCTTTCTAACAGTAACTTTTCGCTCTTTCAATCTGACTTCTTTACCGGGGCCAATGTAGGTGTACATAATATTTTACGATATGTTGTCAGGCATCAAAACTAAATACTGTTTGCAAATTACCGAGGCAATTCAGTGAGCCAAATTGTGAGTACGAATCCTGGAAACATGACTCACTTCCAGTTATTCGTAACCATATCATTACAATCTTAAAAGATGGTCGCGTTGTGTCGGCAACTTAAGGGATGGATTTATTTTTATTGTTTGGTCCAGAATTAGGTTTATATTAATCGGTAGCCTCAATATTTTTTCCAGTTTCATCGATGATTGTTTTACGTACGAAGAATGAATAAAGGCTCGTTAAAAATGCTAAAAATTGCACTTTACACAATCCGCTTCGGATACGATCACTGTAAAGGCAGCCCTTGAATGGGATTTCGTGGCGATAGGTGACTTAATTGTTTGCTCTTCAATCACTTGTATAGTGGCCCTCACGGAGGCGTTGAAACAATTGCCTTATCCTGCAAACAGTTGTAACAGCACCTGGGACAGAGACAATGCTAAATTTCGATCTCATTTCTACTGTCTTTGCCCACTCTACCGAGACTAATATGAAAACATTTGTACTGTGCTGGATCAGTTATCTTCCGATGAGAATTGCACGTGTCTAATCAGCAATCCACGAGTGGAAGCTCAAAAGGTTCGTACGGTGTTCCTACACCTTCATCAACCATACATCAATAAGGAGGCCCGTAATCTGCCGTTGCGGTTGCTTTTTGGTTTTGTGAATTAGTGTGTTGTCCACATGGTTTGTTTCTTTTTGCCCAATGTTTTGATAGCAGGCACTGGTTGAGGATTTCTAGGATATACGCTGTTTTTACCCATCTTATTTTGATCGGTTTTCGACGGAACCAGTTCGCTTGCTGCTACTAGTATCTCTTAACGATTAAGTGCGCAAAATCGTTACAAGAGTGGGAATGAAACCAGGTATTTTTGTTGTTTTCACCAACCTCAGGATGCAAAAGTACCCCCGTTGACTCTACTATCTCAAGAGGTTCCCTTGACTTAAAAACGACAAGCTACACTACGAAATACGCGGTTTGTTGACGACTAGACATTTGAGAGGAGTTATATGTATATTATATGATGCGAGCACTTCGTTCACTGTGGTCACATGCTTACGTAAAACGTGTTAGCTCATATATGATACGGTACATAGGATACACAATAGAGCAATGAGGAAAATATTTATCAAAAATAAATCGAAAATTCTCGTAGAAAGGCAGATCGTTTGCAATAATTAATAATGCGCGGTTTTTCATTGCGTTTGCGTAATCGTGCTTTGAATGACCGGGTCAGGTCAACTCGATGATCCGTTGAAAGTAAATGTCTCACGATAGCCGACGCTGGATTTTTTGCCGGGATTTGTTTTTTGCAGTCCAACTGAGTAGTTCAATGGAAAAGCCATTTTGGAATGTGTTCAGTCACTCTTTGAGTCAAGTATCATTCTGTTCTGCCGATGTACATGTGAACTAGTAAGCAACATGTGAAACATTGAGAGCAATCTGACTGTCACAGTGGTCTTTGAATCTTAATCCTGTAGCGGTTTGCACTATGCGTGATTGGGCTGCCATATATGTGCGGTTTAGAGCGGAGTGAATTTATGACGTGAATGGATAAAAATAAGGTCACCTTTATAAGGAACAAATAAGATGACTTACTTTCTTCCTGCTGTCAAAATAGGCTCGTGATTTACTTTGGTGCACGATGAACTGTATTTTATTCCCTCAAAATCAAAACGGATGTTTTCTGTTTATGAAAGAATAAAGTCTTTTAAATACTCAATTGGGATACTCAATGGAACTCTGTCAGATAAAATGATATCACAAAGGTAGTCAACAGTTGTTCGAAGAGGTACTTTGGTAAAATGAGCTTCGACATCCATTGAATATATTCCATGATTGTTTATTGTAAAACTGTTATTAATCTTGGCAAGCTCAAAAGAGTCTCGTAAACAATGAGTAGGGCATTTTCGGACAGGACCAACAACATCGGCTATAAAGTCGGGCAATTTTGAGGTAAATCAAATTTTACATTCACAGAATGGGCTTCAGCGGAACTCCACTCTTGGTGTTCTTTGAAGATTCCCGTGGGTAAAGCATCTGGGTCCCGGTAGGTTTTATCTTCTGGTGCATTCTTCCCGAAGTGAACCCGTGCATCAGTGAGATTTGAGAGTGTCTAAATATCTGTTTCCCTGTGAACATATTGTTCTCCGATGTCTTATTCAATATAAACCCTTGGTTATCCGAAAAAATAGTGTTCGTCTTCTTAATATAGTCTGTCTTCGTGAAGCTTACCATGCCGGAGCCTTTTTCTAATTGAAGGAACAATAAATCATGCATGTCTTTTAGTTGTGTGACGACAGCTTTGTGCTTCAGTCAGGCGGCATCTTTCATGCATGAGAGCGGAATAATTTCTACTTCTATCAAGATAGGTATTTTACAGTCTGCCCACAAATTATGAGAAAATGAGGATTTCATGATGTGCCACAACACGGTGTCGTCTACTTGATTATGTAAGAAAAGTCAAGCAGGTAATGCATGTAATCGAAGCTGTTAGTTGTAATTGTTTTTGCATTGTTTTACGATCATCACTGCGTTCCAGTAGGAGCCACTGGGTTCATTATTCGTCATCGCGTATTTGTTCGGCATACAAAATATCAGCGTGGTCGAACAGTCATAACGTCATACTGATGAAAAGCTAACAGGTTTATTGTAAGTTGGTAATTTGAAACTCCACAAATACATGTCAACTGGATGCACTAAGATACAGCTACGTGGTATCTTAATTGATTTGGACAATCATTTTGTTTTCTCAGGTTAAAGAAAGCATTCTGAGTGAAGAAATTCAATGTCCGTTGGAGACGTCCATCCTCCTAGCTTCCTATGCATGTCAAGCCAAATTTGGCGACTACAACGAGAAAATTATGGTCCCAGGATTTCTGTTTCGCGAACCGTTGATCTCTCCAGGGTGAGCATTATTGAATTTGTTCGCAAAGACGTGTAGAGTTCCTCGGTGAGGCCCAGCAGACTCACTCGCTCAGGGATTAAAAACACTGGAAGGTATCACTGGGTATCACAACTAGTTCTCCTCTAGTACTGGTACACTTAAAGATACCCCCAGTAGTTATTTGGATAATTTTCGTGCCTTTATTTTCTGGGAATGCTGTTTGCGTTTTTGTGCTGCGATATAGCAATCAGAACCGCCGAACCCAGTGCATGATTAATGGTTTTTCAAATTGACTTGATATGACATACTTTTATTCCGGGTATCTATCACTTCAGAATACAAAACAGTCGCAAATATAGTGAGCGACAAAAGTGAAAACCATTTACACGACCAGTGTCGTAACTTTTCAGCCGGTTGAGTTCCTGGTTAACGATAGGCGTATGACTAAATTTTTATCGTTGGTTCTACATGCAAAGTTTCTATAATATTTTGCTCCCCGCGGTGTTTGAACGTCGGTTCATAGCCAATAGGGCGCAATGGTGAATTTTCTGAAACGTTTGGTGTGGTCGCGTAACTCAGCTTTACGATCTCATGCGACACTAGAATGAGTGGATTTCATCGAGGTCAAAAGATCTCCACATTTGGATCCATTCAACTCTTTCGTTGGCTCGAAAAAGATTGTCTCCTAATTTTGACTCCATTTGAAGATAAGAAGGTTTACGACTTTATTCATTTCTCTCAACTTGAAAAATATGCTGGATAAGAGTCGCTTTTCATTTATGTCCATCAGATATTAAGTGGAACGTCGTTTAAACCTCCGGGGAATAGTTGCATAGAACGTGGTGGCGTTCAGGCATTGACACGATTAACGTCAACAACTTCCTTGAGTAATTATTCGAGATGGGACTATTTGTAGTATGAGAGATAAGTGATATCATAGATCAGATATACTTTTAGTCCTTCTTCGTTAGGGGGAAAAACAACAGCTGAATCACCCCCACCCCCCGGTCGTTTTGGTGGAGTCATTATACTGTATTCAGTGGATAAATGTAGGGGTCAAATAGCCACCATAATTCGCTACAGACCTTGTGGTCTCGAGAATGAATCCTGCTGCCCACACCGCTTTTCCCTTCGGTAGTCTATAGTTGGTCATTATCTTCTTCCTGAAACATAATGTCGCTTCAGTGCGATGAATGAGAGGTAGTAAACAGTTATTGATATTTCCGTTGTTTTAAGTCATTTTTTTGTGCATACACAAATACTTGCCTTACTCTGTATATACCTGTCTGACTGCTTAGTCTTCGACAGCGTTCCGGAATGAGTTTGGTTGAACTCGAACAAGCGGTTGTTCATTGGTATCGTCAGCATCGGAACATGTTACGCTGGGATGCAATGATCGAGTATCTACACATTGCTCAAGACTTGGAAATGTACGGGGTCACGTATTTTGAGATACGGAACAAAAAGGGATCAAATCTACTCTTGGGAGTGGATCAGTTCGGCTTGAATGTATACACGGCGGACAATCGGTAAGTTCGATGTGGTGTCTGTGGCCAGTTACGTAGTACACCCATGACAAGATAGAAATGTCTGCCAAATTCAGTAGTCCAGAATGCACAACACGTCCTTAAGCGAGATTCAAAGGGTAAAATTGAGGAAATGATGATAAATTGAGGCAATCCAAGAAGTAATCGAGAATTCGAATAGTTTGCGAGACGATTCGTCATGTATTTTCGACGTTCAGTTGAGGGCTGAAAACCACGGAAACACCGTAGGATGCATGTTATACATAAAGTTGAGGCACAATTTGACTAGGGAGAATTGCTATTTAAAATGAATGAAATAACTTTCCTGCCTGATTCGTTGAATAAGAGGTGGACAGTTTGGCCAGGATATATATATATATATATATATATATATATATATATATATATATATATATATATATATATATATATATATATATATATATATATATATATATATATGTGTGTGCACGGACAACATGGTGATTGTGCTGTGGAGTGTGTGTGTTCACGCGGGAGAACACCTTGCTCGATCCGATTATTCCACAAAATCTTGACCAAAGACTTAGTAATTTGATCCTTAGATGATTCGGTGATCCATATTTGGATATCACCTGTGACATGAGTGATTAGCCGAACGACATTGTTCGACTAATCACGACTACACAAACAAACAAATGCATACGCACACACACAATTAAGCGCAAAAGCAACCCTGTTGTAAGGTACATATACTCGGTTCATAGGCGATTTGTATGAACAGATCGGATTTGTCGTGAGGATCAAAAAGCAAATCTCGAACTATAGTTGATCTCAGTCGACAATGAACAAAAAGTAGAAATTTCTCTCAGGCTGCACAATCGGTCTCATTTCAACAACAGAAGTGATCGATCAACCGGATAAATAAGGAGTCATTTTATCGAAATCCGTATCATAAAACCTGAGTATGTTGTTTAAAGCCTGTTTAACCAAATTAGAGTTTGGTGTCAGAAACAAACTTTGCATTCCGAAGGCACACAGCCAAATTCAGACATTCCCTCAGTTCTGTTCATGTATAATAGATCAGCCTAGTGTTCATTTTATATTTCATCATGACCACAGTGTCACGCACATTTCATTAGTTGCGTAGCAATGGTCAAGCCGTACTGTGTTGAATTGGTATCCCAACGATAAAACTACCCGTGCTCTATGGGATTTGAACCCTCTTGAAAATCGTCAATGTTTTACTGCAGTGTTATCTCTCATAGCTGACCTGTCACGACACCCTGAGGGCTTCGTACATTTCTCAACAGGTTTGAATCTCGCCGAAGCCGAGAATGTTTTCCTTTTGGGCGAGTAAAGCAATTTTCAGACCTAATAAGTGGTAAAAAGTTTAGACGACATTGTATCTTATCCTGTCAAGCCTCAACTTCGGAAGGCAATGTTCCAATTTTAGAAATAAAAAAATTTAAAAAGTGCTCTTTGTACTCCCTTTTTCAACTATTTTACAACAAAGTACAACAATTCAGGGCGGAGGCCGTCGTCAATGAGGGACTGTCAAGTGGGGAGTGACTGGCGGTGGCTGGAATCGAACCCGGGTCGACATTGTTCGAAGTCCACGATCATAACAGTTTCACCACTGCCGCCATAGTGTTGTTTATTGTTTGCATACCTTAATACAAAACCATGTGATGTGATTCATGAAGAGTGTTCAGACAGAAAGAAGAGAGGTACAAATGGGAAGCTGAGTACAAGTACGCCATTAACCAGGAAACGATTTTATCACCAGGCTTCTCAGATCAACCAATAGCCTAAGACATCACAAAGATCTCTTTGTTTGGAGTTGTTGTTTTGTAATTCTGCCGTTTACCCCTAATTATCTTCCATCCGCTGCCTGTCTCCGTCGGGGCATGCTTAGTACGGGTCCCAATCCAAATATCCTATTCAGATTCCAATGGTCTATCAGAGGCGGTTGACCTTGAATAGCCGATATCTGAGCGATGTTTTGAAGAAGTCTTATATCATCCGTACTTCCGCCGAGTTTCATGAAATTCAGTTGTCTGGGTTCTTTTAAATAGCATGTTGCTTCAGGAAGTTATCGAACTATCGATAAACATCTGTCTTACAGGTGTCTGGTACAGTCACGCGTTATTCTTGAACTATTCTGATTTTACTTGCCGCTAAATTATCGGTCACATGGCACGGGCATGCCAGATAACCAGACAACTTGTTAGGCAGGCAAAACTGTGAAGTATCCAAGTGAAAAATTGTTGCAGGTTGTATTCAGAGCTTCTAACCGGTGAGCAGAATGATGTTCATGCACGACAATCATCCTTCAACGTGCCTTCACACGACTGTAATGGAAAAGACGTAGCAAAGAACTACGATAACTCACTGCAATTTGTTGGAATCGGCTGCCACAAAACAAAATTTGGTTAGGTTCGGCAGAGAGCCAAACTCCTGAATACCAGCAACTGACTCGCAATGGCGGGGTTTCGCATTTATCTAGATTACCTATAGTGGTCGAGTAGTGTGGGAGTTTATCACCTCTGATGTTGGACGTTCAAACCTCGCCACCGCTGGTCAGCTTGATAGTGGACAGTATTCTTCTGTCGTCCATCTTGTTACCACGCCCAAACTGGTTCACGACTATCTCAAGTCTTGCGGTCAGGGTTGACAGTTATCTCCAAAAATGCGGTGGGAATTTGAGACTACAGAGTTATCCTCTTCTACCGCAGTTGCAAGGAGTCATGGAACAAAAGTGCTTGACTTATGCCACTCGATCCCTACCGGTCTGAATTTAGGTGTCGTGACAGAAACACCGAATGGAGACAAACACGTATTGGCATTGTTCCCTATGTCGATGAGTAGTTATGAAGCTCCGGAATTTCCTATACGGTTTGCACTGCATTCCTGATGTCCACTTTCATTCTAAGCTATATCCTTCGTTGTCTTCAACCGCTGATCATCTCCATCCCTTTGACTCTAACCGGGTAGTGCTAATTGAGGACAGTAACAATGATTGCTTCTTGGTACTCCCTTAGCAAATTGTCCCAACCACCACATACTTTCTTCCGCTCTTGCCAAAGGTTTGCAATTAGAGCTTATATGAGTAAACAGTGAATAGGCATTTGTATATATATATATATATATATATATATATATATATATACATTATATAAATATATATATTTATATATATGTCACAGTCATCAGAAGACGTAGTTTAATACTTAACAGTATCGAATTCACAATTCTGTGTCACCTACCATCCAAAATTTTTGGCGAAACTCAAATAACTCTATGTCCATAAAATATGCATGCATTTTGAATTTTGTTATGCCAACACGGATGTCTCTGGGGAGGGGGGGGGGGGGGGGGTTGCGTGATGCGCATGTGGTTAAGTAGGTGAGGAGCAACCTAAAGGGTCCTGAACGTGCTTTGTTGGTAAGGCTTACTTACTAAGTGTTTTTGTCATTTTGTGATACGGAATGAAATTTGGAACACGTCATGTTTCTGATGCGTGCATAACCCGCATAACTCACGTGACCTATTGACCTTTGATATCAAGTACACGCAGTAATTTGTTTGCTACCATTGCTCAGAATACGATGTCATACTTGTAATACTTTTATGCGCTTTTCTTTGTCCGTGAAAACGTGTTTTGTCGCTGGCAGTTGTTTGTAGATTCAGTTAAGAATCCAAAATATATTAAGACATCACAGCACATTGAGAAATCGGAAAGAGGCTTTAAGTTTCCTTACAACCCCCGTTCGAGTCGGGACCAGAGTGTGTCATCGAGTGATAATGACAGGATTTTGCGAGCAGAAACGTAATACGAGTGAATGGTCAGTTTACTTCAGTGGTTTTGGTACAGAATCTGCTCTACCAGAATGCAAGAGTACGCATGAGTTATAGCCGTAAAGGGCGATGGAGATAAAACATATTACGCACAACACTGTCCGTAACGGTAATAACAATCCGACTCAGCATCTCTCAAAGTTGAATAATATAACATTAGTCTTAATAATGATAAAAACTACGGTATTTTATTGTTCAGGATAATGAGTTTACATGAAGTAAGGGTACTTGTTCTGCAATTCTGTTATTCGTTTACAAATGCATATGCTGATCCAATGTTGTTAAGGGTAAGGAGCTGATTTGTTTGGTTTATAAGTCTCTCTCTCTCCCATAATTCAAACTAACGATGAATAACGTATACAGTCGAAATGAGGACTATATCTATGCCTTTGTAGAAAATTAGAAAGAAAACTGCTATTTATCAGAGAAAAGGAGCTGTTTCCAAGGTCAAGGCAGCCTATGTTGAACGTGTGGGATGAAATCTTTATAAAAATTCTTCATTTGGGCAGATTGGAAAAAGCCGATTTCGTGAGGCCTTTGGAAGTGCAAAACGGATGGCGTTGTTCGTCCGAAGTCGAAATGACCCAGGGGATAGGGAAATATAATTGGTTATGATGAGTTGGATAGATACGATAGACGATAAACAAGAAATCACCGGGGTCATTACACTCGCTTGGAAACCAGCAAGATTTATTGGTGCTATATTGGACAATGCCACCGATGGTCGCATATGGAGTCAATCAGGATGATTGTTAATTGTTCAAGGTTCAGGTCTCTATGGTTAATATCATGGAAAAAGAGCATGTCCTGAAGAAAAAGGTAAGGAAAACGAAGTATATACATCGGTGTAGAAAAATCATATGTTGGTCATTTAGTTGAAAATGAAATCCGTTCTTGTAATTCAGACAGTCAGCCAGCGGAACGGATCGCATGAGCTGTACGTGTGTGTGTATGTGCATGATGGGACGACGTCAAGGTTAGATCTATGGGAAAAACCCAATTGACTGGGAGATGATCGGTGGATTGATCGAATTTAAGGTCAAGCTCGCACGCGTGCACATGAAGCCCACATCCAGATGCAAAGATAGAACCGGACGAGGAAAACGATGTGGTGAAGGGGCGTCATAGTCATAACTGGAAATAATCATACCAAATGGTCACGGCGATTGGTCGATCGGCTGTGAATGAGTGAGCAAATCATCTTGTAGGCAGTGGGAAGTGTCTTATGAACTGCAGTCGCGAAATGTCAGAGGAGGGCAATCATTTCGGTAGGGGTATTCTATTTTATTTTTCCCGTCCGCCTGTTTTCAAGCTGTGCGCCAAGCAAAACAGGGGACGGTTGGAGAGGATAGGGTAGATGGAGTACTATTCCAGGACTTGTTTCCGGCCGCAATAATGCCATAATGTCCAGACCGAAGCAGGTGATCTTCTTGGGGATCAACTACTGGACCCTTCAGTTATCCGAAACTTAACACATAAGTCAGCAGGACTAAGCGTGGCATCCGTAACCCACTAGGAGCTGGTGACTGATTGCTCACTTCATTTGCCCTTTGGATGAGGCCAAACATCTCCGGTGCCCAGTATACCCTCCGCTACAGATATCGGTGAGTATACCGATGTACGCCTCGTACGCCACCCATGGTTCGTTTGGAATCGGGGTTTAGCCATCTCTCCTAGACTGACTATAAGTCAGTCAACCCGGCGGGGAGCGCCGGCTGTTCGCCTTCGTCTTCACACTTTGGCGAAAACACTTCCACCACGAAAAAGCAGTGTGCAGGACTTTCTTAGGAGAATCTATGGATCAGGCTTGAATATGGTCAGTGCTTCATCACTGTTGCTGTTGTTTTATACCAAAGACCATTATAGTAAATGGATAAAAATGGCTTGCCTCTTACGTACACACTTACGAACTAGACTGTAGGGCTGGGATTTCTTTTGTAAAAAAACACTGCTTTTGATCCAGCAGCATAAGTGGAGGAAAAAAGTTGATGTACAGGGAAACGATTTTGTTCAGTTATTCTAAACTAGTATTCTGGTTCTTGCAAGTAATGGGAAATCTACTTGCATTTTCCCCAACTTAAAGTCGAACACCATGGGCCAGAAGCGAACCGGAAACCATCCAGTTACGGGGTGGATGCTCTACCAGTTAGGTTATATAATGTACTCTTTGAACATGCATAAAACGAGTACTAAGGATAATGGTAAGTTTTCCATGATATGGAATATCGGTGTTGTTTGTAGCTCAGATTGATGGTTTGTATCTGTTAGTGATCGTTGCAAACGTTTCATCATCAGTCGAGGACCTGCACACTGACGAATTCACCTCGACTGGTACTGAACCGCTTGCAACCTAAAGGCCAAGCTCAGCGATCACCAACTGATACAGATTGATAGGTGATTGATCAGAGTGTTGATAACAATTGGGGCCACATTTTTTTCAATCATTGAACTCACACCTATCTGCTCTGGGTTTGGTAGCAACCTCTCAGCATCGTTCATCCAAAAGTCAAGTAAATCAAAGCATAATGAACAAATCAGGTGGCGAAGAAACAGTGCGAATTCAAATACACCACTGACTGCGGCACCTGATCTTATCACCTTATTTGTTCAACCATCTGGTAGGCTGATTCCTTAGACTCCTAACTGGAGGCCAAGCATGTCCTACTCGGCCAAGCGCGCTGGTTGTAGTTTTCATATCTTTTCATCGCACCACGGACTAGACACTTCGACCCAATATCCAACCACTACTCACGTCGAAGAACGATTTTTACTGGAGGCGTCCGTCTATCAGGACAAGTGTTCTTACCACCGTAATTTGCTAAGATGATGCACCAGGTGCCGCGGTTCTCAAAATCTTACACCTAGCTTCAGCATTTCTAATTCAGTTTTCCCAACTTATTCGATAAGAGCTGTGAAAATACAGATGCTTTTTGGAGGGGCCCCCAAAAGCCCCGGAAACAAGCACGTCGATCAACATGAACATGCCACTCTAAACCGCCTAACCGATCCGTGTCCACATCAAATGTTGTCCAAAGTTCAACGCACGATCGGGCACACATTCTGTGGGCCCGTCAACTATCTTCCTGATTTGATAGCGACCGTCGAGTCAGTCGACCTCACAAGTCTGTGGCCCCATCTTGTACTGAAAGGTGCACCGAAACGGTGCGTTTCTATTAGACAGTCTCTGTATATAAAAACTCGAGGCTTACATTGATCTTCCATACCAGTTCATCACGTGACGTAGTGCGCGTTGGAGTGACCCTTTTCTCTTTTTTCTGTCACTTCGCAACGGGCATTATTCTTGGGGCCAACACTCTGCTATGTGGTTGTAGGGGTATCTTGCTTTTTCCTAGTGGAAATGTGTCAGATCTTGAACACGCGGATGACAGAGTTTCGTGTAAGTTGTAAGCTTTACTGGACAGCTTGAACAACTTTGTGGCAATGTTCGGTATGCATTTGCACCTTCAAAGTATAAATTATAATTGCAGGATTGGGTTGATCCAGTATCAAGTATTTCGACACCTGGGGAGACCAAACACCAAGTGAATAATTTATCTAGGCAACTTCATTCCATCCGGATGTCGGATGTCGAATAATGTGTCGACCCGCACTTTATTTTTACAAACCTCTGTTATCTCGGATGTTGTGGTAATATCTGATTTATCTATTGAGGATGAAGGGGGGGAGGGGGGTCACACTGTAACAGTTAGACCAGTTCTGTACTATTCAGAAGCGTGATCGTAGTGCGTGGAGGACACACGAAGATTATCAGCACCCAAACACCGATGTCTTCGTAGCATAATTCGAATCTGGTTGGAGTAGCTGATCAGTAGTGCTCAGAATATTAGGTACTTGGAACGAATAAGTAGACAAGGCAGTAAATCTTCATATGGTTCCGGATAGACTCCTTCGGTGTGTGACGAAAGCATCCGCAAACATTTATGATCTGCCAAGGACAGTAAAACCATAAACATTTTGCTTGTCATAGTTTGCTTTCCTCTGTTTCTAATTATCAGGGCAACAAACAGAATGCGCCGAATTCTAGCGTCACTCTTACCTTCGTGTTACATTTACTTTTTTGTTTTACCAAATTTGGGTATTCGAGGGTTGCTAATGGATGTAAAATATTGATCGGAGCAGATAGACGACAGCCATTATGAGGTGAAGCATTTTTTCCAACCATCTCAATCGCGTACGTAAAACATGATAATTCGTATTTAGATGGAGCAGGGGGAAACAATGAGAACGGATAGTGTCGAACAAACTAGAAAACGGTCCGGCAAATCTGATTGGTTAACCCCAAGGCAGATATCGATTGCGGATCAACAGCTTGTGCATTCACGGTTGGGGGGGGGGGGGGTCAAAGTCTAATCAAAACAGCCTTACAAAAGGCTAGGCGATTTGGGTTCCGATTTCGTCCAGTCACACGGAACACTCAACCCAGATCAATCTGATGACGTACACCACTTTGTGGACTAAAATAGACACATACATCTCGCACAGAAGGCCTTTTTTTGTTCCGTTCAAACGGATCAGTGAGACCGTTTCAGGTTTTTTGAACAAACACTCCTTGGTAACATCATACAAGCTTTAGATCGTCTTTCAACGTTACGGTGCAAATTATCATGTTTTACAATTTCCTGAAATAGTGTCACTTCAGACAACGCCAAGGCGCGCACATGAATGGTGAAACTCACTATTCTTTACAACTGCTCCCATTAAGTTCACAGTTTTACTGAACAGTTGGTTGCAAAACTGACGGGTCACGTTTTCGCCACACATTTCGACGATACTCAGTTTTTGGTTTCTTTTGAAGACAATTTCTTTAGTAGGAAACTGGAAGGTTTCATCATTCATATACCATGTAGTATCTACACCCAGCTCATCACCGTAAATCCGGGGGGGGGCACTACTACAGAGCCATTTCATTTGACTTGTCAGGAATAGTCGGTTGATGTGCATATCTACCGGGTCTTGACCGAGGCCCAAACATGTCAGCAAACGGGACTGTGGGTTCGGCACGTTTTGCTAACTTTTAGCCGTTTTCTTCAAGTCATCCACAAAGTCAAAGAATACCAAACTTGACATCTACTGTTTATAAAGAATGTTGTATTAGGTGCCAACCCACGACCGAAAACTATTGCTAAGTAACATTGCTTCGTAGTGTCGTAAGGCGAAAAAGAGCACTCTTTTGCTCGCGAACAACCTTTCTTTATTAGATTGAGTGAGATTATATAGGGGTTTGATCCTTATACCCAGCCGCTGCACAAAAATTGTTGATCGGACTGGCGTGGTTGACCAGGTCATCCAATGGGCTGGTGGTGAAACTAAACACAGCTCAACAGCATTCATCTCATTATATCGATCATCTATCCTGTTGCTCGTCTTCCTGTTGTCTGAAGCCTTGGGCTCGGTACTGTACAAGCTGTGCTTGCGCATTCCGTGACTCACTCTGATCGTGTTGATCTTCTGGGAAGGGGAGACTATGTGTTGTCTACAGATCAACCACTACCTTACAAAAATCAGTTATATCTCATCTTAGGGAATCGTGGAAGTCCCTCTGAAAGAAAGTGCCCTTGTGCACCAGTGATACGTCAGCTCAGGCCTTTGTGTGACACGTTATCTCTGCTCCATTGCAAGGTCTGTTATGCCTAGTTGGTTCACAAAACGAAGCCAATTTCAAACGATGCAACGAACTAACAACTGGGAAATTGAAACTATCCGGCAGGGATATAGTCCGATTAAGCTGTTGTGAGTGTTTCCGGAAATTTCCGTTTGCATGTTACCTAGTCATCAGCATAGTTTTCCGTTCGTTGCTACCGACGCGTCTTTGGCATTTCTGCTAATCTCGTGCGACATGAGTAGCACAAATACAAACTATTCGCACAATCACGGTACTTTGTTTATGAGGAACATGACTCAGATTTTATGACAAATTATCCTGTATCATTTGAAGTGATGCCAGATATTTTAAATAGATTTTCATGTTTGGAACACTACTTGTGTTTCTTTCAGACGCATACCGAAGATGAGCTTCCCTTGGAGTGAGATAGCCAATGTAACCTACAAAAGACTCAAATTTATTGTGACATCCGTGGACAAGACGAGCGAGGTGAGTTGTTTGAATGTGCTTTTTACTTCCCGTTTTTACCCAGATCATGATTGTTGCATGACTTTTTCCCCCACAGAACTTGTTTTTGTGAGCATCTACATTTTACGATTGGACTGTTTTTGCTCGGTTTATTTTCCTCCAGAAGCCCAAACTAAAAACGTCAAGAGAAATAAACAATAAACAAATTAGAGTACTAATAACAAACCGTGACTTAACATGCTTCATTCACTTGTTTGTTTTTATTTCTAAACATTCGTTTTGTATTGCTGATTTTTGATGCTGTGGCCTGTGACTAGAAGCCGACGCTGTTTTAAATTAGTTAATAATTCATGTGCCAATCCTGATTCAGCCATATACTTTCGGCCAAGTAAATGGCTTCTCCACTCTCGGACAAAACATAAAATGTCGAAGCCAAATCGATATCCTACTGAGTCTACGAGTGCATGTCATGGAACTTTCGAACAGAAGAAGTTGGAGGGTAATTCGCACATTCTGATTGTGAACCGTTTGTACAGGATTTGTTTATCTTTTGTTATACGACCTGAGCGCAAGGCTTTTGACAGGGCTCAAGACCAATTTAGGTCTACCGAATGGAGAAGTACCCGACGGTATCCGTCAGATTGGAACTTGGAAGCACGGGTTTGAAGGTTCTCCATGGTAACCGACTGGTCAGTGCCGATTTGTTGACTCTGTGATAACCTCCCGTAGTGTGAATGTTATTCCTCTCGGAAGGTCATACGTGCGGACTGCGCTTCCACAACTCCTGTTTCACTGGCCTCATCCTTTTAAGAGAATTCACGTCACTTCGGCGCACAGTGTGAAATAGTATGTTCATGACTAAGTACCACGATTACTGCTTGTAAAGGAAATCTCCGATATCACTCACTCATATAAGAGTCTAATCGGGTTTGCTCAGAAGCCAACCCGTGTAATCGATAGGATTTGATCCGATTTCGTGAATCGGCCACGCATGACCTCTATAACACGCTATTGTCAAACTATGCATCCTTATTTGAGCGAGGTTTTCTGCTATTCCGAGGCAGATCCAACATCCAGGTGTATCAAAGTAAACAAAACTCATATCTAGTAGAATATCGCCGCGTGCATAGAAAACGCTACTGATTTCCTTTACTTCATCGAAAAACCGTTCTTGCTATCAGTGTGGCATTACTATTTTGTCAAGGGTCACATAAATGTTTTATGAAAGAAGTCCATTTAGTTGACAACTATGATGCTAGAAGGAGATACGGGATGGTTTTCGATATTTTACCAATTTTCAGGGCGTCCTCAAGACATTCCTGAAGCAAAGATACTAATCGACATAAACGCGACAAATTGGGCCGCTCAGTCAACACCCTCCATGCCGCACGTTGACTCAACTCTAATTTATCAGGCACGATCGAACGTGTCAGACGTAATCCAACGAAAACCAATCAGCCATATTAGTCGATGTCCTAATAAGTTAATCAGCCTGACAAAGTTGCAGTTTTGCACTGGTGATTTAGAGACTTTACCTACCACATCGGAGGTCAGAAGTTCGAATCCCGCTGCCGCCGATCGATTTAGTGATAGGTAATAATCCACTATCGCCCGGCTCGCTACCATGCCCAACCCATGAGGACCTTATGCGATTCTCCTCGTCAGATCTGAGGAACAAATTGACGGTTTTATCTTGTAATTCATTGGGACTCCAAGACAATCATGTAATGAAATAATAATGAGCGTACGGTTTAAATAACGGATTATCGGCTCGTATGATTTTCTGACATTGTACACTTTGGTTTATATTGGCGAGCTTCAACGACATGAGTTGTCAGCGAATATCTTGCACTCAAGCTGTCGCAAAATAAAACAAAACCTAAGTGTTTGAAATGGATGTGAATTTAAGTTATTGAAAGTGGTTTTCAAATGTATAAAGTAGCGAAAAGACAAAGTCTGAGATACAGTTATATTGAGCAAACTCTACAGCCCAAAGTGTAAAGACGTGTCCGGTTGTTCAAGTAGCCTCCACAAAGACCACTGTTGGCGCGGCGTGCACATTTCTACTTCATTTTGGGAATGTATTAACGACCGCTATGCCCCTTTTCCTGTCCAACGTTCTTGGCATGCGTGAAGGTATTGGCTGACGCATCGATAGACGGCTCAGTCCCGTTAGCGGGCAGCACGCAATCGTCTGTCCGAAATCGATGGCAAAGCTGGAGCGAAGCGGATCGGCGGCCCCATCAGTTTGTAACAAAACGGAACGAAACCATTAAATCATCCGCCAGCAGTCATTCTTACCTAACTGAACGAAATCGACCAGTCAGGGCCCAAGAGTTGTTTTGAACGAATGGAAGGAAATCAGTCAATGGTGTTTGTCAATAGAAGAGTCGATCAGTAGACGT
This sequence comes from Fasciola hepatica, assembly GCA_948099385.1. NCBI lineage: Eukaryota > Metazoa > Platyhelminthes > Trematoda > Plagiorchiida > Fasciolidae > Fasciola > Fasciola hepatica. The sequence continues at coordinate 4,644,856 of CANUEZ040000131.1, forward strand.
TCTGGACCAATGTGCTTCGTACATTGTACTTGATTGCGGTCACATGGCATCCTATATAAACTGCCTGTCTTATGTTGATAAAAGGAGATTGTTCGGAAGCAGAGACGTCATCTCAGTATAGTTACTGAGGCGGAACAAAACAGCGAGTTCGTCCGACTGATGAGATTTGGTTATTGATCTAAACCTCTTAGTCAGGACCATCGTTTTGTCTACGTGGGTTTTCCGGTTACCCACATGTTTCTCAATAAGTGCTATCTCGACCATCTCGGCTTGCTCCTGGAACAGATAGATCTTTTCCGTTTTTGTATAACTCTTGGTTGACCAACTCGATGGACTCCATAACTAACTGTTGTCGTTACCAATGCAGTCTCCATCATAGCTCTACTTTTTCCTCGATTTATGACAATAACGTCATTCTGGACGCCTTATTTGAACTAAATAGAAGCAAAAGAAAGCACAGAGCAGGAAAACTGAACCTGTCGACGTTGATTTTCTAATTTGACCGGTTTTAGTTTGAACAACTAATATTCGTGCACTGCAGACACAGGTCCTTGTGATGCTGCTCCTCATGAAAAACGCCGATCGATAGCAAAACTATTGAGCATATATAAAAAAATGAACGGAAAACCGCAAAAGGTACCACTAAACAGATGAAGAGATAGTGAGAATAAAGGGACGGAATCAGTCGTCACATACCACAATTGTCCTCTATTTCTAACCATTGAATATGAGAACTTTTTAGGCTCCTCCCACAAAGTCCCACACGCCCTTCATAATCAGTTCTCATGGTCACACTTTTCTTTATTGTAATAAGCTAATTACCCTTACCTGCATTCAAACTCCTGTCGGAGTGGAGTGTTACACTCTACTCGTGAGTAGATGTGCCACGAACAGAAGTTATGGATTCCGGAGAAACAGGAACTTGCCAAGTTTCCATGGACAAAACATATTGTTATAAAAATGGCACATGTATACACAAAGTAGAAAAATGTTCCGGACTGATATATATATATATATATATATATATATATATGTTCGATGCAAATAAGGTTCTAAGTTGTTATCTCTTGGTTTTTGATGTTGTTCTGATTCCTTCTTGTCTGTAGGTGAACCATCTTCTGACACAAAGAAAGACACAGTGTGCCGAAGTGAACTTCCCGTGCGCGACTTATATTCAGAACGTCGCTTCTTGGTGTGCATTAGCGTTTAGCTCGATGATTCCTTTCATGTACTCTTTAATCTGTAGCTAATCTCCGCATTGCGAGTACGGAACTTTCACTTTCCATGTTCCTCGTCTATCCTTCGATCACTGTGGCCACGCCTCTGAATAGTACAGAAGAACTGGTCTGACCGTTGCATTGTCCATTCGATCAGTGATGGATGATCGGATTTCACACTGACACCACAAACGACCGAGAATGTCTTAAACCAAATTCTTCCTCTGTATGCCCATATGGATTGAGTCAAATGTTATGACTATTCAGATTTACTGAATAAAACGACCACTGGTACGAGTCGCGAATTCAGACAAAACAGACTATCAGTAGTCAACTTATTTTGACCGCCTAGACAGACGATCGACGCGATAGACGCTTCGCTTGTGTTGTTCAGCATTGACAATTCCGCCTGAAATCACCACGGTGTGTGTGGAAATACTGTTTTGGTTTCTCAGTTTGTACTTGTAAATACTTACGTGCCGCCAGGCGCAGACTACAGGAAATCAGTTGATTACCTGTACGGATTTTGGATTTAGTCAGAATGTTGTATCGATCACTCACATCGGTTCCCGTCAGAAACAGTATGCGCACGGAACTAGACCGTCAATGATCATCATAAGTTTGACTAACTACCCAATCAACGCCCCGAAATACACGAATGTTGCGGAGGGGTGCAGCACTTTATCTTGAGTTAAAAATGATTCATTACGGTTTTGGAACATGTTGGGGGGGGGGGTGGAGTGTAGTTCAAAAGACTGCACTACTTATTCTATGTTACTCAGTGATCCAGTAGTGATGGGCCACAGACGGGTTTTCTCTACAGGATTGAGTCACGTGACCGATTGCCTGTTTTTCACGCATTCAAAGATAATCAGAACGACACTGATACACGTGAAATCTGGACGCTTATAGAGCACGTGATATTTTCTTGTATACAACTACGCTTGACTAGAAGCAGGAACTCAGAAACCCATATTCTGCAAGCCAGTTTGTGTGTATGTACAAGTTTACAAATCGCAGGTATGTAGCGGTCATTTATGAAGAAACAACAGAGATGAACCCATATTTGGAGAATGTCTAGGTAAGAATCATGTGGACAAAAGTGATCCGGAAACAATCTGTCATACTCTGGCACTTTTTCTGTTATAAGATGAACAAAGTAAAATATAAACTGCAGATATGTGTCATTATCTGGTGAAATAGTAGAACAATGATCACGAACACAATCCCCAAATTCAGCTAACGTGTTTATGCTTCACTGTGATCTTTATTGCACTTGAACAGGCTCCCCTTCTGACTTTTGAATTGTTCCAGTGGAGGACTGCGTGTCTTATTACTGACTCACATCTAAGCTCACATCTCCAGCCCATTGTTATGTGAATACTTTATTTCCTCACTTTTTTCATTATTGAAAGGGATTCCTCAACATTTTCCCTGTTAATCTTTCCTTGTGAATCCCGCTCACAAGCACAGATTTACTCTCATCAAGTATCTCTGAGACTGTGTCCAGTGTCAATAATTAGGCCATCAGTTTTTCGCGTAATTTGAACCTAAAACAGCTCAGCTTTCGCTTATGTTGTCTACTCTTATCTCTTTAATTGATTTCACTTTTGAATTGATGGCTTTGGGAGGTAGCAGCCAAAACTAGACCACAAAAGCGCGAGGTTAATAATTGAAAGAACTGAACTGCATTGATCACTCTTTCTCAGAACACCCAGCCACATGCTCTTTTCTCACTTGTTTCCATATTTCGTATTTTCAAACGCAAAGTCTGTAAACTGACCCTTGTGAGAATGTATTGTTTACCCCTATGGTATTGCAAGTTCATTGAACCATCCAGTTTCACCCTTTACTGTTTGTCAAGTTTATTCATACGGTTAAAAATTCAGATACATACTGAAGCTGTCGAGTAAAATATTATTACATTTGGGTGAGCACTATAAATTGCGCATCTGATATTTAGGCTGAACAAATGAAGTTGTATGAAGCCCTGAATAGCGGTCTGCGATAACAAACTGCACGTGATCGGAGCCGGCCAGTTTTGCAAGTAACCTTCACGAAAGACTGATCAGTCATGAGCGCACTCGCCGTGTTTGGCTCCATGAGGTGTGTGTGTATGTGTGTTTGTATTTGTGTCTATCGACCTGAATTTTATGCTTGATTAAGCAATACCCAATGGGCACGGGTGCGGCCGAATCGACTGTCTTAAATCGGATGTGTATAAGTTATCGTGATCAACTATATGTGAGCAGATATGCACAAATTTTCTGGACTGAGTGAATCACTTGTTCTGCTACCCCTTGCTCTTTTTTCCGACTTTCATGTGCTGGTCGATACTAAGCAGTAGACCAATAGGTTGTTGCGTGTAACTAACTGACCTACAATGCCAAAACACCTACCTATACGGCCAGGTTATCATTCAAACGACGTCAAGGTACGTTATGATCTGTACGCTCACTAGCTATCGACAAACTTAAAGAATAGCAACCTCAATCGAAACTGGTCTGACTTCACCTGATCTGATTAAGAACAGAGCTTATTGTTCATCTGTTTCATTCGATGCACAACTGATATTGACCCAGTTTGTGGCAAGAAGTTTGAACTCCACCACCACCGGTCAATGTTCGTGGTAAATAGTAGCACACCATAGTTGCTAAGTCTTATATAATTGCCCAGTCTAGTTCTCAAGTTCTAGATTTCCCTGTTTGCCTTCTAAAGCAGTAGTCCCGTGCCGTTTCAATATATCCCATCTACCACACTCCAATCTCGCCCAAGCATGGAGTGAAGAAGGTAATTCATATATTTATTTTCGCAGTATGATTCATCATCAAGTATCAATGCCAAACTCACCACCAGAAATCATGGAAGCACTGCACAGCTGTTTCATCCTTCTTACAAATTATCAGCTGGGTACATCCAGCGAGTCCCAACTGGAAATCAAACCCAAAGTGAACGATTGTGAGTCGAACACCATACTACCAGACTGTCCGGGCTGACTCTCAGTGGATTGTTGAGCATATACACTGCATGATATAATACTCTTACGTCACTGACTCTGGTCCATAACATCTAGTGACAGTGAGCAGTTCTCAACGTGTACACTGATCATTGCACCGATAAACTTCCTGGATGAGCTTTGCTATCCAAAGCAGTTTGAGGTCGGAGGGTTGGTCATTCCATGACATGGGAAAATGGTTTGAAAACCGTAAGCAGCAAACTTGGTCGGGTAAGATGTGTTCGGCTTCCCGGCCGGGTCACGAGACCTACCCGCCGAATGGTTGGATATATTAGGTGATGTATCTAAGATGTCGCGGCCAGTGGCCCGATTGCATTGGTGCCCATTTTTCCTCTTTACGACTTCCGCTTTTTACGCTCCTATTCGTTCATCCATTGACTCAGTGATGCTAGGAGGTGGCAACCAAACCCGAAGCACAGATGTGGGAAGTTGATGGTTGACTGAACACGAGTGATTTGATATGTTCACATGTAAGATGATGAAAAAAGACAAAAACGAGAACTTCGATATCATGGGTTCTTATAGGGAATGTTGAACGGAGTCTAAATTATTCTTGCTTTAGGACATTTCCATTTACACGGATCATACCATTCGTTTTGATACCCTAATTTACATATTCATGTTCTGGAATTTCAAATAGAATTGATAGGTCATGTTCAAACCTGGCACACCGGTCCTCGAAAATGCGCATTTCTCGATTCAGATCATCTCCATTTAATACTATATATCAAGACATCTATACGAATCATACATAGACATTGATCTAATTCATTGTCTACCCCCAAAACTGGTCTGCAAAATCCTTGCTCTAATTGGTCGTCATAAAAGCTGCCTTGATTGGTCGCACTACTCAGTTTGTTTAGTTTATTTTTCCGAATATTTTCGCACCATTTGTTGGTTTAGTGCATTCGTCTTCAGTCCCTTAGTCTCCGATATTCTTGAACGGGTTTCGCTTATCCTGCCACTCTCAATACTGTCGTCACATTTGTGCCCGCGTTTCGGAGCAGGCAACACTCGTGCACTAAGTGACTCATTGTGGCCTATGAACTCAGTTGAAGTCCGCGTCGAAGCTGCTTTAAATTATAAAATTTTAAGCAGAATGTATACTTAGGTAATCATTAGGTGAAACACTGAATGCCACCAGGCTAAGGTGGTTGGGACATTTGTTGTGCATTTCTCCAGATAGGATTCGTCTGTGCGTAATGTTCACTGAGTCTGGCAGTGGTTGGAAGATGCGCAAAAGTGACCAGTCCATGAAATGGAAGCAAAGTTAGAAAATTTCAACCAGTGAACTTGGCCGGGTAGGATCTTCTAGTCCGAGCCACAGGGTTAGGTTACCAGTTTCCCCTCACACAATCAGTATAAATAATCGGAATTAATCGAGTGGCTAGCGCTAATCCCTTCGGTAGTACGAACTTCGAACTCCACCATTGTCGGTCACATTCTGCGTAGACAAAACGGAACTGCCGCCTGAAAAGCCTTCTGGACTATTATGGGAATAATAGACCAAATTGAGAAGTGAAATATTTTTGGCATGGTTACATATCGGAGTGCAGTGGTATCTTTTATTATCAAAGTTATGGATGGTAAACTCTGCGTCTTGATATTTTGGAGAAACGGTCGCTCATGAAATCCACTTGACCGTCGCTTATCCATAAATGAAACAGATGATCTCGGCATAGAGGTTCTGATCAAAGATACAAATGGAAATGTATCCGGTTTAGTCAGATTTAGTGCGTCTTCTACAGAGAGTTATCATGGCAAAATCCATGGCATCAGCTAGCATCTAGCGAAGAGCTTGAATACGCCAGTTGTATTGTTGGAAAAGTTGAACAGCGGCGGTATTTTAAGCATACTTAGAAATTTTCCGAGGGGCCTTCACGTGTACCCAGTCAGGGTACCTATGTGACGAACCGTTGGGTTTGTATGATATGAATGCACACGATTCTCTGAATTTCCATTAACTTCGTAACCAAACCGCCTTTGACTGATTTTGCATCATTCGGGGTAGCCTGTTGTGATATATCAATGTAGAATGGGAGCTTCTATTTCAGGGTGCTTTCTGGGGACTGATGGAACTTTCTTTATTTGGGAAAGTTGAGAGGAGTACTTTTTCTATGTAGTCTTATACTTTCAAATATCCCAGAGTTGTTCCGATAAATAATGTGCGATAAATCCAAGTCTAAGCCAGAAGTAATAAGTTTCTACTTTAGCTACTGATAGAGCTGACAGTAGTCAAATTACGTTTCGCGCACGTTGGAGAAAATTTGAGTTTGTCTCCCAGAAATGAGAATCGACGTAATGGTGTTTACAAATTAGGGCTTCAGAGGTTTAAATTTTAATACAAATTGATTAGGTAAAGCCACAGACGTATTCCAACAACCCTTTTAGTGGTATTTTTACGAATATGAGGTTGTTCATCCTGAATAAAATGGTCAGTTTGGGAACCGTGGATGCAGATGACACTCAGTCTTAAAGATTTAGTTTATTCAGCTATCAACTTTGCACATTTTTGCTTTGGTTTTGATTGCAACCTCGCAGTATGATCAAGTTAAGAGCAAAAAAATAGAAGTAATCAGTGAAATAGCAGAAAACAACATACTGAACGAATATGACTATGCTGCTGGCGGCGACTCCCAGCTACTTCACCTAATATCTTCAGCCACCTTGTAGGCTGGTCTGTTGGATATAAACCAGAAAAGTTCACATATCCTGCCGGGGAAAGTTCAGTGGTCAAGGCTTTCATACCTTTCCGTCGTGTCGGATTCTACCTTCCAACCCCCACCTACCTCAGAGAGTATCGTACGCCCGGGAATTCTATCGGTGGGCATGCTCAACAGATGTCCCAGCCATCTTAACTTGTTTAGATTCAGCATTTCTTCACGTGTCCCACCACTGATTCCCAGTCCCTCCTTTTAAGAGCAATAGGCCTTTAATTGAAAAATACAAGTACACAGCCCGCGGAGGACTTATGAATTAGGTGTTCGGCTTAGTCAAATGTGACCATAAAAGTCATCAATATGAGAGCGAAAATCCAGTTCCCGTGCGGTTCTAGTTTGAACAACTATTACTTCCTGTTCCTAGAAAAAGACAATCAGGGGGAAAATGGACTACTAAAATATGGAGCGGGCCATATTTATCCAACCCTGGAAGTCTAAACAGCAAAAATAGCGCAACCAAACTCAACCTCCAGTGCTTCTGTTATTGAAGAATCGATCAATGACATTCCAATCCACTGAAAAAGGCCTTCCATTCACTTTCATGTTCGGTTTCTGTTCACATCGTGTCCATCATCAGTTGTTCCTACCTACTTTTCATTCTGGGAAAGTTACTTGATCATTTGGTTTGAACAATAATACAGAAAGCATTGGATAGATAAACGATGAAAACTAAGCAATAGGAGTGTCACTGAACGAGAAATACAGAAATGTCCCCTAGATTCGTTAGCCTCCCAACGGACGGCAATCCTCCGGGCGTGTGTAGCACACCCCAAACAGCCGTAGCACTCTTATCAGCCGTTTAATCAACACCTCACGACGAGACTGCATCTTGGTGTGGTGTGATGCATTGCGGGCCTCCATGATCCTAAGAGCTATCCACGATGATTTCTTAAGTCGAAAATGCAATGAGGCCTGACTGGTCAACAGGTGAAGACCAAAAGAAGTCCAGTCTCTCAACCAGTTCATAAGCAACGTCCATTTCTATCCATTATGCCACTGGAAATGACAATCCAGAAAATAAACACGAAGATTATCAGTTTACCGGCTAAAACCTCTCACTAGATGAACGTACGGGTGGAGTATTTGGGGCATCTCTCAACGATGTGAAAAGTCATGGCATTTCATCGGGCAGAAATGACCCGTCAAGGCTGACCAGCCCCAACCCAAAGGATATCCTTCTGTCCACACTCCGCTTTCTCCAGTTGGTGCAAGGAGCCAAGGACTGAATCCGAAAATCGGATCGGTAGCGAAGACAAGATAAGATGCACGAAACGATCAGGTCTCACGTGCTCTGCATCCTTCATTACCGAATCGTAAAAGGAAGCGATAAACCACGATACTTTGTGAATGAGGACTAGGCGATAGAGGGATCGCTTCTCAGACCAAACATTCGTTTCACCTAGCTGTTTTCAACGTCCACACACTTTGTCAATAGGAACAACAGGCTGCCTCAGCTAAGAACCTTGAAACCTTTGAAATAGTTGTGTTGTGTCTCCGAAACAGGCACGAAAGATCCAACTTCACGGTTAGCATTTCACCGTCCAGAAACAAACTCGGTTTCTCGTTCCACTCTTCGAGCGTTGGGCGATTCGGTGTCTAATGGAGTCAGACTGCTCGATGGGATGCTAGCTTAAACAACAGCGTGGCAGTGTTCGGTATCCGTTTTGCACCTTCAAAGTGCAAGACGCTATTGCACGACTGGGTTGACCCAACACAAAGGCTTCCAGTTTCTGCAGAGACTATAGACCAGGTAGAAAAGTTATGTTATCTGGGCAGCTGCATTTCACCCAGAAGTTGGATATCAGATGAAGTATTTCTGCTTATGCAGGAGGCTTGTTTGGTTTTTTCCAACCTGTGGCATCGACATCAAAGGTTGAGTGTATGCTGCAACGGTCACATCAGAGCTTCCTAATGGTTCTAAGACATGGCCGCCACGAATGGAGGATATGCGAAGATTGTCGGTATTTGAACATCAATGTCTTTGTTGCATTGGCCGAATCTGGTGGGAACACCGTGTGAGCAACGCTGAGGTTCGATGGAGAGTCTTAGGTTAACGAACCAAATCATTAGGTAGGACACTTACGCCCACTTGGATAAGGTGGTTAAGACGTGTGTTCCGCATGTCTCCTGAAAGGATTCCTCGGTGGTCAGTATTTACTGAGTGGGTAAAGTTTGGAAAATGAGAAGGGGTGACCAGTCCATGAAAAGGGAGAAAGGTATGAAAGATCTAACTTGTGGACTTGGCCACTAGTTAGATAGATTCAAGAGAACTTTCCACTTCATGGTTAGACACACTAGAGGGTATGACTGGATGTCGCGACCAGTGGCGCTCTTGTATCCACAAACTGTCTGCATCATCATTTCCTATTGTGGTTACCGCTAGGAGATGACAACCAAAGCCACGGCACCCAGTGCATGAGGAATGGTGGTCTGAACCGAACTAAAGTGTTCATTATCTACCTAGAAAACACTTGCGATAGGGTCTACTCGTTATTATTAGCGCTTTGGGTTATGGATGCTCGCACCCAGTCACTGTGTATCAATGTGAAGTCTGATCTCAACACCGTTGAAAGCCCTGTTTTGAAATTTGAGATCGATTCGCCAAAAGAAAAGGTGTGGCGTGAACAAATAGCAATATTGCGGTGATTGTATGGTCTTCTGTTTCATTAAACCTCCTGCTGGGATTTAGATAAAGGACATATATGCAAGAAAGAAACAGAAATCACTCACGCCACAGAGTGAGCAACCAGTTCTGAATGATTTGGGTTGACGTAGGTTCTGAACCAAAGGTAGTTAGGTCGCAAAGCCAAACAAACTCGTATTTCGAATTAGTGATTTGGACAGGCCAATTTGAGAGCGTTTGTATTGACTTTGAATATGTGGTCCCTAACGGCAGTCCACACTGATGCTAGATTATCACGTCTACCCTACGCAAAAATGGTCCGCACTGACGGTACTACTTTCACTCCGATAAAGTGATCATCGGGAATACAAAAATATGAGATTCAGTCTGCTAGACGAGTACGGCTAAGGCTTCATCTTCCAACCATAGCTAACGGTTATGCTGTCTTCTCTTCTGTATTCAAATTTCCTTATTCACTTTGGCCGTTTGAAATGAGCTCACACTTTGATCTACTTCACGATCTTTGGTTTTCTCTGCTTTCAGAAATTAATTTTTTACGCAACTCGTGTCGAGCACAACCAACGACTACTCAGTCTTTGCGTTGGTGCCCACGAAATGTATATACGAAGAAGTCAGCCGGAATCGATCGAGCTTCAGCATATGCGAGCACAGGCAAAGGCGGAGAGAGAATCAAAATCTTTAGATCGGTAAGCCAACTGCAACTCACATCTCTGTTTTTTACTTGCAAAATGTCAGTAGTCTAACTCTGACTTTGTCAATCCTTGACGGACCTTAAGAAATGCAGCGGTTATTCGAACCCTTCATAAGGATCTGCATTTTGATTGTTTTTAGCATAAATTTTCACCAGTTATTACAAATTCTAGCTTGACTGACGATTTCTCTTCATCGATTGGGTGGTTTCCCTGTGACTGAAGAATACCAAGTGCAAACCAGAACACATCAGAGTGAACGAGAATAACCACTACTGGGACCCAGAATGCTGATTTCTTGATATCTGAGTAAAGCATACTAATCAGATTGTGGCTAATAGTTCCAAATTAAAATTTTTAGTGTTTCGTCGTGTGTGCGTTACCTAAATGCACGTTACTTTCAGTTTCTATTCCTAAGCATATTCACGCAGCAAGTTGAAGAATGTCGTCAATTTAATTGCTGAACATCTAATTTTCTTCAAATTTTAAAAGATTTGAAAAGTGCAGCTTTGCTGATGATGAAATTTCTTCCATAGTGAACGGCTTCTTAATGCGTTACGTGCGCAAGAGGACGCCGAATGTCAATTGAAACAACTTTCAGCACGTTTACAAGAAGATGCCAGTGAACGAGAACGGATACGGAAAAAGGCGGAAGAATTGACCAAACGCATCAGCGAACTGGAAGCCCAATTGTCCACAGAGACCCGGTTACGTGAACAGTTAGAAGCTGCGCGGAAGCGGATGGAATTGAAAAATAGTGAATTTAGAACGGTAAGATAATACCTCATTTTGTCTTGTCTAACTCTGTTTCTTTTTAAGCTTGTTGACATTAAATTAACGCTGACAGAGCTGAAAGCGACAGGTGAGAAGTCTTCTCGGAAGAATCGACAGCATTTCTGGTAGCTAAAGGGATGGACTAGGCGTTCAATAGGGAAACTCTAGTATCTATATAGATTTGATATTTGGTTATGGTTCTATGGGGATACTTTACCATTGAAGGGATGGACAGAGTTCACAAAAGAGGGAAGTAGATGTATACGATCATGCAATCCGAGCAAATCCTAATGGCTTATGGAAGATGCATTGTGAAACGAGTATTCCACGAAGCTTGTTTGCCAGAGTATGATATAATGTTGATTCGTTACTTGCTTGTTATGGACTGGTAGGAACCTGTGCATACGACCCATGTTTACGGTGATCGTCAGGAAATAGGCGATAACTTTAAGCATCGAAGGAACACGGTATTATCACTCAAGCTGAAGTTGGAGAAGTGACCACAACACGATTGGAGAACACCAGAACGACTTTCGTTAGCCTGTAATAATTGTGGCATCCACACGAAATCTGACTCTCGGTGAAGGTAACGGTGTTCATTGCCACAGAGCGCAGCGTTTCGCCAAACTTCTGTTAGATCCGACCACCCTCCGCGGAGGTCAACCGGCGAATTCTCATACGCATCCATTCATGTTTATAAAGGTTATTTGCGTTCGATGCAAACACCAAGTTAGAAGTGAGAACGTTTGCAATCGTATGTTCAGTTGGATAGCTGTGTAAGCTTCTATTTATCAGAGATTGTTGAAGAATTGACTCTACCTGTTCCGTAGAAATTGAGTTTTTGTATTACCTGTTTCATTCCGTCATCGGCTCCTTTTACCGGTCCTCTTAAGAAGCAGGTGTGCGTTCTTTTTTTGACCCACTTACTCTAGGTAGCAGTTTTATGCTCCCAAACCATTTTGGTTCATTGGTGCCAAACATAATGTTCATATAGGATGCAAAATACTTATCGCAGAAAGCCAGTTAGTGCTACTGATTTTGGGGTCTTCTTTTTTGGTTGGCTGGTGATATGACCAACCGCCGATTGATAGGTTCCTCTCCTCAACCTGTCGACCATCGCAATCGATTCACTGTCCTGTCGCTCGTTTCGGTTATCTCCAACCTTGACCTCGTTTATGAACAGCTGGTTCTATCGCATCACATGACTCGAAGATAGGGCTGTTTTTTATCAGAGGCAGGCAGCTTGGTGACGAATTAAGCCATACCCTCAGAGTATGTCATACGTGATTGGTAATTTTCAGCAACATATTGTGTATGATTGTGTATCCAACCCCGGCCTTGCTGTTCACAGCATAACCGTTTGCTATACTGCCACCTAACCTGATTATGTGCCAGTTACCCAATTCTCGTGTACAGCCCAAGCACTGTGGTGGTGGTGTGTCAGACCCATGTCAACATAAGAAATGGATTTCGGATCCTATCGAGGTGGACGAATTTGAGCATTTAGATTATTCCGATGTTTGTGAAATCCTCCAAACTGAATTGCATGCATTATATATATATATATATATATATATATATATATATATATATATATATATATATATATATATATATATATATATATATATATATATATATATATATACTAGTCAATAGAACATCATATAAACAAATCTTTTACCGAGCACTACGAATCTTTTTTTGAGTCCGACAGGCTATCGAGATCTCTCAATAGGTGGTGGTTCATCAACACAAGTACTTGCCAGCTCTCCGGTTAGTTTGGTGGTAGACCGAAGTCTAGTGTCATCCGGTTCGTTACCACACCTGATTTTTTGGGACCTTACGTGGTTCTTCACTCCAAGTCTCAGGGTCTGGTCACCGGTTATTTCTAATAGTGCATTGGGCTTTTGCGGCTATAAGGTATACTTCTTCCATTACTTTCATGCGCAAGCAAATAATCAAAAATCGACCAACACCCTAATTTGCTTGAACAGTGTCATGTCATATCATTTTACTACAAGTACTGTCTGTTCATCCATCCTGTTCTGATACATCTTATTCTTTTCAGTATGGCTTTGTTGTTTTGATGGCTGTACTGACGTCATTTAATTCTTATCAACGGCAGAAGCTACTCCCGTTTACCAAGTGGGACCCATAACAATCCACTCTCAACATTGAATAGTCATGACAGACAGGAAGCATGTAACAATAGTATTTGTAATGTTTCGGTTATTTAACCAGGTTTTCATTCCCAAAGTGTATTTTCCGTTTAATTTTTTCAACGCATAGCCTGATACTGAATCAGAAGAACAACGAATGCGATTACTGAAAGAAAAAAACGTCATACAAGAAGAAATTGACAAATTGAATCACTCAGTCAGAGATTCGTCCAAACTCATTGAAGTCACACGAGCACAGTTGGCTACGATTGGTGCCAATGCACAGCCAATTTCGGAAAAGCGAAATACACTCAGAACAAATGGACACGCGTTGGCCGAGTCAGTCGGGCCTGATTCGATTGATTATCCACGTTTGCCAACCAATCCTAGACCAAGGTCGGAAATGCTGATAAGCCAGTTGGGAATTTCCGCTACAGATATATGTCCTAAAAATACCAACAACAACGCAAAAAAAGCTACAGCAAGAGTCGCCGTGGCAACGACCAACAACAACATCGGCAGCGACAGAAACTACAAAGAAGGAGAAGGTAGTAATAATGACAACAATAAGAACAACGACGACGGCGGCCCGTCACTAAAATGCACTGTTCTACCGATTTCTCCGGTCGAGGACGAAAATCAACCTCCTATTGAACGTCAAAATAATGCCACATTACTCAATAATAATGATTCATCATTTTCCGCCAGTCAGCAGCCCTCGAGCATATCCGAGACTTATCGAATCAAAGATCAAAGTGTATCAGAACAACTGAACTCAGACCACTTACTTTCATCCGTAGCCTCGTCCTCATCCTCTTCCTTATCTTCCCCCAATACTGCCTTGTCCATTCCCGGCTCACCGCCGAAATCGACGGGATCTGTGTTGGAATCGATCAATTTGAACACAACACAACAAATGGAAAATCTCCGTTTATCGAATGACCCACAACCAGACGATGACCAGAAACTGATGATCGTCAAACGTATTCTTTCCCAGTCTGCGGATAGTGGGGAAAGTAGTAGCCGTAGAGCGCAACG